>CM077459.1:8535497-9052997 GCA_039654765.1 Mylopharyngodon piceus | reverse complement strand
CTTTTATATTGAAATGGACTGAAACAACATCTTACGAGACTCAACTGACAAATTGACTAGCGCTGTCATGGGAATGTCTTAAATGTTAAAAGGACAAAGACAAAAGATATCGCTTTCCTCAGCGGACATTCAAACTGATTTTTCCAATTATGAATATAAGATTGACCTGAAGAATATCAGCTAGATGCAGGCAATGCACTCTCTCAGGCGATCTCTCTCTCATAATACTCTACATACAGTTTCAATGAAGCGACTCAATGTTCCTTCGTTACTAGTTCTAAAGTGACGTTTTAGAATTAGTAACGGAGGCTTGGGCTCAACTGTTAAGCTGTCAACTTCAGATTTGAATCCGTGGTGGAAGGAAGTAGTTCCTCACAAATAAGGGTTTTAAAGATTATATATTATATATTAAATTATATATATACACACTAACCAGCCAAAAAAAGAGTCGCTGTTTGGGTTTAAATAGGCAAATGCTTAAGAGTCTATGATTGGATCATTACTGCAGTGATTATTATGTTTCTAGCATGTTTGGCAACAGTTTTTCTAACCCCAGTTGATGGAGTGTGTAGCTTTTCATTTCTTAAACAACTATGTAAGAAGACGTATCATGGCCATATTCCAGGATGACAATGTCAAGATTCATCAGGCTCAAATTGTGAAAGAATGATTGGGAGGGAGCGTGAAGAATCATTTTCACACATGAATTGGCACCTCTGAGTCCAGACCTTAAATTCATTGAAAGTCTTTGGGATGTGCTGGAGGAGACTTTACAGAGTGCTCACCTCTTGCATTGTCAATACAAAATCTTGACCAAAAATTGATGCACCTCTTGATGGAAATAAATGTTGTGATGTTATTTCCATCAAGGTGCATCAATTTTTGGTCATCCTGGAATATGGCCATGATACGTCTTCCTACATGGTTGTTTAAGAAATGAAAAGCTACACAATCCATCAATTAGGGTTAGAAGAACTGTTGCCAAACATATACATGCTAGAAACATAATAATCACTGCAGTATCATAGACTCTAAAGCATTTGTCTATTTAAATCCAAACAGCGAGTTTTTTTGGCTAGGCAGTATATGTTTGACCAATATGTTGTTTATATTATTATTATTAACTTAAAATGTCATATATTCACCTCTAACCTCTTATATTAAATACATATTTAATTCATTTTAAAGCAGGCAGGCGAGGAAAAGAGACTTTTGTATATGATTTAATAAGCTTAAAGCATCATTTAGCATATTTTTGTATATATTATTTATGTTAATAAATATTTATTTTACATTTTCCCATAGTTGTAAGACTGTACACAATCTTATTAGCATAGAAGTATAAATCAAATCATATAAATCATAGCCCCTAACGCTGTATGTAATACAATTAGCTTACACAGACCGAGGTGTTTCACTTGAGCAGCCCTGTGATTTTTCTCGACACAGGAAAGAAGTGACAGTCGCAGCTCATCATTACTCATACTGACTCATCAACAAGCCCACAGGCCGTCATTAATGGAGTGCTCAAAATAAATAAATAAACCAATGAAAGTATTTCCTGTCTCCTAATAGTTAAAATCTAAAGTATTTGATTATAAGTAATCAGTTTTGGTGTAGTGTCATCATTTACAAGGCATTTAATTCTTCAAAATACATCTGATATAGAAACATAGCAAAAGATTTAATATATATATAGTATTCCCATTCTATATATACTTATGTCACATTTTGCTTATACTCATTGTTTACATGCATGTCTGTTTGTTGGCACAACTGTCTGTACTGTCAGTGCTCTGAAACTGAGCCTCATTACAGCTTTTCACTGCTCACTGAACCCTGTGTAAACTGTGTAAATGACAAACTAACTCCATCTTGGCAACATATTACAAAAAAATATTGTGAATTAGAACACTAGGTATTGCGCACTATAAAAACTAGCACACTAGCCTAGGTGGTGTGTGCCACAAACTCAGAACAAACTGCACATTTTAGAAACAAAACATTACTAGCTAGTGTGCACTAGCCCAATTATACAATTCTATGAAAGAATGAATACATCAAATATATGTCTCTGCAACATCATGAACTAAAGATTATACTTTATGTAGTGTAAGTTTTTTTGTCAGGTATTGTTGACTTTTGCAATGTTTTTGAGCCTCACCTTCAATCATGTAAGCAAGCGTCATGAATCAGAAGTCGCGCGTTACTTCATGTAAAGAGAGCGAGAGAGAGAGAGCGAGCAAATTCCTCCGCGTTGTACAGGTTATGAATATTTGTTGCTGAAACTTGAATTGAGCGGAAGAAAGGAAAACATCTAGCCTACTTTCGTTGTCGCGTTTTTGTTTTCTTCTCACACGAGACAACTAGACTTTATCAAGCGGCTGACATATTATCCAGAGAAACCGGCGATTTATATCTGTATAGTATTCTGCAGAAAAAAACCCAATGGCTTTTATGTTTAAACACATGATAGGGGGGCAGCTGAAGGATCTTACCGGGGGTCTTGGAGAAGAAAAACCAGAAGGAGAAAAGTCAGAAGCTGCAGCAAAAGGAATGACACACGAAGAGTTCGAACAATATCAAGAACAGTTGGCGGAGGAGAAGTAAGATTGATCAAGTACTATTTCCTTTGCGGTTTGGTCATGACCAAAGAATATTTTAAATGTGTTATATTTTTGAACATTTTCAATAAAATGTATACAAAATGTATAATAATAATAATGTATGTAATGTATAATAATTTTTTTATTATATATTCATAATTTTCCCCTCCATTTTCTATTTCGTTTGGTAATAGCAAATGAATTAGTTTTGTTTATAAATGATAATTTAATGCATTATTGTTTATATAATTTAATACATATTTTAATAAATAATTGTATTAATATTTGTATAATTTCCAGATATTTTATTTTATTTATTATTTTATTCAACAACAAATTCCACTTTACCAAAAAAGGAGGCTGCTCCTTACATATCCTGACACAGATGAATGTTAAATGAGAACCTGGTTAAATGCCACAATAATAATTAGTTTTAAACATTTTATATATATCAATTTATGAGGACCCTATCCCTTCCTGTCTGAATTTAATACACAAATTGCATTGCACAGTCACTTGATCAAATGTAATACAAGGAGCTGTAGAGAAGGTCAATGTTTATCTCCAGCTTCCTGTATTTCTGTGGTTTAATCAATAGTGCATGTCACCTTGCTCTCCAGATCCGTGTTTCTCTGGTTTGGCCTTGAGGACAGTGACTCCTCTGCAGAAATGCATATGCAGCTGTTTTTCTTCTATTGTGTGCATTTTTGAATGGCATCGTATTACATTGTCCTAGATATAAAAAAGTTAACTTCACTACTAAACAATATTTCATATTGATAATATTATGATTTCATATTGATATTAATTATACATTTCAGTGAATCATGTTTAAGTACTTTTGTGTCTAACTTCTGTTTTTCCACTAGGATTGAGCGAGATGCCAGTTTTGCCCAGAAGAAGGCTGAACGGGCCACGGTCAGGAGCCACTTCAGGGAAAAATATCGTCTTCCAAAAGTAAACATCACTTTAAAGGGATAGTTCACCCAAAAATGAATTTTTTTTTCATCATTTACTCACCCTCAAATTGTTCCAAACCTGTAAAATGTCTTTGTTCTGCTGAACACAAAGGAAGATATTTGGAAGAATGTTTGTAACCAAGCAGATCTCGCCCCCCATTGACTACCATTGTATTTTTTTTTCCTACTATGGTAGTCAATGGGGGGCGAGATCTGCTCGGTTACAAACATTCTTCCAAACATTCAACCAAGAGATCTCGCCCCCCCTTTGACTACAATAGTAGGAAAAAAAATACTATGGTAGTAAATGGGGGGCGAGATCTGCTTGGTTACAAACATTCTTCCAAACATTCAACCAAGCAGATCTCACCCCCCCCCACCCCCCCATTGGCTACCATATTAGGAAAAAAAATACTATGGGGGGCGAGATCTGCTTGGTTACAAACATTCTTCCAAACATTCAACCAAGCAGATCTCACCCCCCCCCACCCCCCCATTGGCTACCATAGTAGGAAAAAAAATACTATGGTAGTCAATGGGGGGGCGAGATCTGCTTGGTTACAAACATTCTTCCAAACATTCAACCAAGCAGATCTCGCCCCCCATTGACTACCATAGTAGGAAAAAAAATACTATGGTAGTCAATGGGGGGCGAGATCTGCTTGGTTACAAACATTCTTCCAAATATCTTCCTTTGTGTACATCAGAACAAAGAAATTTATACAGGTTATTTGTTATTTCATTATTAACTTGTACTTTTTATTTACAGAGTGAACTGGACGACACGCAAATTCAGGCTGCTGCAGATGACGTGGAGTTGCCCACAGAACTGGCCAAGATGATCGCTGAAGACAACCAGGAGGAGGAGCAAAAGCAGTCTGTCCTGGGTCAGCTGACCAACATTCAGAACGTAGATATTGATCAGATAAAAGAGAAGGCCCAGTCCGCCCTCGAAGACATTAGACAATCGGCTGAAAAGTGTGATGTCATGTAATCCAGGCAGAGCTGGACTGCTGATTGAGGATCGGATGTTTCCTCGGCTGCGATGACTTCAGGGAGAATATAGGGAATAAATCAGATCCATAAACAGCATAATGAGATTCTTTGTGAAATACAAGCTCCTACCCAAAGCCAAGCAATCATATATACATTTGAAGTGTTTGTTGATATTGCAAATAATGTGTGCAACACTGTATACATGTTATGCTTTGTCATAATAGTGGCTTAAGGCAATAATTATCTGTTAACATCTTTCTACTTGTTGTTCTTTAGTGCTTAAAATATGTTGTATTTGTTTATATGTGATTGACTATTCTACATCTACTTTAAATAAGCCAGAAAATGTTACAAAATACAGTATTCTGGTCTGCTGAATACATATTACTAAAAAGTATAAAATACGAAACTGCTTAAATTATACTATTAAACTATGTATGTATTTGCACCTTTTTATGTACTCAGTCAGTATATTGATGTATTTATGTGAAGTGTGTAGATAAAACATTAATTGTTGTTTTTTTAGGTGAAAGAGAACCTAAATATAAACTTGTAAACAGTCTTTTTAAAATTTCTTTTTGTATACATTTTATTTATTTATTTAATGTCAGTCAGGGTTATTGTAGTTAAAGTTTTTTTTACTTGAAAAAAAAAAAAAAAATGTTAACTGAAATAAAATATTAAAAACAATTTTGTCATTTTTAGTAGTATATGCTATTTTTATACCATATTTATTTTATTTATATATTATTATATATATTTATTTATTTTTAAATGTCTACATGGTTTTTTATTTCAGTTTTAGTTTTATTTATTTTAGTACTTTATATATTTATTTTAGTAAATGAGGAACTACCTGAAATGAAATAAGTTTAACTAAAATCGAAATGAAAACGTAAAATATAAAATAAACAATTCAAATTATTAATTAAAACTACAATAGTATCTCAATGATGCTAAAATAACACCGGTGTCAGTCTCATAAGTTTGCCGCCAGTTTAATTTGAAATAATATGGGAACCACTGTCAAAGGTCGATGTTTCTATGACTCATTTCTGCAACGCAACTTGGTGCATCAGGAAAAACATTCCGTCTCCATGTGTCATTCAATCGCTGTTTATAACACGCATGATTCTGTTCGAAACAGCGATGGACACAGAAGCGGATCTCTTTTATCGTCAGCTGCCCAAAGTGGTAGGAAACACAAAAATAGATCCGTTAATAAAACAGAGATTATCTTTTAATGAGCTCAACCCAATGTATTTATATACATTAATGAAAATAGTTGATGAAATCAAATACAGTGTTTTTATTTTCTTTCAGGAGCTGCACGCGCATCTCAATGGATCTGTCAGTTTTGAGACTATGGAGACGCTCATACAGCGCAAGCCGCATCTGAACATTGAGCACAGCATGACTGCCATCCGCCGCGGACAGCGCCGAACACTGGACGAGTCCGTATCAAACACCAGTACAGTTCAAATAAACTGAACGTTTTCACAATTACATTACAACATGCAGTGGTCGAAAAACTTAGAGAGAGACTGCGTCCGAAATAGCATATTCTCTGAGTAGATACTTCTTTTGAAAAAGCAACTACTTCTCGACCGTCAAATAAGTACGTTCTATATAGTATGAATGTGTGTATTATGAATTTAATCCATACTTGATACATCCGCAATGTGTCATTGTCATTTTTTGTTTTTAGTTCAGTAATAACAGTCAAATACAGAACAACAACAACAAAAAGAGGTACAATACTTAACAGTTCAGAGAATGTGAGATAAGGAACAAAACAACAACAACAACAATAGGCTACAGAATAAACATCAGCAATAAAAAGCTAACAAACAAAAGTTTAACATTAGGCAGTCACGTGAATTTGAATTTTGGAATTTGTATTGTTTTCATAAGTTTCTTATTTTGTGTTCTCATGTTCCAAATAGTTTCAAAGTACATCTTAAAATCAGTGTTACAGAAGGTGATAAATGATTATTTTTTAGTTATTCTTGACTTGTGAATGTAAAATGTAGATAAAATAATTAAAATATTAATTATGTGATTTGGTTTTCAGTAAAATAGTAAAATATTGTAAGGTTCTACATTTAAATCTTTTTAAATTCAATCCAAAGTCAATTTTAAAGGGATAGTTCACCCAAAAATGAAAATTCTGGCATCATTTACTCACCCTCAGGTTGTTCCAAACCTGTGTACATTTCTTTGTTCTGTTGAACACAAAGGAAGATATTTTGAAGATTATGGGAAACTGAACAGTTCTGGGGCACCATTGACTTCCATAGTATTTATTTTCCTACTATGGAAGTCAATGGTGCCCCAAAGCAGTCTGGTTACAAACTGTCTTCAAAATGTCTTCCTTTGTTTTCAGCAGAACAAAGACATTTTTACATGTTTGGAACAACTTGAGGGTGAGTAAATGATGACTGAATTTTCATTTTTGGGTGAACTATCCCTTTAAAGTCAATCCAAAAATGAGAAAGGGCAATTAAATAAATAAATAAATATTCAATATCGTCAACTGATATCCACATGATATATATACTGTATATACTGTATATATACACACATACACTTCTTAAATGCTGTGCCATGATATATGCTAAGGTTCAAGCCATTTTAATTTACATGGAGGACTAGATCCAGCATTAAAAGAGTACCTTATAAAATTATTATTAAAACATTTATCAAAGAAAGAGAGACCATTTACTAAAAGTTGGCCATTTGTGACCTACAGTACTAGCGTCAGTTGTATCCAGGGTTGCCAGGTTTTCACAACAAAACATGCCCAATTGCTACTCAAAAGCAGCGTTCCGGGGGGTAAAATCCGCGTTTTTGGCGGGGTTCCCCTGGTAAAATTCGCATTCCAGGGGCTAAATATCATGTTATTTGGGGTCGCTTCAACCCACGGACATGAAAAACAACCTGCGGCAACAGTGTTAAAGTAGCCTAATTCTGCGGGAAAACCGCAGACTTGACAGCACTGGCTGTATCTGCCATTCACAACTCCTCTCTGGTGGCCTCATGGGAAAGTAAAGTGTTCATTCGCCACAAGTTGTTCATCTGGGTAAATTTCGACTGAATACCGTGAGTCCGTACATATTTCTTCATATTTCACAGACAAGGCTGAAGTCATATGTCAGTGCCATTGTTTTGTCTCAAGATGCACACCAGTAATGTTTTTTTTTTCTAAGGCACGTTTATAAAAGCTACTAATTGAACCCTAAATCCTGGCTTAATCTAAGCCCTGTCTGTGAAACCAGGCCATTGTCCCACTGTTTTCCCCCTATTATATAGTAGGGAGGTATACATATTAGGATTAAGACATAATTTTTTGCCAACTAGACTATTAAATTAGTTCCATGAGTCTCGAGAAGAAATAGCATCTTGTCTTCTGAAGGTTACATCGATACACCAGTAGGTGGCGACAAATGACTTTTTGTGTATTATGAGTTCCGCAGGAACTTTCCCCAGGAACAAGGGACTTTGGTGTGGTACTCGGTGTGTTTCGACTGCAGGAACCAGGGTCTAAATAAAGTTCCAGGTAAAAAAAAATCCCCATCAGAAAGTCCCTGCGAGGTTCAGGCTTTATTAAGTTTATATGCGGAGGACGAAATCCAGCGGGAAGTGGAAAGTCGCGCGCACTTCTTCGCGGTACTTTAGACCGCGATGGAAATGCAGACAGCAACAGGTCTGGGGAAAAAAGTTCCTGGGACAAATTGTTCTGGGTAACTTCAGTGGAAACGAGTTTCACAGACAAGCTGACAAGGCTTAGATTAAGCCAGGATTAGGCCTTAGTTCAATTAGGGCATTTAAGTAGCTTTTATAAACGTACCTTAGAAAAGAACATTACTGGTGTGCATCTTAAGACAAAACAATGGCACTGATATATTTTAAGATATGTCAGTACAAGTTGCTTTCAGTTAAAACAGCTCAAACATGCATTTTAGTTTGGGACTAGGCTTAAGCCTTGTCTGTGAAACCAGGGGATGGTTGTACAAGACCTAGTCCTGATGTTATTTTGGCAATTACAGGTGAGCTATTAAGTTAGTGTATCTCTCCATTAGGTGTTTTCAAGTGTTTAAAGTGATTCATCAGCTGGTTGATTCAGAAGAGGACATCCTAATGGTAAAGCAACATTTACTCAATGTTTTATTCTTTTGTACCTTGAAGAATAAATTGAAAAAGGGAATTATTATTATTAAAATAGGTTGCCAAAGCAGTCATTCAAGAGTTCGCAGCAGATGGCGTAAAATACTTGGAGCTACGTAGCACACCACGGGAAGTGACTGAAACAGGTACTGGAAGCAGTTCATATGTCAAACAATTATTAGAAGCTCGTTTCTGCTTTTTGTTGACATTTATTTTTGTCACAAAAAGGTCTGACTAAACAAAGATACATTGAAACTGTGCTGGAAGCCATCCGGCAGTGTAAACAAGAGGAAGTTGACATTGATGTCAGGTAATAATTTTTAGTTATTAATTCTAGATTTTCTAGATGACAACCTGCTTCTTTTATGGTCACCTACTGTATGTTTGAACAGGTTTCTCGTGGCTGTGGACCGCAGACACGGGCCTGAGGTTGCCATGGAGACAGTGAAGCTGGCAGAAGACTTCCTGCTTTCCAGTGATGGAGTAGTAGTTGGACTTGACCTCAGTGGAGACCCAACCGTGAGTTCAGATTGCAATTAACATCATACTCGACTTGTTTCTGGCTGCAGTGTCCATATCTTTGATCATACAGGTCGGCCATGGAAAAGACTTGCTCTCTGCACTTCAGAAAGCCAAGAACTGCGGTCTGAAGTTGGCTCTACACCTCTCAGAGGTCAGAGCACATGGAAACATCTCCATATTGGAAGTATATTTATGAATGCTTTTACGCAAGAGTTTGTGTGTGTTTCAGGTTCCTTCTCAGAGAGACGAGTCCGAGCTGCTGTTGAACTTGCCTCCTGATAGAATCGGCCATGGAACCTTCCTGCATCCTGAGGTTGGTGGATCGGACAGCCTTGTGGAGAAAGTCTGCAAACAAAATATTCCTATTGGTAAGAGTTTTACATCTTAATGCCAAAATTACATGCTTGAACTAGAATTCTTTTTTTTAAACTATTTTACCATTTTATTTTTTATTTTACTTTAGGTAACACCTTGTTACATGTTACATGTAGTTACTATAGTAATAACTATAAATTATGCATATTTACATGCAACTAACCCTACAACAAACCTAATCCTAACCATAACCCTATAGTAAGTGCACGTAGTTAATTAATATTACTCCGTACTTAAATGTATAATTACACTGTAACAAGGACCCCTTAAAATAAAGTGTAACCTTACTTTATTTTTATTTTATTAACTTTTTTTTTTACTCATTTTCCATCATAAGAATATTTTTTTAAATTATTTTCTATTTTATGTTATTAACTAATTTATGTTTTTGACTAGTTTTCCATCATAATTCCAAAACTACATACTTTAAAGAATATATTTTAACTAGTTTAATATTTTATTTTAATTTCTGAACTAAATAATTATTTTTACTATTTTACTATTTTTTTATTTAACTTTATTTTTATGTTATTTTTTCACTAGTTTTCCATCATAATTCGAAAATTACATTCTTGAACTTTAAAGAATTATATATATTTTTAACTGTTTTACTGTTTAATTTTATTAACTATTTTATGTTTTTGACTAGTTTTCAATCGTATTTCCAAAATTACTTGAACGTAACTAGTTTAATATTTTATTTTAATTTTATTAACTATTTTATGTTTTTAACTAGTATTCTATTGCAATTTCAAAATGACATACTTGAACTTTAAAGAATTTTTTAAAACTATTTTATTTTTTATTTTACCTTATTTTTATTTTATTAACTATTTTATATTTTTGACTAGTTTTCAATTGTAATTACAAAACTACATACTTGAATTTTAAAGGACATTTTTTTTAAACTATTTTAATATTTTATTTTCATTTCTGTTTAAATAATATTTTTTAAAACTATTGTAATTTCTAAATTACATACTTGAAATTTAAATAATAGAATTTTAAATAATTATTTTTTAAACTATTTTACTATTTAATTTTGTTTTTTGTTTTTTGTTTTTTTTGTTTTTAAACTAGTTTTCCATCATAATTTCAAAATTATATATATATATGATGGAAAACTAGTATATTTTAAATAACTATATATATTTTTTGTTTGTTTTTTTTTACTTTGTTTTTAAAACAATTTTTATTTAAATGTACCTATCTTGTTTTGCAGAGCTGTGTTTGACCTCTAATGTCAAAGGTCAAACAGTGCCTTCATATGACAAGCATCACTTCCAGTACTGGTATAATCGAGGACACCCATGTGTTCTCTGCGTGAGTTTTTTCCCCACACCATTTTGCAGTTCAGACACTTAAATGAATGCAAATAACATTTTTTTTAAAGTTTATAAATGTTTCTAAATTCTGTTAAGAATAACAATATGCCTGTTGCTCCTCCTGTCCCGTCAGACGGATGATAAGGGCGTGTTCTGCACGGATCTCTCTCAGGAGTACCAGCTGGCCGCCTCCACTTTTGGTTTGACTCAGGAGGCCGTGTGGAGGCTCTCCCATCAGGCCATTGGATACACCTTTGCCTCCGAGCCAATCAAACAGAGGCTGGAGAAGAAATGGGCGGAGCTCAAACAGCAGTTTCTCCATGAGAAACAATGACAGCTGTAAACTTCACCAACAGTCCTACCTCAGAGAGCCCAAACTGTGCATTTCAAAAATGAAGGCACATTGTTGCAGCTAATTATGTCGGTTTCCTCAATTTCAAAGCACACACTGCATTAATATCTTAATACATAAACAACCTGTGTTGTGTGAAACAGAGTTGGAGTGTTTAAATTAAACTGATTTTAATATTTATGATAGATTATTGAATGTTTCTTGAACATTAATATTGTTTTTTAATATTGTATATTAATACAACAATATTAAATAAGTTTATTAATTACACAGCTTGTGTGAAAGTGGTTTATTTTCTTTTACATTTTCAATACATTTTTTGTTGTTTTTTAATACTCCATATTTGGCACAAAAAAAGTTCTTAACCTTCTTATTTGCATATTTGGGGCCGTCAGTCGATCTGATTGGACGAGCACAGCACAAGATAATCTTGTTAAAAATAAAGGATTTTCTCGTTTTTGATATCCTTTTCAAAAAACTAAAAGGTTTTACCATTAGAGGGCAGCAATTCATTTTAAATGTTTCTTTACTGTTTATCACAAACTGCAAAGCAAGTTAGATGATTCTGGTTTCTCTCCTGGATCAGGTTACACAGCTTAGATCTCGGACATGTTAAATGTTTGATTGGGTCATTCATGGATTTTGTTGTCAGCTGTATTTTATATCCTCAAAGATCTTCTGTCCCCTCTAGTGCCAGAGCTAAAAAGTGTCTGTGACAGCTTAGCATGCAGTTACAAAGTCACCGTAAAATCAAAATTGACAATTCTTTTTTTTTTTTATTTTTTTTTATGGAATATTGTAGTATTTATTATAAATGATTGCACGGCATTATTTTATTTAAATATCATGTCCTCGTAATCTGTAATCAAAATAACTTCCCCTCCCTCTTGCAGTGACAGCTCTTCTCAACCTGTCACTCAAATGAGATCGACCAATAGCAAACCACAACCATCCAATCAATTCCCCATGAACAAAATCAAGTCCCGCCCTACATTTTTTTTTCTTGTTAAAAATAAATTCACTTTGATATACTTCACAATAGGGAAGAAAAGACTATCGCAACTTCTGTTTCATGCCGACTTTAACTTCTCAATACCAAAGTAGTAAGTGGCTGTGAATTTACTCTAAGAAGACAAAAACAAACATGAACCCACTAATGTACTCCACCACAGTGTGGTTTATGCTGCCTTCACTTGCTCTCGGAATGATCGTAAATACGAGTTTCCTAGGGGAAAAAATTGCACATGAACGCCCTCCCATTTCGAAATTTGAATGCAATGAGGTCGTAATCACGACTTCAGAAGTGGAAATTATAAAATTTCCGATAGCACGTGAAGGCAGCATAAGTCCTTGATTTCATATCAAGCTTTTGAGGGGAACCTATAGGGATGAGTACAGAATAGACCCCATTGTGCGCGTTGGGAACCTCAGATGTAACATCGATTTCTCCTGAGGTTTCCTTAAAAGATTAGGCCTAGTTCACTTTCAAATGAAAATTACCCCAAGCTTTACTCACCCTCAAGCCATCCTAGGTGTGTATGACTTTCTTCTTTCTGATGAACAAAATCGGAGATATATTAATAAATATCCTGACGCATCCGTGCTTTATAATGACAGTGAGCGATACAAACGAGTATGAAGCTGAAGAAAGTGCATCCATCCTTAAACGTACTCCACACGGCTCCAGGGGGTTAATAAAGGCCTTCTGAAGTGAATCGATGCGTTTGTGTAAAAAAAAAAATATCCTAGATATTTCTAGAAGCTAGATATTTTACTTCATAACTTGTTAAATATGGATATATTTTTTTACACAAATGCATCGCTTCGCTTCAGAAGGCCTTTATTAACCCTCCGGAGCCGTGTGGAGTACGTTTATGATGGATGGATGTGGATGGATGCACTTTCTTCAGCTCATACTCATTGGTCCCGCTCACTGCCATTATAAAGCTTGGATGTGTCAGGATATTTATTAATATTTCTCCGATTGTGTTCATCAGAAAGAAGAAAGTGGTGAGTAAAGGTGAGTAAAGCTTGGGGTAATTTTCATTTGAAAGTGATTTAAGGGGTCCTAAATCTGCAATAGTATCATTTTTTGTGTGTGTTTCATACTGAGTAAAATCAATGTCAAATGTGTTTTCAGCTCCATCTCTAGGTGGTGTCAAATTACAGGAGTGACCGGGGCTAGTTGTCACACTTTTCTGTTCGCAACCGTTCAGAAGTTTGGGGTCGGCAAGATGTTGTTGTTTTTTTTTTTTTTAAATGAATATGCAAGGATGCATTAAATTTATCAAAAGTGACAGTAAAGACGTTTACAGTGTTATAAAAATATTATATTTCAAATAAATGTTGTTCTTTTGAACATTCATCAAGAATCCTGAAAAAAAAATGCATCATGGTTTCCACAAAATATATTAAGCAGCACATCTGTTTTCAACAATGATGATAATAAGAAATGTTTCTTGAGCAGCAAATCAGCATACTAGAATGATTTCTAAAGGATCATGTGACACTGAAGACTGGAGTAATGATGCTGAAAGCCATCACAGGAATACATTTTAAAATATAATAGAATAGAAAACAGTTATTTTAAAATATTATAATGCTAATGATAAACATAAGTGACATCTTTCAAAAACATTTAAAAAATCATACTGACTCCAAAATTTTTGAACATTTCCACTGTTATTACCCACTGGCCAGTCTGCAAACTATCTTTTGTGCTGTTTTTGCGATAGTTGTATCTGTTTGTTTAAAGAGTGGACCTCCTATTGTACCTTTAACAAGTCACATTTCTCATTTATTCAGTCGTAGCTTCAGGGCCTCTCTGCCCAGCGGATGTAAAGGGTAAAGGTTAAATCATTCAGTCAATACACAACACAACTCGTATTATCATCTCTGACCATGACACCTGCACAAATGAGGCCACGTGTAAGATTTTTGTTGTTTAGCACATAACTATGCCATGCGTCTGTTGGTTTTAATTTCCTCAAATTAGTCTGGACAGCTCGAGACACTGTGTCATGCTTATTTAGTAGCTTTTGATTAATGCATCTTTGTTAATGCATATTACAATAAGACTGATGAAATTTTAATGACCTAAAGGTGATTATGGATGGTGACCTCCAGCAATCTCCTGCCTCTTCAATCATTGCTTGATTTGTTGCTCATTTAAGTTGTTTATAATGGCTTTATCATGGATTTTAGCGGTATGTTATTGGTTTTTAGAACAATAGAAATAGCTTTGAATTCATTGCAATACCTCTGAGAGGTGTGTTATCACATTTTTAGATGTGATAATTTCCTTTGCTTGGCTAAAACAGCCACATGATGCTGGCAGCTGTCCAGTGAGATATTCCACAGAGGCGTATCTTCTTCACAAGGCCTCTGTTATGTTGCTTGTGTTTGGAAAGCATATTTGACAAGCTGGTAATGATGCCAGACACATATAAACTACAAAGCTTGTCTTGCTGATATCACCTCAACAATGCCCAAATGCATTTGTTGTGTTAGCAAGAGCTTTGACTCCTTTGTCTGCAAAAGCAAAGAGTTTTTTTTTCTATTGTTTGAAAGCAGCAGAGTGCTTGAGGTTTTCTGATTTCAGGCAGGCATGAAGTGCTGTTCAGGTGAAACAGGTTCATTTAATTAAATCATCTTTTAAGACAAGCTGTCCGAGAGATATTAATTGCTTGCTGATTATTATTTCTTCAAGTGCATTAAAAAAACAATCCAGTCCATCCAGATGCTTCAGAGTTTTAATTGAAAAGCAGAGTCAAAAATTCGTTAACCTCCTCTATTTCACACAGAATGGCTTTAATGTTGCCAAAATTCACTCTGGTAATGTCTAATATCCTTTGTTTCATACTTTAAAAGTAATTTTTGTCTTATGTGAACACTTTGCAGATATAAAGCAGAGTCACCAAATCTGATAATGCAGCATCAGACATTACCAAAATTCATTACCCTCCTCTATTTCACACAGAATAGCTTTAATGTTACCAAAATTCACTCTGGTAATGTCTAATATCCTTTGTTTCATACTTTAAAAGTAATTTTTGTCTGATGTGAACAGTTGCAAATGTAAAGCAGAGTCACCAAATCTGACAAGGCAGCATTAGATGTTACCAAAATTCATTACCCTCCTCTATTTCACACAGAATGGCTTTAATGTTACCAAAATTCACTCTGGTGATGTCTAATCTCCTCTGTTTCATACTTTAAAGGTCATTTTTGTCTGGTGTGAACAGTTGCAGATATAAAGCAGAGTCACCAGATGTGATAACGCAGCATCAGACGTTACCAAAATTGGTTAACCTCCTCTATTTCACACAGAATGGCTTTAATATTACCAAAATTCACTGTGGTGATGTCTAATCTCCTCTGTTTCATACTTTAAAAAGCATTTTTGTCTGATGTGAACAGTTGCAGATATAAAGCAGAGTCACCAAATCCATCAGGGCAGCATTAGACGTTACCAAAATTCGTTACCCTCCTCTATTTCACACAGAATAGCTTTAATGTTACCACAATTCACTGTGGTGATGTCTAATCTCCTGTTTCAGATGTTAAAAACATTTTTGTCTGATGTGAACAGTTGCAGATATACAGCAAGGTCACCGCATCCCACAAGGCAGCATAACTGGTTACCGAAATCTGTTACTCTCCTCTAATTAATAAAGTTAGTACAGATCAGTTTGTGATTGGTTGTTTGTTTTCATTTCACAATGCGTGTTAAAGAAGCCTATACCGAAGAAAATGAATGGTAGTTTGATTGGACAGCATATTATTCATTCAATTAGACAACATAGCATCTGTGTAATCATAAATAACATATACTGCATTCACTGTGCCGTTTTCCTGCTGGATTGGAAGATTATTATTGTACAATTACAGGTTGCAACTGCTCCCACGCTTTTCCTTCACTTCAGAGTTGCCCAGGGTGATGATTTGTTTTGAAACAACCTTGCAAAATGAGCACCATGCAGAGGTGTCTTGAGAACGCCTTGGCTGCCCTTTCAGGGTCCTTAAAGTCACTGTAGCATGTAATTGTGGCAGGAGTGCCAGCGAAAGAGAATTGGTTGGTAGAATGTATTGGTGCAAACGGGGGTTTCAACAGTAATAGATGCCTCTTAATAAAGGCTGAGCAATTTTGTGTTCAATAACAATCCAGTTTTCACCCTGGAAATTGACCCGATGGTATGAACAGTGGAAAATACTTGTTGAGTTGCTCGGAAAAAACTTCAGATGTAGATTTTTTGAGCAGTCTGTCTGTCTATCTGTCTATTTATCTATCTATATCTTTTGTTTGCACTATTCTATATTTCTCTTTACTACAGAAACAGGGCTGTGATGATCTTATTGACTCATGTAGATTTGTCACAGGTGTATTCATCTGTTTCCCTGAATGAGGTGAGCTACTGTTCGTTTCAGAAGATCCATCGAGAAGCAATAAGGATTGATGTGACTGAAAGTACAAAAAGCAGAATCTATCTGGGTGAGTAACATTTTAATATAAAGGTACCAAACAATCCACATAAGCTTGTCAGAGTGTGAAATTTCAGATATGATATGAAGCTGTATGAATGCATGTGAGCAGGGTGAATGACTTATTGATCTCTATGGGCCAGATTTACTAAACGGGGCAAATTAGCGTGAGAGCGCAATTCCACAAATGCGCCAATGGGAGTGGCAAGTTTTGCGCGTGATCTACTGCTGACGCGCAAATTAAAGAACACAGGCGCAGTCAAATCATTTACATAATGACCAACGCAATCTACCAAGAGCAGCACAAATTAGTCTCAGCCTCAGATGTCACGCCCACGGACCGTTGGCTGAACGTCTGATGCATATGGCACACTTATCTGGAAACACTTCAGGAGTATCGAAGTCGTCATCTGGTTGGTTGAATTCTACAGGATGTCCGGGAGACGTGTGTGTCACGTTCTTTAACAGTCCGCCTGGAAACAAATGCCGTTTTGCCAAACCCTCTCGTAGAAGAAGAACGCTGTCATGTTTACAACTGTGACAACGAGCGCTTATCAGGATCAACTAAACGCTGGATTTTCAAAAGTATGTGAAGTTTGCGGCTCCATTGTTGCAGTAAACTTACACAATGTTCTTGAATGAATAATTTATTAGAAGCACGTCGGTCTCAGGGTTGCCAGGTTTTCACAACAAAACCCTCCCAATTGCTACACAAAACTAGCCCAATCGCGTTTCAGTGGGTCCCACGGTAAAAAATCGCGTTCTGGGGAGTAAAATCCACGTTTTTGGCTGGTTTCCCCTGGTAAAATTCGCATTCCAGGGGCTAAATATCACTTTATTTGGGTTTGCTTCAACCCGCGGACATGAAAACAACCTGCGGCAACAGTGTAAAAGTATCCCAATTCCGTGGGAAAACTGTTATTGTTGGTACATCGACTTTCATTTTCATGCCCCTAAACCTGACGTGGAACAAAACGAACTGTGATTGGTTGCGTTACATAACGTCTTCCTCTGGCATTCCAAAGAAATTAATACGAGTGGAAAATATTTTCTCCCTTCTACCACGCGCTCTCTGTTCTCTGCGGTGTCTCCTACTAGCAGCAACAATTGCAGCCATGTCGCAAAATGGGTTAAGACATGCTTTTTTGGGGCGTTAAATGGCGCAAATACCAGTAAATTGACTAGCGCAAACATTAGTAAATTGTGTTGCGTGATTCATTTAATTAATTCATCTCCTCCCATAAATTTTGCGTCTGAAAGGGAAACTCCTACAAATGCATATGCAATAAGGTCAGCTGCAAAAACAACATCAGTCCATGCTTCAAAATTTCTTGCTTTTTCAGCCATTTGTTGCCCCCGTGCCAACTTTTTTGAGACCTGTAGCAGGCATCAAATTTGAAATGAGCTCATTTTGTGCATAAAATTGTAAAATTTCTCAGTTTAAACATTTGTTATCTATGTTCTATTGTGAATAAAATATTGGCTCATGTGATTTGAAAGTCTTTTAGATTTCATTTTATTCAAATTTAAAAAACGTCCCAACATTTCAGGATGTATATGTATTAGCTATGTAATTTTTTTTTCATGGATTCCTGTTGAAATTATATGTCTGTTGCTTCCCTTTTTTTCCTATTTGCTTCGTTGGATGTTTTCTATATATGTGTATTATCTTTTGTTTAAAAAACAATAAAAAAATATTAAATAATATTTCATAAGTACACATTTTTCAGAGCTCCCTCGAAAATATTTTTTAGATCTATGTAGTTATTTGCATTTCTTCTAGGATATAATAAATTTGAATACTTTAAAATGGAAAATATTCACAAACTGTTGAAACCGGCAATCCTTAATGTTGCCCAAAATAGATGATCTTCCAGCAGCAAAACCCTGGAGTGCACTATGAATTCATTCTCTCTGTAGAAAACCGTTGAAGCCCACGGCATCCTCATTACAACAGACCTGGAGGAAAGCCCTGAAAGGAGCAGTCCGTGTCATATTTACAGAGTTTGAGATGTTTGCTTTCTCTGATAGACTCTGGAGCTGAAAGCTACACTTTTGCAAAAGCAATTGTTACACACGACCTTGATACAAACGAGAATGACAATGGACAATTCTTTAAATAAAAACTGAAACCAAAAAAACACAAAGATAGAGGCCAGAATAACATTCCATTCCATACACGTTCCATTGTTCTATATCTCTCTCTCTACATATATATATATATATATATATATATATATATAATCTCTTGTCTGTCTGTCGTTCCATTCTATCTATCTATCTATCTATCTATCTATCTATCTATCTATCTATCTATCTATCTATCTATCTATCTATCAGTCTGTCTGTCTGTATACCGTTCCATCCAGCCTTCTATCCATCTATCATTCCATCGTTCCATTGTTCTACCTGTCTGTCTGTCGTGTCTATCGTTTTATCCATCCTTCCATCTGTCATTCCATCCATCATCCATCATTCCATTGTTCTATCTATCTATCTATCTATCTATCTATCTATCTGTCTGTCTATTGATCAATCAATCAATCAATCTATCTGTCTGTTTGTCTGTCTATTGATCAATCTATCTATCTATCTATCTGTCTGTCTGTCTGTCTGTCTGTCTGTCTATTGATCTATCTATCTATTTGTCTAACTGTCTGTCTATCTATCTATCTATCTATCTGTCTGACTGTCTGTCTGTCTATCTGTTTTTAAAAGGGGACGTTAATGAGCTGTCTGAAAGCAGCAAGGCGTTTGGTCTTGGCCCACTGCTGCTCAGCAAGCAGGCAAATGCCAGCCGAAACAATGACAGTGTCACTAAAGTTCTGCCAACATCTTCCTGTCCCTGAAACTGCTGCCACCTGTCACCTAAAGATATGAAGCGAGTGGCAGATTCCCACCGACTGGACACAAGCAGATGACATCTGTCAATTATACAGGATTTACCATGGACCTATTTACTGTCTGAGGTGAAAGACATAGACTTAATGTGGTCACAGTACATTCTTTATTCCTATTCTTACTGTCATTTTTATTTTTACAGGGGATTGGGGTTGTTTCAGCAGGTAGCAAAATACACTTTCCAATCTCTACTCAATGCTTCATGCTCACAGTAATTTGGTTAAATCCACCAAACAATCATATGGTTTCACACCACACAATACGCACATGTCGATGTCTGCAGATTGTGCTGTGATTGACCTTTGCACTTTTGCCTCTAAAAAAATTCACTACATCCACAGAGGCCAAACAATTTATGACCTTGTTATAGACTATAGCCATCAGGGCCAGTGTGTAGGCTAGAAAATACTGGAAAATATGAATATGTTGTATCAGCACATCAGTGTAATGTTGTTGGTTATATTACCTCAGTGCTCAACTTCATGTGGGACAAGTCAAAGGTCACAAGAGGTTGTTCGTGTGAGTAATACAGCTGAAATAGCACCTGATGAGGAATGCAGTATGTGTTTACGGTCCAGTGATGTGGAGAACTGTGATATGGGCCCAGTTTTTAACTGAGTGGAGCGGGTATTGAAAAAAATTGCACACATACACACAAACCTTGAGTCGCTAATGTGGCAAGGGACTCAGTAGCACCAAGAAATAGATTACATTTCAGAGTAATTGCCAAACGCACTGCTGATAATGTTCTTTTCCATGTCTGTAGTGTTCTGATGACCGTCACTGTGGTGTGGGAACCCAATGGACAGTTTGTCTTTAGAGGGATTAGAGTCACAGTGCCTACTAGAGGTGCAGGAATGTAACAGCAGCTCCTGCAACAGTCAAATGCATGGTTTCACCGTACAGTGACATCAGGTAGGACAGCCACAAGACTTTTGTACTGATACAGTGACTGTTTTAGCACATTTTATTGCTCTCTGTGGTGTCCTTTAGTAGTTACATTTCTCTAAACCTTCCAAATTAAACAGATCTATATGTAAAAGAATGACATTTGCTAATATACTAACCTTTGTGTAAATACTTGCTGTTAATTTGGGCAGTCATAGTTTGACATGCTAGGTTGTGACATAATGACCATAAAGGTTTTTGAATCACATGTTTTTGCAGCTTAATTTCAAACAAGCTGGGTGGATTGAGAAGAAAGCTTTTGGTTTTGAAGGTTAAACACTTTTTCACTTCTTGACATTTTTTCAGTGTTTTGTATGTAAACGCTGCATTTTGAAGATGCAGTGTGAAGTTAAAAATGTGTCTTGAGACCCTGCATTCTGTTCCATTCTGCTGCGTTGTTTCGTGTTAAAATGTTGTTTGGTGCCTAAATGTTGTTGTTTTTTGGCATAATGATACAGTGATAAATGACCTAAAGGTCCAAATAACAGCTAAACAAACTAAAGGGTCCTATTATGCCTTTTTTTAAAGTCTTGATTTTGTTTTTGGGGTCTACTAGAATAGGGTTTCATGCTTGAACGTTCAAAAAAATATATATAATTTTTCACATATTTTACATTGTTGCAACACTTCTCTTTTCAGTCTGTCGGTAACGCTCTGGGGTGCGTTTCCCAAAGCGAACTATGGTCGCAAGTTCCGTCGTTACCAATAGAGTTCAATGGGACTTATGACCATAGTTGACTAACGATGCTTTCAGGAAACGCACTCCTGTTTAGTTCCTGTCTCTATGAAGCCCCTCCTTCTGAAAAAGCGCAATGTGCTCTGATTGGTTGACCGAACTATTGTGTTGTGATTGGTCAACCACTTCAAGCGTGTTTAATAAAGGTCATGTCCCTTACTATAACAGCAAGTTTCAACAAAGTACTCATGCAATTCAACCAGGCCTTGCCACTTTATTTTACGCAACCCTTGGGCGGGAATTATTTAAATGAGGAATACTGTGACGGTTTTGTTCCTGGAAGAAAACTCAAGACTAGAATCAAGGCGTTTCAAGGAGTTCAGAAACAGTGCTCACTGATATAGAAAATAACTCCCTTTGGAGTGACTTTGTGCTTTGTAACTTTGCGGACCTTTTTCATGCTCAAACAGCAACATTACACACTAAAGAACATTGAAAATGTAAAAGTAAATGCATAATAGAACCCCTTTAATAAACTTTTTTTCATAAAAATAATATAAATACAATTTCATGGCTGGCAAATAGACCTTCACATGTAATTTTCAAAACTAATGGAACTACTGTACAGGCGTGAATTTGCATTTCCTTTAGCCTGAAGGAGTCTTTACATTTGCCAAAAATAGAACTTTTTTGTTGTTATAAAAACAAACAGCCCAGCCTAAATGAGAAAAAGTAACGCAAAAGTAACGTAACGCATTAGTTTGCATAAAAAGTAACTAAGTAACACAATTAGTTACTTTTTTAGGGAGTACAACAATATTATAACAATATTATACTTTTAAAAGTAATTTTCCCCAACACTGAATGGTGGGACTTGCGTCCACATGAGCCAACAGTTCATGCATATCCTGAGCATGTGCACAGTCCACATCCCCTTCAGATGTTGGAACATTTCCTATACTTGGTGAAATCGCATGCACTGGATGTGTCAGTGTTGTGCAGTGGTCCAGTCAGCCAGCAGAGGGCAGTAGTGTGAGGGGCTCACTGTACTGCCTCCACCCCAGTGTGCCTCTGAGAGCTGCCTCTGAAGCTGTTACCTCATAGCCTGTGGGCCAGGTGCTCTCACACTGACTCGAGTCCTGTGAGGATACATTTTCTTTTTCACTCTCCAATAAATCACCATTAATATTGACTTTCTGTGGGCTGACTCACTTTCTTCATCTAAATTTAGAAGACAGAGGCAGCCATCTAAATCTAGTTAGAAGACAGAAAATGCCATCCTTTGAGAAAGATCTATTCATTTTGCCGTTGTGTTATAAATAAGTCTGCCTGAAGCACCTGGTGAAAGTTTTATCTTGTTTTAGAAGTTTCGGTTTCTGACACATCTTCTGTGAAGGTCTTATTTGTGTCTTGGGAAACACAAGTTCTCTCCCTCCGAGATCAGCAGGTCATGAGACATGCAATAACAAAGCTTGTTTGCCACAAATGAGCAACTGTCCTGGGTTTTATTAGTTTCGGTTGATCTGATGCAATTAGTAACAACCCATTTGAAAGATACTGTACATGTATGATGGTCTGCAAAACACTTGTTTTTGTTGTTTGTTTGTGCACTGTGTTTCAGGCTTGAGATTTTCTCATGCAATCATACAGGCGGGGCTATAGGTGACATCATCATCTCTTTTATCCACAAACCTCATCATTGACTGAACTGATATTTGATCTCCTGGTAAGAGCTCCATTAGTGAGCTAAAAGAAGCTTCTAGCCCTGCAGATGAACTAATTATGTATTGGTTGGCGATCCATACAAGGAAGAAGTGCAGCAAATGATTCAGTCCAGGTGCAACTAAGTCATTGATAAATTTGCCACCATGAAACTTGACAGACAACTGATAAACAATGACATCATAAATCAAAGCAGATGTCAAACGCTAACTGCGTAATAATCTGAAACATCAATAAAGTCTAAGATTCTTTATTGATTGCGTTAAAGTCCATGTGAAACGACATTCGCAACAAATTTTACTTCCTATTATGAGATATTTCCAAGTAAAAAAAGTAGGTTTTTAATACCTATGAGACAAATATATGTGATGGGAGGAAAAAATATATATAAAGGATTTTTAAAAAAATATTTTAATATGTTCCTTGAGGTTCACTTAATGTATATATTATTCACAAAAAAGCAAATATGTATATATGTTGGAAAATTGTTATTTTCAACCCTCATTCTGACCATCTATCTGAAATGATCCATTTTTAAGGGGCGGCTCCTTTAAGGCTTGTCAGTAAACGGCCACTGTTATGATTGGCTAACGTCATTACATAGTAAAAATATCGACGCCCACTTGCTATTGCACATGAGTAATTGTTTTGAAGATTTTATCCACATGAGACTGTCATTTACAGACAAAGCGTTATTGTTTACTTACGGTTTGTGACGTAGCTGTTGTCAGATCCAATATAGTAGGCTTTTTCATCTTTCAACAAAAGTTTCTTTGTGAACTGTCTATTGTACCTTGTTTACAAAACAATCTGCAGTCAAATGCTGATGTAAAATGATTCAATTATAATTAACCTTTTCTTAAGGATAAAAAAAAATCTATCTTAGCTAATGCTGTAAACTATATACAGGGAGCCCCTTCTTAAGGCAGGAACACACCAAGCCGCCGGTCGGCCGTCGGGCAGTTTTTGTTCGTCGGCCGACTAAGTTTTCTCAGTGTGTTCCGCACCATTGGCTGAAGTTGGTCCTTGTCTGCTTTTTTCGGCCAATTCGACATGTTGAATCGGCGTCGGAATTTGTCCGTCAGCTGTTCAGTTACTGCCACCTGCTGGTACGGAAAGGAATTTCTTCTTACGCAGGCGCAGAATGGACATGCTACTTGGCCGTCGGGTGTCGAGTGTCGATTTGGTGTGTCAGACCAACTTTGGACCCAGACGCTACCGACGTGAGCCAACCCTGCAGTCTGCTTTCGTCGCCACTAGTTCGTTGGCGTCGGCTTGGTGTGTTCCGGACTTTACACGTTACTACACTAATACATTATTTACACATTTACACTAATATTAAAGGTTACAATTAACAACAGAGTTGAAATGCTCCCCTATAGAGTTATTTTCTTTAGTGAACTAACATGCTGTGGACAGTAAATGACTTACCTAAGGTAAATGTAATGCTACGTGAGATATTATTCTCAAGCTGGTTTATTGATGTCTTTCTGTGGTTGAATCACTGGTTGAGAGATTACAAGGATATCTAGATCGTCTGTTCTTCTTCTATTACCGCATTCTGGATTGGAGTGTGGATTGCCTGTGACTGACTGTATTCATCATCTGACTGCATGAACTGAACCGTGACGTCCGTACCATATGATTTGGGACGAATACATGTACCGTTACACCCACCCCTCTCAAAAACTTTTGCATTCCGCTGAGAAACTTTGCGTTCGCTCTCAAAGAGCTCAAAAGGTTTTGCGAGCGAACACAAAGTTTCTCGGGGGAACGCAAAGCATTTGTGAGAGAACGCAAAAGCATTTACTTTTTTTTTCTTCTCATATCTCATATTTTTTCCCCACCACCATGTCCCTTTAGTACCTTAAATGCGTTCCCTCGCAAATATTTTGTGTTTCCCAGAGAAACATTAGCATTAGCTTGCAAAACTTTTTGAAAAGTAAAGTTTCTCAAAGGGCCACAAAGGTTTCCAGTGTGAACGCAAAGTTTTTAGAGGAAACGCAGAATTTTTGTAAGAGAACGCAAAAGCATTTAAATATATATTTTTCCACCCATCTTGTATTATTTCCATCACTTTGTGATGGGCTCCTACATATCAAAATGGAGACGGTTATGTTTTTAGCCAAAAAATGAAGCAAGGAAGCAATTAGGCTCAGTTTTGATTTCACATTGACTCTAAATGAGAATGTGTTGCTATCTATCTTTATTCTGTGATATCCAAACAGATGAGATAACTGCAATTACTTGTTTTAAGGAGTTTCTGTAACTCTAAATTCAAGTAAAACTCAAATAGACGGCCAAACCTGCTGAGAGATCATCTTGGACGTCAATAGTTATGCGTAAGTAAAGGACCTTGAAGAGAATGTCCCATATTGCCTTTCATTTTGGGCTGGCGAAGAGATTTCAGGGCTGTGGGGATAGAGCAACAAGAAGACCTGAATCATAAGATCAATATTCTTTTGTCTGTTTCTGCAGTGAATAAAAAACAATTGGTTATCTTGTGGGCAGCGAGGTGAAATGTACTGCTGTATGGAAAAGCGGGCAGTTTCTCATGGTGACAGTGAAGAAATGAAATAATGTAAGCTGACAGTAATTTATAAAGCAATCAATATGTGCCTTCAGGATAAAGTAGCACAACCGCCTCCGGTACATCATTTAATCCATTTGGTGGTAGAAGTCTGTTGTTTTGGAGTTGCTAAAGTCAATAGACAAAATAATGTCATAAATAAAATTTGATCGACAAGAGAAAGGCTAATCAGCATTGTGTTATAGACTTAAATGAAATGTTCATGCAACCCAAGACAAAAAAGTGCTGTTGTATGCGGGCTTGATACGTATTCTCACACCTTGGTAAAAATAGGGCAGTGCCTCACAATGGTATCATTCTCAGTTTCATAAATTCACAATGTTCCTTTAATCTCGGTCAGTCCCCAGAGTCGGAATTTATTTATGGACTGTATGTTTATTTATAGACTCCTGTCCAGCATCACCCAATAAGCAGGCGTAGAAGAGTATTTGGATGACATAAGAACAGTGTTATTTTAGTATTATTGATATACTATTATAGTTTTTAATTTTTTAATTAATTTTATTTTTATATTTTCTGTTTCCCCTTTAATTTGAGTGATTTTTGTAGTGTTTTTGTTTTTTAATATCTAGATATTTTTTATATATTATTTATTAGTTTTAGTTTATTTAATTTTAGTTTCCCCCCCCCCCCCTCAAATTAAACTAATGAAAATTAGAAATGCTGCCTTGGCAGCTAAAATATAATACGTTTAAGTTTTTTTTTATATATTTTCAAGTAATGATTCTTTTTATGGTTTAAGTTTTAGTTAACGATAATAACCCTGAATAAGAAAACAATATTTTAGCTTTCACTTTCATTAAAACTTTATTAGAACAGCCATTTTCCCCAAAAAAATTAATTTGAAAAAAAAAAAAAAAACAAACAAACAAAAAAAAACCTGGGGAAGAAACTATTGTTTCTGTCTTTAAAAACGGTGAGTTTAATTATTATTATTTTTTTTTCCAGTAGGCTTTATTAATATATGTATAATAGACACATGAAAACATACCGCATAGTATAGCGAAGCAAAGTCCCATATAATGTTTGTTAGTGACATTAAGGAAAGTTATTATACCCAAATAAGACATGATCAGTAGCGATCCCTCCATACATCCTATCTATGAATGACAGTTGAACCGAAATGAATTATAACGTTTGTTATACAGCATGCCAAACTTGAGCTTCGTCAGACTTTGATGGGTTATTACAGAAGCTGTTGCTTGGCAATATCAGCAGCAGCATCGGTGTCCCTAGAGAGCGCGCGAGAATAGAAGCACAGGATGCGCACGCCCAACACACACGAGCGCCGCGCGACCGTTCACATCTCACCAAACACCACTGCCAATCGCTTTAAAGTTACACTCCGACCGCAGATAGGCATTTTATCGCAGGCTACGTTTTATTTACGTGCCATGGTTCAGTTACTAACTCGATACTGAAATTGAAACCGTTGAATTCAGCCAGCCCAAACGAAGTGGAGCGCCTACAGCGGCACATTTGAGACATATGAAGATTGTTGAGGTAAGTGTTGCGTGTGCTAACGGTTTTTCGCGCTTAGTCCTAGAGGAAAGAGTAGAAATAGGTCCTCCAGGCGAGGAAATATGAGCTTCAAAGAGGTAAGAAAGTGCATGTGTCCGAGTCTGGACCGTGGAGGAGAAGTGAGGAGAAAGAAATTGTGTGAAGAAGAAGTGGAAACGCAGTCAGTACCGTCAGTTTGGGAGGCAGTTACCTGTCGTGTTTAACTGTAGGATAGTAATGTTGCCTCATTCGATATCTTGTTCAAGTGGAAATGATGAATGTCACTTTAATGAGTTGAACAAGACTTTGAAAGACTGTCAGCAATTCAGTGTTTTTTAAAATGATGTTTGTGTTTATTTTCAAATGATTTAAAGGGATAGTTTGCCTAAATTTTATGTTATTTACTCCCCCTCCAACCTGTATATGAACTTCTGCAAAAAAAGTGTCAGTCATTCATCTTTTCATTTTTGTTCTCATAAAATGAAAGTGAATGGTGACTGAGGCTGTCATTCTCTTTAACAACTCCATATGTGCTCCACAGTAGAAATTTTTTTTTGGGTGTACTGTCACTTTAAGAGCATTTAGTTCTTATTCCAACATGCGTTTAAATTACTTTTGGAAGTTCTTTTGAAATTAGAGCTTCAATTTTTTATTGCCTGTCACAGCGCCATGTGTGCTGTTCTGTCTGTCCAACAGATGCCACATCCATCACTGTGATGTTCAGGATATAACTCACACCTTTTCAGAGGTGTGCTGCACTGTCTCATACGGATGGCTTTTGAGGGAAAAAGAGACATTCTCCTTTTTCATTCTGTGTAGGACTCTGAAAGGGAAGATTTAAGAGATCTCACTCTGATTCCTTTGAATTATTTCTCGGCAGGCTATAAATAGGATGGTGACATGCCCCCACCAGCTTCTAGTTAAGAAATGGATGTGCTCAGAGGACAAGACCTTCTAGCATGTGTTCTACGCGTTTTTCCAAACGACAATAATAAACGTGGTTGATATCGCAACAATTATTTGGCCAGTCAGTTTGTATCCTGTCCATGTCACAGATCATCCTGAAAGTCTTTCAAAAATAATTTTATAGAAGCACTTAATTCTTTTGTTGAAACATGTGTATTATTTGAGCAATTTATATTAATAACACATTTTTCTTTACGTCTAGTGGCTATACTGTTGAAACAAAGCTATTTTAACATTTACACATTGGCCCGATTCAGTTTCATTGCTCTCGATTGAGCTTAACCCAGAATATTCACTTTACTTGGCACATCTACTGAATGCATGTCTCTTTTAACAATTTAAAAAAGAAGTTAAAGTTTAATCTTTAATCTGGACCATCAACTATTCACCCAGCGAGTGAATTATGAATGTGAGAGCTCTTCTTTTCCCTCCCAAGGGGATCCATTTGATTGGCTGCCCAACATTTGGTCATCATCTGATCATTTTGTCTGGTAACAATTCCGTCTGTATTTCACCCTGGTCTGTACAGAGGGTTATTTTTACTTTCACTGTCATAGAAATTGCCTATATAATGGCCTCCTTAATTCTGTGGAAATATTACTTGTGGGACAACTCATGCATTTTTTAGCATTATACTAATGGATGTTTGCTGTTTGTGGAGGCCGCAGAGAGCCGTAACATTTTAAAACAACCACTTAAGGACAGAAATCTGGTTTGGCTGTACGCTCGGTACGTTTAAGATGACGGGATCCTTGTCGTTTTTCATCATACATTGTCGATATGTTTGTGATGCGTTCTTTTTGAATTAGCACTTTTTTCCAGCTTATGTTGTAGGTCTCTATAGAGTGCAACAGTGCCCACCCACTCTTTTAGCGCCGTATTTTTTTATTCATTTCTCCTATAGGGATTTCAAAAATAGTCTTCATTAACACGTTTTAAGTCATTAACCAAGCCGACCAGCTACAATCCCGTGAAGCATTGTGAACAGCAATCAAATTAAGAGAGATGGAGAAATAAACTACTCATTTAAAATTGTTGATTATATGAAATAAAGTTGAGCTAACTTAAAAAAAACAAGGCAACTTATTGCATTGAATTTAACTAATTCACTCCATTTAAAATCAACTTAAATATTTTTGTTCATCTAATGAGTACAAGGTAATCTATTGAACTTAAAGGATTAGTTCACTTCTGAATGAAAATTTCCTGATAATTTACTCACCCCCATGTCATCCAACATGTTTGTCTTTCTTTCTTCAGTCAAAAAGAAATTAAGGTTCCAGGATTCTTCTCCATATAGTGGACTTCAGTGGGGTTCAATGGGTTGAAGGTCCAAATTGCAGTTTCAGTGCAGCTTCAAAGGGCTCTACGTGATCCCAGACGAGGAATAAAGGTCTTATCTAGCGAAACAATCTGTCATTTTCTAAAAAAAAATTAAAAATTATATACTTTTAAACCACAAATGCTCGTTTTGCACTAGCTCTGCGATCTGCACACATGACATAATCACGTTGGAAAGGTCACGCGTGACGTAGGTGGAAGTACTGATCCAGTGTCTACCAAGCGAACGTGCAAAGATTAAGCCAAACGCCCTTTACAAAAAAAAGGGTAAAACTACGATATCGGACGATTTTGAAGTTGGAGGAGAAAATTAGATGAAGTTTTTCGCCCTACCGTGGTACTTCTGCCTATGTCATGCGTGACTTTTCAACGTAATGCGTGGCGCATCGCAGAGCTAGTGCAAAACGAGCATTTGTGGTTTAAAAGTATATACATTTTTTTTTTTTTTTTTTTTTTTTAAATGACAGATCGTTTTGCCAGATAAGACCCTTATTCCTCGTCTGGAATCGTGTAGAGCCCTTTGAAGCTGCACTGAAACTGCAATTTGGACCTTCAACCCATTGAACCCCACTGAAGTCCACTATATGGAGAAAAATCCTGGAATGTTTTCCTCAAAAACCTTAATTTCTTTTCGACTGAAGAAAGACATGAACATCGTGGATAATATGGGGGTGAGTAAATTATCTGGAAATTTTCATTCAGAAGTGAACTAATCCTTTAAAACTTCTTGTCAAGGTAACTAAAAAAAACAAACAAACAAATTGAGCCAACTTGAAAAAATAAGGCAATCTATCGCACTCAACCTTTTAAGTTAACTCAACTAATTCGCTCCAGGTAAAGCCAACTTAAAAAATTTTGTTCATCTAATGAATAACAGGTAGTCTTTTTAACTTCTCGTCAAGACAACTAAAGAATGTTTAGCATTTAGCAATGCAAGCAGCTACAATCCTTGTTTTTTCATCTCCATGTTTGATTTTCAAAGTTAACTACACAACATGAACATCATTTGCCTCATAAACAAAAGTTTTCAAGTTGACTTTACCTGGAATGAATTAAATGAGTTAACTTAAAAAGTTGAGTACGATACAGGGCTCTACGGTAACATTTTTCTTTAGGAGCACTTGTGCTCCTAATAAAAAAAATTTAGGAGCACAGTCAAAAATTTAGGAGCACTTTCTCATCAATAACAGACATTATTACAGGGTGATATTTGCCCCTTTAAATTAATTTCCTGGGGCATTTGTACGATTATAAGAGCAATTTTTCTAATCTTATTAAATGTATGCATCATATTTAATAAATTTCTTAAATTAAAATAGAAAATTTGTTTTTAAATGTTAAACAATAACAACAATAAGACCCAATCAGACTGTTACCAATCAAAAGAAATCATCAAAAAATCCATCTTTGCACTGCAGAAGTGGCACAGAAGCTCCATCTGAAGTGGTATTATTTAGACATTTACATAGACTGCTTAATGCAGCTCATTGGTAAATAATGTTGTACGAATGTTTTTAAATATATTTTTTTGAATTTAGAAATATGTATTAAAAAAAAAAAAAAAGAATCTTTAAAAGTTTAATATTTTAAGTAAAAACAGTCTATGTAATGTGTAAATATGAAAATAAATGTAAATGTGAAAATAAAACAGCCAGTAGGTGGCGGTAAATCTTAATGTGCGAGTCATTCATTCAGTTGTTCAAAACGCAGATTCATTTAGGAATCACCGTTGCTTGGAGATGCGCAACAGTTCTGGTGTGGCTTTGTTTGAAACTATTTTCACAAAATCAAGCAAAAACAGACAGTACTGTGGATAAAATTTTGTCACTTAATATCAGCTTGCTTACTGGACTTCAGTCAGATCAGTAAGTACCACATTTTCAGTCATGCCAATACTCGGAGAAACAGAAGTATACTCGTGTGATAGTACTTAACTTACACATATTAGGCTTGCTGAGATCGACTGTGTTACCGGTGTTCAGCCGCAACACCGGTTATATCACTTGCCCACCATGACCGCGGCACCGACCCCACTGTCATTTTAATTTTTTTTTATAGTAATAATAATCATTTAGTCTAGTTAGAAAATAGACACTACAGTTAAAAACTGAACCCGTCTGCTCAATTCAGTGAGCCGAACGAGAGTCAGCACAGATCAGCAGCAGGAGTCAGATTTCACCTCACTTCACCCATTTTGCCTCACTTTTCTGAATGACAAGACGAGGGATGAAGATTTGGTTGAAAAGCAAAATGTAAAAGTGCATATTTAAGCGAGTTTGTCATTGTACTGTTTTGTTGTTGTGTTTTTCATTAAGAATAATAATGAACCCACCCACCATTCAAGCAATTGCCGCCTCCGAATTGCCTCTACTTCAAAAGTGAAAGTAATATGCGCACAGGCATTCAAAACGGTGCGCGTGTTTTTATTAATCAATTTTTGGAGGCATTTTTGCCCCAAGCCGCCATTAATTTCCGACATTGATTATGATAATCCAAATGTAGTATTTACAATTAATTTGGCTGCAAAGAAACAGCAGCATGAGACGGTCTGGTAAGTGCGCGTGGCTGCGTCACACCGGTTGCACCTTAAACAATCTTTGAAGTGTAGTCCGAGCGCATGTCTTTTGCACTTGCTCTGCTGACTGAAGCAAAGTCTTTGAATTAAGGCATGAAAAGCAGCCGATTGCAGTATGAAACATAACATGTTGTTGAGTTTAGATGCATTTTGGGAGTTGTACTTTTTATTCCGATTGTAGATCTATTCATGAGAATCGATCGGGTCACTCGCACCAGTGCGCCTTAATATTTTTTCACAGTCGCACACAGTTATTTTCAGGAGCAAATGCGAGTGAAATAGGCGCACTGTAGAGCCCTGCGATAGGTTTCCTTATTTTCGTTGGCTCAACTTGTTTTTTTTAGTTGTCTTGACAAGAAGTTTCAAGTTCAAAAGAATACCTGCTACTCTTAAGTTGACTAATGTAGTTTTCACTACAAATTCCACTGTTAAACACGATTATTTAAAAAACAAGATGACATAATGCGAGCTGATGGCTTCAGTGGAATCAGATATCATCAATTAACAACCTCGTAGCTCAGGTCTGTCTTTAAAGGTTTATAAGTTGTCGTTTAAAATCAATTTCCTTATGGAGAAAATGAATGGAATTTTTTCTTCCGGAACCCGACTATTGAGGTGTAATATGTGCTTTTTAGTTAAGTCTGTGGACATGTAGACCAAACGTACCACGAATAATAGTAGTCTGGCATTTAGAGAAGTCTGGTTTAGATTCTGAGACAATGTTTATTAAAACTAATGACTACAGACTTAAGTCTGTTACGTTTTGTTATCTGTAACTATGGAGGTTATGCATTGTTATTAAAACCACACAGGGCTCTATGGACTGGTGGACGTTATTGACTTTGTTAATTGAATGACTTCACAGTCATTTCTTTCTATGATGCATGTTGTATTCAAAAGTGGACTTGTAACAACAATATAATATCAATTTATTTTCTCAGAGCACTGCAGTAATTACTTAGGCAGCAGGTCAGTCCTGCTTGACAGGATATCACTTTAATGTTTTGTAATATAGTTGCAGAGAATCCAAACTGGAATTACCACTTGCACACACACACACACACACCCACGCTAACTCAAGTCTTCACCAGCTCTTCAGCCTCACACACACCTCGCACCCACACAGAATTCCTCTGTGAGCCTCATGACAGAGTTTGCTGTCTGAATGTCAAGGACAGAATCAGAAAGCTCCAAGAGAAGGTAAAAGACAAGTTCTCACTCTTTATGATTAGTCAGGCCCTGAGAGGATGAGGGGTTTGACATTCAAAAGATCCGCTCATCACACTGTCTGACTGGAATATAGGCTGGTGTCATAGGGGATGGGTGAACCAAATGCAGGGTAAAGCTATGAAGACTGGTAGGTGTAAGTGTGTCAATGAATGTCTTAGATTTTGTTTTTCTTAAATAATTAATGTAAACATGCTTTCCATGAGTAGGGTATCAATTTCGGCCTGAAATTCTTTTATAAAAATCTTTCAACAAGTTGTCAGTGACAAGAGGTGCTTCAGAAAATGTTGATTGTCGACCTCAGAAGGTCAAGCTATTTATTTTATGAGCTTTTTATATTTTATATTCATTTTATGTGAAGATTACAATTTTTGTAGCCCTGCGGTTATAATCTAAATGCAATTTAAAACTATTTTATAGCGAAATGCATTTTAAAAAACTATGCCATTTGGGTAACTGAATTTTCAGGTAATAGGCCAGAAAAATTGACCATAAATTCAGCTATTGCTAGCTACTTTTTGAATATATTATAATATATAACTTGAGTAATGTGTACGAAACAGTTTGTACCCTGTTGAAAAAAACAGCAAATGCTGGTTATATGTTTTGAAGCATGGCAGCTGGTTTGAGCTGGTCCTTAGCTGGTCATGAGCTGGTTTAAGCTGGTCCTAAGCAACTAGCTCCAGCTCAGGACCAGTTTAAACCAACTAAGGACCAGCATAAACCAGCTCAAACCAGCTGCCATGCTTCAAAACATACCTAACCAGCATACAGGTATGCTGTTTTTTTCAACAGGATTGAGATTTTTTGCCATGTCATGATTTTTCTTCTTGTCATGCTGTAAAAGGGTCAAAATTATGTTACTTCTTAGGTGTCACAATTAGGGAATTATATATTGCAGTGGTTCCCAACCTGGGGTCCGCGCCCCCCTAAGAGTTTATATGCTTTGAGGTCAAACATGGATACGAAAAACCTTTTTGTATAGTTTCTAGGAATGCTCCAAATGAAAACGTGTGTATGGTTCAAACTACTTTATTAAAAAAAAATCCAGAATTTTTCCACTCTCTTCTCTTCTTTCCCTAACATGTGAGCGTGTTCTCCTCATTAGAGCTTCAGGTGAAGGGTTGCCAGTAGAGATGCACCGGTCTACCGACCATCAATCAGAACCTGCAGTTCCGTTTTTTGTCCTGGACTTGCACACAAAATGCATTGCAGTCATTTCCCAAAATGTAATTTGTGTGGACGTTAACAGAGGCCAGAGATAGGACACGCTGAAGACGCAAAGAGAAGAGCAGAGAAAATACTGTACCGGCCAGAGCAAGCTCACTGTTGCGATGCTCAGAATATTGAAAGACAATTCTACACATTAAATTGGGGTGGGGGCTTATATGAATGCATTTCTGAAGGAACTGACTGACTTCACAAAAGTTTCGATGACATTTTCTTTTAGGGGCCGTTCACATCTCGCATCTTTTCCGCGCGCAAGTCAGTTATTTCAAATGTAGACGCGCGGCAGGCGCGCTCATAATGGAAGCGACGCGGTCGCAACGTGCATGCGGTGCATTTTCCAGGCTCATCGAGATAAAAACATCTCAACTTTTCAGAATGCCGCAAGCGCACCGCAGGTCATGTGACAAGAACCAACCGATCAGCTTTGGCCTTTCCGTAACAAAACATCGAAATCTCAGCCGAACAGCTGATCACAGCTGTACAGGGTGGTTTTTATATCTCATCTCCATAAATATATCTAGTAGTAACTAAGCAAGGGCTAGAAATCAAGTTATCCTTTGCTGAAACTTCCTACTCCTCGTGGAGAGCGCAGTACATGGATGTATAGCAACGATAGACGCCACGGGAGCGCAAGCGCTTTGGAAAGAAGGAGAAAGCGGTGCGGCCGTTTGATATGTGAACGGCCCCTTAATCTTACCTCCGTATGATGCCTATTAAAGTAGTGTTTATATAAGTGCAGCGCCGGTGCTGCTTTGTTTACAGAGGTAACCAAGGAAACTCTACACTGCAAAAATGCTTTTCTTATTTAGTATTTTGTCTTTAGTCTAAATATCTAAGAATTCTTAAATCAAGATGTTTTTACAAGTAAAATGACATAAGAAATTTAAGATAATAATCTTGTTTCTGTTTGAAATCTTCTTTCTTGTTACTGTCCCAAACAGAAACAAGATTATTTTCTTACCCCATTGGCAGATAATTTAGCTTGTTTTAAGCAAAAACTCACATCATTTTGATTTTTTTCCCAGAAAACAAGAAAAAATATCTTATGTCATTTTACTTATCTAGTAAAAGCATCTGGATTTAAGATTTTTTAGATATTTAAATACTAAGTAAGAAAAGCATTTTTTGCAGTGTATTGCTGCTGTTCCATAAGCACCACCTTCTGGTAGAGAGTGAATTTGCATGTTTTGTTTTTTGTTGTCTTTTTTTTTTTTTTTTTTATTTCCTCAGGGTTTCTTATATATATGGAGGGGGGGCTTCATGGACAAAAGGTTGGGAACCACTGATATATTGGATTATGGATTATGTCAAAATTATGACATTTGAATTGTTAGATAGTTGAGAACGTCAAGAGGTGGGACAGACCAAAAAATACAACTGTATATGCTTTATATAAACAAACGTTCGTCTTCTAAGTGCCTCCGCCAAAACCGCATTTCTGTATTCTCCAAAAAGCTTACGCTGTATGTCCTACGCCTTCCCTATTCAACTTACGGAAAAAATGTAACTGGCGCTGCGTTCGTTCCGTAAGTTGAATAGGGAAGGCGTAGGACATACAGCGTAAGCTTTTTGGAGAATACAGAAATGCGGTTTTGGCGGAGGCACTTAGAAGACGAACGTTTGTTTATATAAAGCATATACAGTTGTATTTTTTTCGAAAATGACCGATCGTTTTGCTAGATAAGACCCTTATTCCTCGTCTGGGATCGTTTAAAGCCCTTTGAAGCTGCACTGAAACTGTAATTTTGACCTTCAACCGTCTGGAGGCCATTGAAGTCCATTATAAGGAGAATAATCCTGGAATGTTTTCATCAAAAACCTTAATTTATTTTCGACTGAAGAAAGAAAGACATGAACATCTTGGATGACATGGGAGTGAGTAAATTATCAGGAAATTTTCATTCAGAAGTGAACTAATCCTTTAATAAGCAATTTAATAAATGTTTATTGTTTAATTATTATTCATTAAACGTATTAATAAATGCTCATTTATTAAACATATTAATAAATGTTAATTTCCAACATATTTTGGGTTCATTTTAAGCAAGCAATACAGTAATTTTTAAACAATAGTTGAGTTAAATAAAACTACCCAGCAGGTTGGGCAAACATTTAACCCAACCGCTGGGTTTGTCAATTTTCAACCCAACTTGGGTTGTTTTAACCCAGCATTTTTTAGAGTGCCATTTTTGTGTCTTTAATGCATTAAAAAAGTCGTAGGCCACCAATGTGTGAATCATTTGTGGAATGTGCCTAAAATAGATTTCCTGCTATACATTCAGACGGCTGAGTATACCAGTATTCCTATCGCATTGCTAATTAATTAAGCGACTAAAGATCAAGCATAATGTGATTTTTTTTATTTTTTTTTTTATTGGCATGGCAACCAACATAAAGAATAAATACAAAATCCTGTCTTGCCTAATGCAGCAAAATGCTCTAATGCGTTCATCCCCAAATCACACTCCTTTTGTTCATTAAAAATGTTTTTCATTTGTGAAGATATTTTGAGTCAACTTTTCATTTCTCACTAGGTTAGGGGTGTGGAAACTGATCTTAGACAGGCAATATTTCTAGAAACACATCATGGTCAGCGGGACAGTGAGCTTTGGCCAGTATTAAGGTGAAAGAAGGATGTGAAAAGTCTTGCTGGAGCTGTTGTTTAAAGATCATCCCAAGTAAACATCTGTCTTTTGGAGAAGCGTGCCACTGCACAGTAATATTAGTGTGTAATTTATTTCCCTCCAGGGCCAGAGCACCTCATGTGTAAGGGAGGTCAACATATGGTGCAGAGCTGTACGGTGTGTGTGCATCTGCGTGTGTGAGAGGGAAAGAACACGAGTTGTTAAAATAGAGTTGGTATTGCGTTGTGAGCAATCAGAGAGTGTATTTCATTGCGTATCGGATGAGTGCCCGAGCGTGTGTCCGCCCCAGTGCAGTGACTGATGTAATTTACACTGTCACAACATAAGGCCGCTCGCAGGATGACAGGGGAGAGAGGGAGAGCAAGGCACAGTGATGACTGACCTGTCAGCACTAATCATTTTGTGTGTCGTGCAGCTCAGTGAGAGACGAGAACCTGTAGTGTTAGAAGAGGACCTGAGTGAGAGTTTCCTTGGGTGATGGTCATGTGTGTTGATCATGATTTGGCCAAGCAGGACGTATTCCTGGCTCAACATTAAATAAAACATGGTAACTATCAAATACCCTTAAATTCAGAGGGATTCATAGGGGTGTAACCAGTGTTGGGGGTAACACATTACAAGTGACTTGAGTTACGTAATAAGATTACTTTTTTCAAGTAACTAGTAAAGTAACGCATTACTTTTAAATTTACAACAAAATATCTGAGTTACTTTTTCAAATAAGTAACGCAAGTTACTTTGTTTTCTCATGTATTGACTTGAGAGAAATTGTAAGTGCAGGGGCGATTTACTCATCTCACTTGCACAAAAACAGATTCAGTATTCATCAAAATTAATAAAAACAGTGAAATGCAAACTCAGAATATTGCACAATCCTGCAATAATTAAATATATTAAATTAAACAAGTAAACTTCATGTATTTAGTCTTACTTTAACCAGTTAACTGTTGTCTTTGCTGCTGATCTTCAATAATCCAATTCAACCATACTAATAAGCAAAAATTACTAAATAGATAAACATCACATTTGTGATCAGCCTGAAGATTGTTTATTAAACTTTTGGTGAGAAAAAGTGTCACATTTACCAAAAATAGAACTTTTTTTGTTGTTGTTATTAAAAAACAAAAAAGTGAGCCCAGCAGAGGTGAGGAAAAAGTAACGCAAAAGTAATATAACGCATTACTTTCCATAAAAAGTAACTAAGTAATGTAATTAGTTACTTTTTTAGGAAGTATTGTAATGCGCAATATTGTAATGCGTTACATTTAAAAGTAACTTTCCCCAACACTGGGTGTAAAAATATATCGTGTCCCAAAATATAGCAATACAAAAATGCAGCAATATGTATCATGGATAGCGACAATATGTATTGTATATAGTTCACCCAAAATTCAAGTTTAGACATTTAATTTAGCATCAATTATTGTAAACCCAGAAGGTCACACATTTAAGCTTCCATTAATTATTAATAATACATTTAAAATTATTATTTAATAAAATACAATTTTTAAAACTTTTTTAAATGTATGGGACAGAGTGCAAGCTTATGTGTCTAACATAATTCTTTATCCAAGCAGAATCATTAATATTTTTATTCTGGTGTTGCCATTGACTGGTGCATGGGGGAGAAGGATAAAGTCTGTTCAAGTCCACCCCTGATGTAATACCAAATTCTTTTTGATAAATGTTTATCTTAGAAGTACTAATTTAAACATTTCTTTTTACCACTTTAACTTGTGAGAGTATCGTACCGTGAGATCAGTATCGTGTGTCGAACCAAAACGTGATGTAAGTGTATTGTTCCAGGACCAACAAGAATGAAAATGTCCTGCGTGGAAAAATCACAGTAAGCTGCTTCATGGGTAGTAGAAGGATAATAGTACCTGAACGAGAGCAGTGGAAGACAGTAGCATCTGGAGACTTGCATGGGGCCGGTTACTATGGCAGTGAGTCTCTTAGGACATCAGGGAATATACTCAGCAGGTTGCATCTTAGTCGAATTAGATGCCATACTTAATTTGATTCAAACGGAAATGGGACTGTTAAAGATTCATTAAAGCATTTTAGTAAGCATATGATATAGGTAGCTTTCAGATGGAGTCTGCAATATTATATTTGCAAGATCAGAGTACATGAATGACTAAAGGTGATGATACATGGGGCAACTTTTTGAGCAATGTTGCCGAGCGATGTATTTTAAGCATTAAATGAGGTAAATTCCCTGTTTTGGGTTGACACATGACAACTTACCAGCGTAAAAAGATACAAGTTCACGCTCCTTTTTTTCGCTCCACTGCTGCTGAGAGGCCGCCATCTTGTTTGAATTTTTTCTGAAATCTCCAAGCCGGTCACATGATTGGCTGTTAGCGTTCTGATTGGAGGATCTCAAAACATTGCCCACGACTGATCTAAAGTATCCAGATAGAAATTTGTTGCTCATTCTCAATGGGAATGTGCCCAAGTATCATCACCTTTCCTGGTATATTACTGGTAAATTACTGTTTAGAGATTGTGTGTAGATGAAAATGAATAATTATTATTATTATTATTTTAGATTTGAATGCTCAAGATTGCCACCTAATACATAATCTGTATGGTTGATTCATGCCGCACAGCACTATGACTGATGAAGATCATCTGTACCTCATGACAAGTCATTTTGTAATAAACAGATCACTCTAAATCCCAGTTTAACAATCACGTGCTGCAAGTAATTACTGATGGATGACAGTTATGGATTATAAGATATAGCCTACAATGAACTGTCTGCAAATACACTGCCAGTATAGATGATTTATGAAACCAAATGAGAGGGCATGGATTTTAGAGAAGAAATGAGATGAGATGAGAAAGAAATTCAGGAGATTTTACAGATTCATGCCCTTTTTACAGATTATTCAGTATATCCATGCAGAAAGTGGCTGATGGATGAGGGGTCTGTGTACACATAGGACCAGGTTTAACCTTCCTCTCCATCCTTCCTTTGATCCCCAAGTAATCACAGCCCTTCCTCCATCATGTTCTAGAAGCGCTTTACTTAATGAAAAAATGCTGTGATCTGTAAATGAAAAGGCTTTGGTGGGTCTCTAACCATTAATCCACGTAGGTTAATATCACACATGCCCAAGAATCAATATGGTTCTTCCCTCTGCAAGCGGAGAAAGGTTGGACAAAAACTTTTTATTCAGATTTCTTTTTTTGTTTTTTACTGAATATCCTGAACATTTTTTTTACTTAAAAACTGACTTAAAGGGTTAAGCAATTAATTACAATTATGGTAAAAAATCAATTATTATTATTAATTTATTTGTATTTATTAATTATATATCTAATTATATATCTATATATATTATATTTATATGTGAGTATTATATTAGAGTCGTAATTTCTTTTTTTATAGGTTTAATACCTGCTGGTGGTGTATGCATACCACTGGTTGGGAATCACTATCCTGAAGCCCTGTATGATTGGAAAGCATGAGCCGTGAGTCATGCATACCGCAGTATCATTTTTATTCAGTGTGAGAGAATCACTATAATGAGACATCTTTCATTCACTCCAGTAATACCTAAGGAAGTGGGCTGGAGAATATTTCAAGGATAAGCTATCTTCTCCTTTGATGTAACATATAGAAGATAAATGCGCAAGTGGGCATAAAAGCAGATTTTTGATAGGCAAGTTAATAATGCAAAGGCATCTCATATCTCATTTTTATAAAGATCAATTGATTTCTGACTGTGCAGCGAGAGTGATTTATTTCACCATTTCAGTATGATTAGGGAGGAAAAGTTATTGTAAAATCAAGTCATTTGAGTAAGCATACTGTGGAGCTTTTTCACTTTTCATTTATATTCACATTACATTTCATTTGAAAAGGGTGATTTTTTTTTTTTGTTTCTAATAAGGCCCAATCATTGTAAAAATCTCCGATTCAGCCTCTCTTTTTTTAGCAGATCTGCTATTGTCATAATGAAGCCTCATTTACTGAAATCACTTGACTTTGGCAGTTTGATACACGCTCTGAATCACTGATTCGAAACAAAAGATTCGTAAAGCTTCGAAGCTTCATGAAGCAGTGTTTTGAAATCGTCTATCACTAGATATTGTTGAATAAAGTCAGTATTTTGTTTTTTTGGAGCACAAAAACTATTCTCGTCACTTCATAACATTAAGGTTGAACCACTGTAGTCACATGAACTGTTTTAAATATGTCTTTAGTACCTTTCTGGACATCTGAAAGTGTTAATTATCTTGCTGTCAATGGAGGCCTCACTGAGTCATCAGATTTTATCAAAAATATCTTAATTTGTGTTCTGAAGATGAACAAAGGTCTTACGGGTGTGGAACGACATGAGGGTGAGTAATTAATGACTGAATTTTCATTTTTGGGTGAACTAACCTTTTAAAGTTACTAGGACACATCCCAACCCAGTTAAAATGCAGAGCCAGTTCTTTGAACAAAACTACCCGTGCACAGAGAATCATCAGCATGTACTAAAATTATTTTACCTTGGATAGGGAATTAATAACATCAAAAAAGCATGTCGAGATAAATGCTGCTTTTTTAATAAGATTACACTGCGATTATGTTGACAAATCAATGCAACATGGTTGCTATGTTTGAACGTTGTAAACTGGATCAATGGTTTTAATCTTTTCTAATTTCAGAGTACTGATTCAACAGGGTAATAATTGCAGAAGTGAGGTATAATATTCAGAGCAATGATGAATGTGTTCGGCAAGGAAGGACAGTGAAGTGGGGGAGAGACTGTGGGGAAGCTTACAGTGGTATTGATTTGCGAGTATGTCCTCCATCTGTCACCATAATGAATGTTAATATGACACTACACAGAATACAGCAGCTCAACAGATCACATTAACCAGCAGTTAAAGACTCAAGGCTGTTTTTAACTTAGCTTCACTAGCAACTAAACTTTGCAGAACTCAATTTACAACAGTCTATCGACACAAGCTCGTGTATTTTGTAATTAACAGCTGTCCAAACAAGTGAAACAAAATTGATTTTGTCTGTTTATGTAAATACAGATATTTAATTTATCATGGGTAATTGAGCACATCTGGTCTTTGTGAGCCTGTGATGTGGTTACAACCTCCAAATTTGCAAATGTTGCAATGAAACATGATCGAAACAGGCCACTATGACCTGAATTACACAGTATCATATGACTTCAGACTTGACTTTAAGACAGAGCAATCAAAATAAACTTTATTTATACATATTATGGTCTGCACATAATTCATCGGTGCACTTTATTCCAAAAAAAAAAAAAGTTTTTAAAAAGTTACATTTTTTTAATGCTATGGACACCCCAAAATTATCCCCTCTATAATAAGGTATGTATATTCATGTATAAAAACCAATTTATACTGTGAAAAAATATATTATAAATATTCATGAAATATAATTTGGAAAAATATTTAGTTTCTACTCACACTGTAATTTTTATATCCATTATCACTACTTATTATGGAAGCCCGTTTCCGCCACCAAATAAAAAATAAAAATAGTAATTCTGACTTTTTATCTCACAATTGCGAGTTTATATCTCACAATTCTGACTTTTTTTCTCACAATTCTGACTTTTTTTCTCATAATTGCGAGTTATAAAGTCACAATTCTGAGATATAAACTCACAATTGCGTGATATAAAGTCAGAATTGCGAGATATAAACTCACAATTGCGTGATATAAAGTCACAATTCTGAGATATAAACTTGCAATTGCGTGATATAAAGTCACAATTCTGAGATATAAACTCGCAATTGCGTGATATAAAGTCACAATTCTGAGATATAAACTCGCAAATGAGAAAAGTCAGAATTGCGAGGAAAAAGTCAGAATTGTGATTATCATGCAATTGCGAGTTTATATATCAGCATTCTGACTTTTTTCTCACAATTGCGAGTTATAAAGTCAGAATTGCGCGAAAAAAAAGTCTGAATTCTGACTTTATATCACGCAGTTGGGAGAAAAAAAGTCAGAATGAGATTTAATTTAATTTATATTTTATTTTATTTTATTTTATTTTATTTTGACTTTGGCCACGTGGTAATAAGAATAAAACTTCTTTAAAGTGACTTCTTAAAGTTATTTAAAAAATAACTTTATAATGATGCACCATCTAATTTCCATATTTCACATGAATATTAAAGTCTGACTGATGGGCAAGTACAACAGTTGCATAAGAGTTTGCTTATTAGAAGTAATAATTATTAAAAAGTGAAATAATGTAGCCCTTTTGACCTGGGTTTGAATTAGAAGTATAATCACAAGTGGATGTCAAATGTAAGATCTTAAATGGCAGGGTAGCATCTGGTGAGAGAACTGCTTTCATTAGCAGAAAATCCTCTGGCTCAACTGAGGAGAACAGCTCTAGATTACATCCACAGGTTTCCTTGTGCTACTCGAGACCTTTTTAAATCCCACTATCATACAGGTCAGGGATCAGCAATATCCTGGGACTGGCGTAATGGGGGAAGTGGTCCAATCCAGGGAAAAGCAATCAAGCCCAGATAAAAGGAAAGGGGGCGTCGATGAAGGAGCAGGTGCATGGGGTGTTTTTTTACTCAAAGCTGTTGTTAAAGAAATCTAACCCCCATCACCTCAGCTGTGATTGCCTGCAAAGATGCGACTGTACACATCAAGCTGCAATTTTGGTGTTTTGATGTGGGAAGATGATAAGGCCGGTTTCCATCTGGCAAAGGCTTGATGTTCAGTTTTACAATAGAAAATGCAGCACTTACATTTAAGTGCTGAATGGAAAATGCTTTCAAGCAAATGAAAATGACTTTGCACAGCAAATGAAGCTACATTCACAGTGCTACATATAATTTCTGTAATTGCTGGGCTTTGATTTATTTTGATGACACCGGACCAGTTAAAATTGTGATTTTGGTTTGTTCCATCTCAGAGTTCTTGACTTTCTGAACTGTATCCAATAAATAAAAAAATTATAATTGTTGGCTAATTTTAATGACCAAAAACTTAATGTCAGTTTTTTGTAGTTTTTGTAGTCTTTTATCACATAATTTTAATTATTTAATACTGTGACACCCAAGAAATCATTATATATATATATATATATATATATATTAATGTGGCAGTATCACAATATATTTTAAAATGTAATTTACTCCTGTGATGCAAAGTTAAATTTTCAACATCATTAGTGTCACATGATTCTTCAGAAATCATTCTAATATTTGGTGTTTAAGAAAGATTTCTTATTATCATCAATGTTGAAAACAGTTGTGCTGCTTGATACTTTTGTGGAAACCTTAATGTATATATAAAATAAAAAATGTAAAAGTTTTCTGGTAGAAAATCACACAAATCAGGATTTATTTACACGTCCCAATTGGTTTGCAAACCTGTGGAAGCTTGTTTCCGCCACTAAATAAAAAATAAAAAAGGTAATTGCGATTTTTTTTTTTTTTTTTTTTTATCTCACAATTCTGACTTTTTTTCTCACAGTTACAAGTTTATATCTCACAATTCTGACTTCTTTTCTCAGAATTGCGAGATATAAACTAACAATTGCGAGATATATACTTTTTTCTTGCAATTCTGCCTTTTTTCTCGCAATTGCAAGATATAAACTTGCAATTCTGACTATATCACACAATTCTGACTTTATAACAGACATTTTTGACTTTATAACTTGCAATTCTGACTTTATAACTCACAATTCTGACTTTATAACTCACAATTGTGTTTATAACTCTCAATTTTGACTTTATAACTCTCAATTTTGACTTTATAACTCTCAATTCTGACTTTATAACTCTCAATCCTGACTTTATAACTCACAATTCTGACTTTATATCTCTCAGTCCTGACTTTATAACTCACAATTCTGACTTTATAACTCGCAATTGTGAGTTTATATGATGCAATTCTGAGAAAAAAAGTCAGAATTGTGAGATAAAAAGTTGCAATCATACCTTTTTTATTTTTTATTTAGTGGCAGAAACAAGCTTCCATACAAACCTCATATAAAGTGAATGAAAAAAAAGCTCATGTAAAATTTAGTTTGACCTCCTGAAATTGGCTTCAGTCATTTTCTGAAGGTTAAGCAATTCCTTCCACTGACTGTTTGTTGAAAAAGAGTTTCAGGCTCAATTTTGTAGCCTGTCTGTGTTTGAGAAAAAAGTGCCATTTAATGTGGATTTAATGTTATTATGCACAGTCCTATTAATAATGGTAAAAGCAAATTAATTCACATCAGTCTTTAATTTCCTCCTCAGTGCACCAGATTTGTTTGGTGTTAAGCTCCACGAGGCACATTGTATGATGAATGTTTGTAATAAGAATTTATGTTTGTGTGGGTCGTGTGAGTCAGGTAGTCTAATCTCACAGAGTGTAGAAGATACACATGGAACAGGCAGCGTAAGATGTTTTGTGTAGGCTTCAGGTCCCTATAGACTCGGAGCACATGATTCCTTATGCTGCTCTCACCTGCTGAGAACAGCAAACCTGGCACACACTCCACACACAACTGTGCCTCCCTTTCTCTCTTTCTTATTCTCTGTCTTGCATCCTCTCTTGTGGGAAATGGGACCTTGCAGTCAGCAGAATATTCATCAGATAAATCTGCAAAAACACAACACGCTATTTATATAAATGCATGCACATTGTAGCGTGAGATACAGAAATAAAATTCACAAATGCAAACGCCCCATTGTCCTTTTCAATTCTTAACTTGGGAAAACTAATAAAAGTTTTCAACAGTTCCCAACAGCAGAATTAACTAGATTTCTTTTCTTTTTTTTTTCTTCTCCATTTTCTGAGAAAATGCGAGTGCTGCTTGCGCATGCAAAACTTGCCACCGTGATGCTAGAATGTTCTGGGTGGTTGCTAGGGTGTCCTAGCTGGTTGTTAGGTGCTTGCTTCAAAAGAACCCTAAACAATTTTAATTCCAAACCCTAAGACCACTAGCTTGCTGGCTAGCTTGTCTTGCAGAAGTAAAGCAGTCACGATGGCCTTGGTTGCTAAGGCACTGTGCTGAAGTGTTTTTTCTTTCTGTGTGTGTGTGTGTAGGTCCCACCGTCGGGGCCGTGCGTCACAGGCCGTGATGTGGGTAGAGTGTAGGGTGCTGGAGGCCAGCTGTGGAGGCAGAAGGAGGTCCCTACGCTCGACGGTCATGAGACTCCCCTGCTCCTTCTGGTTCCTGCTGCTGTTAGGCGCTGGAGGTCTTCTTCTGCTACACCTACAGGACCTCACAGAGACACTCCAGCAACAAAACCAAGGTCTGTCTAACATGTGACTCAGACTTTTAGAGATGCAGAGTCTTGCTATTTCAGTTTTATTTTTTAAAGAAAGTGTTCGCACTGTTAAAATGTTTTGCCTGGTTGTCTAAATATGTGCTTCATGTGATAACGTCAAAATTAAGTGTTTTTATTCAAGAAATATGATTTATTATGACTAAATACGACTTGCTGCTCACAAAGTGCATAGATTGGATCAATAGAGATGAAGCGGAGGAATCCATCAACACTTGTGGAAAACAGCTTTATTAAGTTATTAATTTCACAGTTACTCTCCAAATTAATGTAGAAACAACTTAAAGACAGTATATTTTAAATATTTGTTTAATGGCAGCTTTTTATGAATGAAGGCCAGTTTCACTGATACTAATACTGGTACTGACGTCTTTTTTTAAACATTAATTATAGACAGTATAACTAAAAGCTATCAATTTTAACATTTATTAGGCTTTAAAAAAATAACAACTATTAATTTCAGTGAACTTAAAACAATCTTCACATAAACCCTTTATAATAAATGTCTTTATCTGTGGCCTTCCTGCCTGTCTAACAATATACAGATATTGAATAAAGTTATCAAACACTTTACAGTCGTTACTGAATAAATTATAAATTAAATATAGATTAATCCTTATTAAAGCTACAATTCTCTCTGTTACCTTTGTTCTTTGATTCAACATTAATGACAAACATCACAGCAACTGGTTTATTAGTCTGCTGTCACTTAAAGAGCTATATATATATATATATATACACACACACACACAATGTAATGTATACATGTATTTAAATTATTTTTACATGATTTTCTTAACCCTGTAAAGCCTACTGTATCATATTTTATTTGCAAATTTCCAAGGCCTCTAAATTATCAGTGTGATCCAAACTTGAAAAACCTGTTGTACACAATCTACTACATGCCTTCTGTCGTCTGATTGATAATTTATACTTTTTAGCAAGTAAAAGACCTTTTAGTATATCTGTAAAAACCTCCACTTTCAAATTGCAGTTCACGTGTCTTTTTGCTGTGAAATATTTACTGATTTTAAACATAAGAACAACTTTTATATTGTTAGTAATATTTTATGAACATATGAACATTTACTGGACTGAAGTAACTTAGGTTAACTTGATTATCCATACATCACTTTTTAGAAAAATCATGTTAAAATGTGAGTATTAAATATGATCCATCAGGCTTTTGAGGAATGTTTATTTGTTTAACTCTTAATCATCATTATATTTCATTGCATTATATGCCTCCACAATGAAAACTACAGAGCTTTGATAATAAAACTAAGCATTTAAATTTCTAACAAAGTTGTTTCTATATTCCTCCACTTCATTTCATGTCCAGAGGAACGTGACCAACGCTGACACACACACACACACACACACACAGGTTTGTTTTTGTGCATTCCATAGGCGTAATGGTTTTTATACTGTACAAACCGTATTTTCTATCGCCCTTCACTAACCCTACACCTAAACCTACCCATCACAGAAAACTGTGCACATTTTTACTTTCTCAAAAAAACTCATTCTGTATGATTTATAAGCCTTTTGTTTGGGGACATGGGGTAATGTCCTCATAATTCACCCTCTCCTTGTAATACCTATGTCATACCCATGTCATTATACAAATTTGTGTCCTGATATGTCACGCACGCGCGCACACACACACACACACACACATACACACACACACACACACACACACGCACACCTACATAAGAACAAACCTGCATAAAATTGTTTTACAGCACCAGCAATTATTTATTGAATTATGCAGCTCCAGCAAAACAACCAGAAGACTCATCTGGCAAGGTGATGTCCCAGCATACACTACAGTTGTCCTCTGCAAGAGCTAACACTGTGTTTGATTACTACTATTTTTCGGTTTATTTGAAGTGCTAGCATGCAGTGAAGTGGGCTGTGTCTTCCCTGCAGAGCCATCAAAGCAGCTAATATTGTCTGTTTTCATCTTGCGACAGAGGACAATTGTTAGCTGAGCGCGGAAGCTCATGAGAACGATATTATACTGATTGCGAGATACGCAGGGGAGATATTGCAACATTGTCTTTCAGAAATGTGGGTCAATGAAAAGCTCAACAGAAAGTCTTAAAGGAAATTTGCCTGTTAACCTCACTGCTGTTTGTTGATACAGTGTTTAACCTTTCATTTAAAATCAAATTGGTTTACTGAGAAATGTTTTTAAAACACATTTATGGCTAGGCATGTATTTTTGTTTATAGTGGTAAATCCCTCATAGACATTGTCAAGTTCAGTTTTAATAGAAAAATACTTTTTAATACAAATAAAACAGACTTTTACACACTTTTACAGTAACCTGTTTATGTTAGTTGACATTCCTGTCAGATCACAGACAGAATTCAGTGGTGTCCTCAATAATTGAACATTTACATGAGCCTCAGGCTCAAATGCTTGACAAGACACAAACAATATACGTAGATCTTCTTAAATGCATTACATTTGAGACATTTGTTTCCAAAAAAGTAGAGCACTTTGCCGCATTAGAATCTAATTAGGGAACGACTAACCTGAGATGATTGAATCTTACATTACTGTTGACTGAGGGATTGTGTAAGCAGTCATTGGTGGGGAAGCTAAATAACAGTTCAATAGTGCTCTGAAAAGAGAGTCTATTCAGTTTCATCTCTCCTGTGCTGATTGATCTGTCTCTCCATACCCTCTGATCCAACCCGCCCAGTCAATGACAGATGTCTCTGTGGACCCTGAATCATTGGCAGGGAAACTGAGGTTCAAACCAAGTTTTGGCACAGAGGTATTTCAAACAGTTGAGAGCTTGTGGGTTTTTTCCATTTTAGAAAAGGTTAAAATGTTTTGTTTTGTTTTGTTTTGAATATTGCTACTAAACTTTGCTGCATTCATTAAAAATTCATTTGGCGTTAAAGGGTTAGTTCACCCAAAAATTAAATTTCTGTCATTAGAGGGTTAGTTCACCCAAAAATGAAAATTATGTCATTTATTACTCACCCTCACGTCGTTTCACACACGTAAGACCTTCGTTCATCTTCAGAACACAAATTAAGATATTTTTGATAAAATCCGATGGCTCAGTGAGGCCTGCATTGCCAGCAAGATAATTGACACTTTCAGATGCCCAGAAAGCTACTAAAGACATATTTAAAACAGTTCATGTGACTATAGTGGTTCAACCTTAATGTTATGAAGCAACGAGAATACTTTTTGTGCGCCAAAAAAACAAAATAACGACTTTATTCAACAATATCTAGTGATGGACAATTTCAAAACACTGCTTCATGAAGCTTCGAAGCTTTACAAATCTTTTGTTTCGAATCAGTGGTTCGGAGCGTGTATCAAACTGCCAAAGTCACGTGATTTCAGTAAATGAGGCTTCGTTACGTCAGAAGTGTTTTGAAATTTCAATGGTTCACCACTGGGGGGTGTGACTTTCCCCCTCCCCTTCCCCAGAAAACCATTTAAAGTGTCTTTTTCTATTTCTTACTGTTAAAATACATGTTTTTGTAATTATTCTATTACTCAAATTGTCAGTAGACTCCCCGGAGCCCAGTTTGAAAACCCCTGGTTCATGCGATCTGTCTTCAGTTTAATCCAATTTTAACTTTAGTCTTGCAGAACTAGACTTTTGACGATTGGTACTTTTGAAACATTGTTTCCTGGTGGACTAATAAAAACCAAGGGGTCAAGATTTGGTGGGTTAGCATGATCCCATTAGTCCCCTCTGGTCCTTTAGATGCCATTTAGATACACTATCTGGACCCAATAAGCATATTTCATCATTGATGACCATGCAAAAGGGGCCGTGGGGGCCTCAGTCTGTGACTATAATAACTTCTATATGACTCTCCAGTCCAGTCCTGTATAATACTAGCATATTTCAGACCAGTTACAGTCAATGGTAATTATACACTTGCCGGTACAATGATCTATAATTTTCGCTCTAATACATCAGCAATGATATGTAACACAATACTTTCAGCAATGAGTGTTGGTGAGAAAACTTGTGGGGATTTTTGAGTGTCTGTTTGAATGTGGGCCAACAGGAATCAAAAGAAATACGACGAGCCCTGGAGAGGGCATATCTCAGTTCATTAAGACTGGCTCCTTGTGCATGAAAGAGAATGAATCACATAAGACTTCAGCCTTAACTATCCAATTACAGCTGTGGATGTTTCCACAATTGTCTAATTTGATGTTTTCCTAAAATGTGCAATTCTTGCAATGTTTCTTCAGACTTTGCTGATGTGTTTAACAAGGTGTAAAGAAATTAAAATGCACCAGGTGTTTTCTTACATTGACAGGAACATGGTGGAAGAAGTAAACTGACATTTCCTAAACCCAGACATTTAATGCTGTGTTTAAAAGAGTCAAGTCTGGACCTTTTAGCCCTTTTCACAATTATCAGGTCAGTGATGGACATTCCATTATGAGGTAATTAGAGTGATACTGTTGCAAAGAGCCTGAGTAAGACTTCTCAGCTGCCAAAAAAGGATGCGATCAGTCACAGGCCAGTCAATTGTATTGCTTTCAGACGTCTATTGCAGTCAATGGGATTATAAAGAACTACATCATAGCACATGCATTTCCGACCGTTCCCCTGCCTAATTTGATTGCCGTTGAGCTCACTTTGCACACCACTTAAACAAGATCAATACTCGTTTACAGCCCTGCTAGATTTACAAGGCAATTTAGAGCAATTATTCAAGTCAATTTTAACCCCACCTCTGCAGAACATTAACAAACTCGACTTCCCATTTAGGATATCATTATTGTCAATAATTTGATGAGTGCTTAACCTCTGACCCAGTGTATCATAAATTAATGCCTAATATTTTTTTAAAAACAATTCACAGGTCTGGCAATAGTGAGGAACATACAAGTGTTGTATTATGTATTGCATATAGATAATAATACCATTTACATAAATATTTTTATTTGTTTTATAAGTTTGAGGTCAGTTTTTAAAAAAAAAAAAGTAATTACTTTTATTCAGCAAGGATGCATTACATATGCAAAGTGACAGTAAAGACATTATAATGTAAAAAATAAAAAAAAAATCTATTTCAAATAAATGCTGTTCTTTTGAACTTTCTATTTATCAATGAATCCTGAGATGCATCATGATTTCCACAATAATATTAAGCAGCACAACTGTTTTCAACTTTGTTGAAATGTTTCACTAAATCAGCATATTAGAATGATTTTTACATTTTAAAGCATGTTCAAATAGAAAACAGTTATTTTAAATTGTAATATTACATTTTTTAAATGTATTTTTCATCAAAGAAATACAGCCTTGTGAACATAAGAGACTTATTTAAAAACATTAAACTGTGGCGTGATATATTGCTTGTGTGTGTGTGTGTATATATATATATATATATACACACACACACACACACACACATATTGTATATATGCTTATATATACAGTATATATATACATAAGCAATAGGGGTGTAACGGTACATGTATTCGTCCCGAACCGTCACGGTTCGGTTCATGCAGTCTGATGACAAATACAGGGGATCCACACTCCAATCCAGAAGGGGGCGCACTTTTTAGCCTAACCTGTTTTTTAACCAGCATTAACCACCAATAATCGCAATAAGCGCTGTGTTTTGTTACTTTCGTTAAGAAACAAAGTGCCATCTTTCAAACTCTGTCCATTTTATCACGAAATTCAAACAATAAATGTGGCACTTCAAACGGCAGCGCAGAGCACGAGTGAACGCGATCATCCCTTCCTCTTCACTACTACAGAATGAACATGAAGGTATGTTGAAAGATACAGTACAACTTAGTGTTTCATCGTGGAAAGATGTCAGTAAAACAGATTGTAAACAATATGTCACGTAGTAGGCTATTACATTTACCTCAGAAAAGCCATTCAGTGTCCACAGCTTGTTAGTTCACTAGAGAAATGAACTGTTTCGCTAAATAAATGCACTATATTAGCCTATATATTAATTATGTTTTACTTAACCTATTAGTTAATGCAAGGCCTAAATAAATCCGTCATGAAAACAAGTTATGACAGCCACTGTGTTAATGATTATATTTCAACAACGAATTGCAGAAACAGAAGTTGATGCAAAAACTGCCTTATGTGTACTTTACATGCTTACAATACATACATTTTTTTATTATTATTTGAGTGTTAATGATTATGCCTAAAAATAAATAGCAACTGAATTTAATTATTTGGGCTCTGTTGTTAATTGTAACCTTTAATAGGGCTCCCTGATAGTTTACAGCATTAGCAGAGATAGATTTTTTCTCCTTAAGAAAATTTTAATTATAATTGAATACATTTAAAGACAGAGACACAGTTGGTTCAGTAAAACATTGTTTAATAAAAAAAAAAAGAGAAAAAATTGTTTCGGTTTTTCACCCTGCTGTACCGAACCGCGACTTCAAAACCGAGGTATGTACCGAACCGTCATGTTTGTGTACCGTTACACCCCTAATAAGCAATATATATTGCTTGTTAACGTGTACTTGTATGTATATGCATTGTTTGATCACCCTCATGTAGTTCCAAACCTTTATCTTAAAGGGATAGTTCACCCAAAAATGAAAATTCGGTTATCATTTACTCCCCCTCAAGTTGTTCTAAACCTGTATAAATTTCTTTGTTCTGCTGAACACAAAGAAAGATATTTGGAAAAATGTTTGTAACCAAGCAGATCTCGCCCCCCATTGACTACCATAGTAGGAAAAAAAATACTATGGGCCCTATCATATACCCGGTGCAATGCGGCACCAGGCACGACACAAGTGTTTTTTGCTAGTTTCAGCCCAACGCAGTTATCCTGCGCCACGTTGTGTACATAGCAAATGCATTTGCGCCCATCTGTTCGCCCATGGGTGTGCTGGTCTGAAAACGAGGTGTGTTCAGGCGCATTGTTGGCGTGTTGCTATTTTGAGGCAACTAAAATAGACTGCGCCATTGACTTAGACCAGGTTTCAGTAGGTCAATGGCGCAGTCTATTTTAGTTGCCTCAAAATAGCAACACGCCAACAATGCGCCTGAACACACCTCGTTTTCAGACCAGCACACCCATGGGCGAACAGATGGGCGCAAATGCAAATGCAATATTTGTTTTGTTATTTAAAGAGCGCGTTAGTAATATGCGCCTATAGGCGGGTGCACAACACGCGTACACTCTGCTTAATGAAACACACAGGGATGCGCAGCAGCACACAAACATGACAAATATTAAAAATAAAAGGATTACAATGTAAAAGATTATTATTGTGTGCATAAAGATAAAAATGCTTTGGTGTGAGGTTAATGCGAGGTTAAAGCGCGCGAGCAGACCATCTACGGGAAAAGCCGGATTCCACCAAAGCATCCGTTTCCTCACTAGAGAAGCGTTCAGTTTTTCCACTTGCAATTTCCGCCATGTAAATAGCGCGAGCGCAACTGGCTTTTAAAGGGAATGGGTGATGAGACTCTGATTGGTTTATTGCACGCTACGCCCAAAACACACCCATTACTCATTAAGAGAATAGGGACAACCCTTTTAGACCATGCGCCGACCATTTTTCCCATCCTTAAACTAGCAAAAGTGCATTCGGACACGCCCTAAGTGCACTTGCGCCGTGCGCTTTAGGCCATGCTGGTTACAAACACTCTTCCAAATATCTTCCTTTGTGTTCAGCAGAACAAAGAAATGTATACAGGTTTGGAACAACTTTAGAGGGAGTAAATGATGACAGAATTTTCATTTTTGGGTGAACTATCCCTTTAATGACTTTCTTTGCTCTTTGAAACACAAAAGGAGATGTAATGTTGTCTTCACGTCCTCCAAATTATGAGTTTGGAAACAATTATGACAGGATGTGTTTTCAAGTTATTGGCACTTGCTAAACTGACTAAATTCACATATTTTCTGATTCTATAATTGATGTGCCTCAGCCCAGGAGGTCGGGATTCTAAGAAGAGTTTTCACTAAAAAATAACATTGTGCTGACATTCCTTTCGTAACATTCTTTCCATCCATTCATAACAAGACAACATAACCTTTTGTTTGTGTTTCACAGAAGGAAAGAAACAGGTTTGAAACAACAGGAGGGTTAGCAAATGATGACAGAATTTTCATTTTTAGGTGAACTATCCCTTTCAGCCAAGATGAAACTGTGAGACATATCATATGACATGATAGCATTTATTTTCTACTTCAGATGTGTGAGGCTGTAGATTACATTCTTTCCCCAAGGTTCAAAACTCAGATAGGTGAGAGGTGTGTGAAAATCTCCAGCATCCGTGATCAACACGCAAACATGTCTCTGCATGGGAAGGTCTCGCCGGAGTGTCTTAGTTTAATTAGAGTTCATGCAGAGTGGACCACTCCGCAGTCAAGTTTCAGAGGAGTCCGCAGCCTGAGAATATGAATATATACTTGCATTAGGCCCCTATGGTGCTTTGAAGCAACTGTCTTTCAGGTCTTCACATCCTGCTCTCACAATTCTCATAACATTATGAGATTATATCTAGATAAACCTAATTATGAGATTCCAAATCCAATTAGATGTGTGCATTTTAAAAATAATTAATGAGTTAATTCAGTGTAAGAGAGTAGGGATGGTGAAAGATCATGGGAAAATTGTGGTGTGATTAGAATAGAACATGCTGCAATTGATACCAGAGTCCAAAATAAACACTTGCCAAGCTCCAGAAAAAAACAAATAACTTTTTGTCGAATTGTAAGACTTTCTCATTAGTGAAAAATTCTGTGATTGGTTCAGTGAAATGTGCTGATTTTTTTTTGTTATTTCTTCAAAATTTATTTTACTGTAGCTACAAATTCCATTGTCATAAGGACAAAAATATGTATAAAATTAGAATTTATATGATATTATAAAACGGTTAGTTCCTGTCCTTGATTCTGATTGGTCAATAGCTGTGTTTTATTCACGATAAAACACTGCTATGACCGCTTCACCCAGCGTTTCTGTGTATCACTACACAACACCCTTAGCAACCACTCTTAGCAACGTAAACTGTTTGTTCTCAATTGATATTGTTCATTGAAGCTTACTGTATTATGTAGAAGAGTGTTGTGAGAAAAAGATCGAGTGAGCAAGTTTACTACCTGCATTTAGATTTAGCATTTTCCTTCAGGTCAGTCCTATGTTCATAATAAAAAATCTCGTTAAATGTCTGATGTATTATCTTGTCCTTTTAACATTTAAGGGGTTTTCCCGTGACTGACAGCTCTAGTCAAAGCATTTGTCAGTTGCGTCTTGTTCCGTTTTCAAAGCAATTCAGTTTTTTCAATATAAAAGTCTTCGCTACTGACTGACACTCATAAAGACAGTATTTGCCGCCATCTAATGGCGTGAAAATGTTGCCGTTCAAGGTCAGGGACTATTTTTTCCGGCGGAAGGAAGGCTTTTAGAAAAAGTTTACGTCATAAAAGTTGCATTGATACATATTTTTGGCTTTAATATTTGTATTGTGTGGTAACCGTTTTATAAAAGCAATAAGGTACTCGAGGCTAGTGCTGTATCGTGAATAAGTCACGGCTGAAGGGGTTGCAGGCACTCGCTTTGCATCGTGCCTAATAACGCCCTTCAGCCGTGACTTATTCACAGCCTATCGTACCTTATTGTTTACTTAAATATACCCCCGGTTTCACAGACAAGGCTTAAGCTAGTCCTAGACTAAAATGAATGTTTGAGCTGTTTTAACTGAAAGCAACTTGCACTGACATATCTTAAAATATGTCAGTGGCATTGTTTTGTCTCAAGATGCACACAAGTAATGTTTTTTTCTAGTGTATGTTTATAAAATCTACTTAATATCCTAATTGAAGTAAGGCCTAATCCTGGCTTAGGCCAAGCCCTGTCTGTGAAACCGGGCCTTAGAATATCAAAGTTATAGGTTAACACGGTTAATTTTCAATTCCCTCACAGTTGTCAGATGTGGAAAATTGTTAGTTTTAGACTCTGGTTGACGCATTTGTTAGCTCATTCACCGCGAGGTGGGCATTTTTGAAGACCAAATAGTCCAAAGCCAAGCTACCTGCATCTGTCTCCAAACAAAATATATATCTTTTTCATTTCAGAAACTGCAGACAAACAATACTTTCAGTGGTTCAGAAAATGAAGCGCTTTTTTTCAAGGAGATCTGAAATGTGTAAATGGCCTGTATTTATTTATTTTCAACAAAACATCTGCAGTCTCGAGTCGTCATGAAAAGCAGCTCAATGCATCTCTCCTACATTCACATGTCCTTTTAACCTCAAGAAAAGACACAATGATGAAAAAATGAGGAAAAGCACAAACAGAGTGGAAAAGGAAGCAAAGAAAGACTGTTAATGGTTTTGTGAAGCGTTCGATCAAGCCCACTCAAAGCAGTGGGCATAGAGGTCGTCACATTTGAAAGATGTTTTCAGTGTAGAATATACGCAGCTCATTAACATTCAATCATGCTGCTCGCTAAGTTCGTTTAGGCATATGACACAAAGGTCAATTAGTATCGCATTTACTGTGCGGTTATGGTTCTTGCAGGTTGGTAATTTTTAAAAGTGCACATACTGTGCCTGTTTTTACGTGACACCTATAACAATGTAAGATGTGGGTGATATTCTTTTCATATAGCACTGAATTAATGGAGGTGAATTACCAGACGGCTTTGATTAAGGCCACATGCTTTTACCCAGTCTCATTCGTCACCTTGCTTCATGCATAAATTGCAGTGTTAAATCAAATGGGTTCAATACACTACTTCATGCGGCAAAAAATGCAATTTCAATCTGTTTATTTATAGAAATCCTGATATTCGACCCCCTCCCATGGCCCTGCGAGAGTGCCGTGCTGTGTAGGTGCCGCGGTTTGTGGCTGGGGTATTTATAGATGAAAGATGACAGAGAGACTCTTGCGCTTTGTATCGGCCGGGCATGACTTGTGGTATTTGAACACAAGGCTATTGCATTCCTTTGAGAGGGGGCAAAACTTTCTCGGCCACTAGTATCTGATCCCTGTTCAAACACACAGCTGCTGCTGTGCAGTCGCACCCTGTGCAGAGCTCTCTGAAAGCAGAGTCTTGACACAATTAGGCCACTGGCTGCTGTCCATACAGCAGGTGTTTCCTTAATTAAGATGAGAAATGAGGGAGTACACACCATACGCACGTCATTATCCGGCTTTATGACTTTATCTAGATTTGAGTTATTTTTGTTAGACTAGCCAAGATGAAGTGGCTTCACAAATTATTATTTTGTCACATTGCACGTTGTGTGTGTGTGTGTATTTATATAGCACACACATATAGCACAGTTGTTTTCAATGTTGATAATAATAAGAAATGTTTCTTGAGCAGCAAATCAGCATATTAAAATGATTTCTGAAGGATCATGTGACACTGAAGACTGGAGTAAAGATGCTGAAAATTCAGCTTGCCATCACAGGAATTGATTTGAAAATAATAAAATTGTAATAGTTTTTCACAATATTACAGTTTTTAATATATTTTTAATCAAATAAAAGCAGCACTGGTGAGCATAAGAGACTTCTGAATGGTGTATATGTAGCACATCACCACACATTCCTATAAATAAATCAATAAACAAGAAGTTATTAATTAATATCGTACATTTTAGTCTCAATATTGCAAGTTAATTTGTCTGTTTTTGCTTAGTCAACAAAAATAATTCCAAACAAAGCCACTGTAGAATCGTTGCACATCTCCTAGAAACACATTACTGATGTTTTCTTCCTGAATGAAGGAGCGCACTTTTAAATGTATTGGTTGAGAAAACTATTCAATGACTCACTCACAAAGAGTGAGTGTATCGTTTGTATCGTTCCTGAACCAATCAGTGTTTTTGATCATTTAAATTAACAATTCAATAAATCACTCATAAAGTTTTGTTCCTGAATGAATAAACATTTTTGAATTAATCGATTGAGCGAATAATTTACTCATTCTTTTCGAATTGAATAACCTTTTTTGAACAAATCGGTTGAGTGAATGATTCAATGATTCACTCATAAAGACTGTCAAGATGTAACTGCAGAAAGAGTTAGTGGAAAATCCGCACCGCTAGTGCAGAGGCTAGTGTGAAATGAAAAAGTATTAAATTAATTACTACTATTAAAATTTCTGTGAGTTTCACCAAATAAGAATATAAATGCTTGTGGGTATTTATCACATTTAAGACATGTTTTTGATAGAAATGACTATGTCTGGCGGTGTAATTTTGAGCTTAGAGCTTCTACATTATGATTTTGCCTAAATTAACTCACGGCTATCCTCCAAGGCCTGAAATATGCTGATGCTGTACAAGTGCATCTCAGGCATGTGGATGAAGCATTTATTCATGGTAGGAGAAGCTTCAGGCTTCTATATTAGAGACTAGCCTCATTGCATGTAAATATCAATGTCAGGTAATGAACAAAACACCTGTGTTGACAGTATCTCCTCTCGCAATAACTTTCCCATAAGCTTTACCGGACAAAATAACACTCTCTGCAAGGCTTTGATTAAATCAAACCTCCAGGTGTGAAGCGACAGAGTCGTCTAGCATAAGCTGATTATGTGTTCATCTAAAATGCACCATCAAAACAACAGGTTATTTCAAGTGATGCCAAAATTAACACAAATATATTATTCAGAATGAATGAGCTACATATTTAAAGGAATTATTCATCCAAAAATGAAAATTCTGTCATCATTTATTCACACTCATGTTGTTCCAAACTTTCTTTCTTCAATAGAACACACAAGGAGGAATTTGCCAGTCATTTTTAGGGGTTCAAGCGCGTAGCGGTGAAACCCTAATGTAATTGTTAGAATTTCCAAGGATCAGCATTCTGCCCTAAAAGGGATCGGGCAGACTAAACTGTAAGTCGTAGAGTCTTGAAACTTTTTGCTCACACCGTCTACAACGTCAGCAAGGCTTGTCCCGATTGGCTTGACTGGGCACTACAGCGGTCAAAGGTACGAAATGGCTCATAACTCCTGAATCGTTAGGCGTAGGCTCAAGTGTCTTATATCGTTGGAATCCTTGGCTCAAGATGGACAAAATGTGGATTCACTCATCGAAATTTTCAGGTATTTTGGATTCCCTTTCGAAAGGGAACTCAACTCTGCGTTTACCGCTATGGGGAACCGTCCCACGTGACAGGTGTCCGAAATGCCAAAGAATCACATAACTCCAATCCTATTGGCCGGCGACAGCCTATGACGTCATCATGGCGCGAACCCGGAAGTATAAAGGGGGCGCCCGAGGAAGCAGTCAACATCTTCTCGTTTTTCGGGACTGTCTTGTCTATGCCATTGTTTTCATCTCCGGTAAGAAATTACTCTGTAACATGTCTGACAAACGTTTCAGGAAGTGTGTTGATCCTTGTCCCAGGTTTCTAACACCAGAGGACTCACACATCCTGTGCGTTTTCTGTTTGGGCGAGGAGCACGCGCGGTCAGTGCTCGAGGGCGCTGTCTGCGTTAATTGTGAGCGTCTGCCCATGAAGACGCTCCGTTCTCGTCTGGCCCTCTTCTCGAGGGAAGAGGTGTCGGCACCTTTGCCTGGTGGTTCCGGCCCTGCTCGTGCTGAGGCAGAGCGGCGGCTGAAATCATGGGGCTCACAGGTGGAGCTCGCTGAGGAATTTGAGAGGGGTGTAAACCTTTCTCGAACCGAAGCGGCTGATGAGGACGTGCTCCTGGATGACGATGACGTCTTGTCTTTGACGTCATCGGATCCAGGAGCGAGTGCTCTTCTGGCTGCAAGCCCCAGAGAGCAGGAGATGGCCGTGGAAGAAGAAGCGGGCGAGCCCGCGGCTCCCTCCAGGCCGCCCTGCCCGGCGTACACGGAGTTATTGGAGGTTATGGAGCGCGCCTCGAGCAGGCTGCAGCTGCCTTGGGAACGCGTCAGAAAGGAGCCTGTTCGTGGCAGGCTTGACGAACGGTTTCTTTCGGACCATAACCCAATAACTCCGGTGAGCCTTCCATTCCTTCCCGATCTACATTCTGAGATCGGAAAGGCATGGAAGAACCCATACTCGGCCCGGATTTATCGACATCAGCGGGCTAGTTTCGCTGATGTTGAGGGGTTGGGCCAGCATGGGTATGTGTCGATGCCACCTGTTGATGAGACGTTTGCGAACTATCTCGCTACAGGGAGTGCACCGACACTGAGAGCTCCGGTTCTGCCATCCAAAGCACTGAAGATGACATCACGCTTGAATGGCAGGGCTTACGCCGCTGCAGGTCAGGCTGGTGCAGCATTGCACACGATGGCAGTGCTGCAAGCGTACCAGGCTAACCTGCTTAAGGATCTGGATCAGGGGCAGGGTCTGTCCCCTGAGGCAGTAGTAGAGCTGTGCCGCACCACGGATCTTGCTTTGAGGGCTACCAAGCAGACGGCCACCTCGATCGGTAGGTCGATGGCGGCCATGGTGACCACAAAGCGACATCTGTGGTTGAACTGTGTGGACATCGGGGAGAAAGAGAAGAATTTTCTCCTCGATGCCCCGGTATCGCCTACTGAGCTTTTTGGTACCTCCGTCGAGGCGGTGGTTGAAAAGTTTAAGGAGGCGAGGGCGCGCTCTGCAGCATTTAGATCTTGTATCCCGCTCAGATCCAGTTCTGGGCCCAAACAGCCGGGAGGTCCAGGCCCGTCTCGAGTCGAGGCTCAGAGATGGGCCCAGAAATCCAGTGTCGCCGCTCGTGCGCCTCCTCCTCCTCGGAGTAAGTCGCAGAGACGGCGGGATGCAAGGAGGAAGAAGCAGGATCTGAGGGAGGTGATCGACCATAGGCGCCAGCAGCGCCGGTGATCAATCTCCTTTTTCTCGCGGGGGCTCGGTTTCCCCTCGCTTTTTTCCTTCTTCCTCCACCTCCCGGGAGCATTGAAAACTTCTATGTGCTCAGGACTTTAACAGTCAGGCTGACGGTCGGGCCCATGATGAATAATTTTCTGAAGGCCCGCCTTCTGGCTTGATAGTGAAAGTACTTTTAGGCTTAAAAGAACTTTGGATTTTATCCTTCTTCATACAAAGAAAGGAAGGGAAATCTTCGTTCTACGAGCCGCAGGAGGTAAGCTGGGTCTATTTTATTTTTTATAAAAGTTAAGACCTTGTTTTTCCTGTATAGTCTTCCTGAGCATGTAGTCAGTAATTTAGAAGGGGTTATTTTGGGCAAATAACTGAATCTAGGTTGGCTAGTTTCTCGCAGGCCGTATTCTTGGCCGCTAGATTTAGCCCCTTGTGTTAGAGTAGCTTCTCAGCTAGTATTTTGAGTCTTGCTTGAGTTTGCACTCGTTATTTCAGTTATTGTGTGCAGGTCGGCCTTTTTCGGCCGCCTGACACTGTTGGCTGTTGTGCTTCATTTTTCTCTTCATATCTGAAGTATGCTAGTGTAGCCCAAACTCGCTTGGTCTAGTAGGCCTTAGCTAGCGGCTAGGCTAGAGCTAGGTTTGAGGTGTTTATGTGTTACATCACCCTTATTTTACTATCCCTTTTCAAGTTGTATAGTTCCTAGTTCTGGCCGCCTCCCGAGGGAGGTTCTGGCCGTATGCCCATTTCCCCTTCTATGAATGTAGGTGCTATGGCTAGGGTAAACAGCTATTGTTAGGCTGTTGTGAGCCTTCCTGGTACTGTTTTTCCCAGGTGGTAGGCCCTTATCTTTGAGAAGATATGTTATGCAGTGTTGCTAGGCCCCACGTTATAGAGCTTGACATGCTTATAATGTTTCCACATGAGCCCCTTGTAAATATATTCAAGTTGAGTTTACGATGCTAAATGCTTTAGCTTTCGTTCTCAAGGGCTCGTTACAGATCTCAGTTCTGTTTTGTTAAAACTGTGAAACATTTATCCTGTTGGATGGCATGTATTACAAAGCATTTTATGTTGCTTTGGGCTCTAAGCCTTAGCCCTACATATCTGAATATGTGAGCTTACTCTAGTGCTGCCACAGGTTATCACCTGTCTCTGGGATAGCAGGCTGCGATTAGCCTCTATCTAAGTGCGTGGTGTTTTATTGTACTCCCTGGTTATGGTTTGTGTTCCACTGAGTGCATCACCTGTTGGATTGCACACTCAGGTTGAGTGTTGTGAGTCTTATTCTGTCTAGAATAAATATGGTCTCTTTAGCTCCCTGTTGATCTTGACCACAGCAACTGTTTTCCATTTACTGTTGAGATTGTTGGCTCTTTAGTTAAATAGCCTCTCTTCCAAGTACAGCTGTTGTCTTGGACGCTGTTGGTTTACGATCACGAGTTTGCTCACGTATCTTAGCACTGCCTCAGGCTTATGCGCATGTTTGTTTAAGGTGGTAGGCCTTGCGGGCCTCCCTTAAACCATGGTAGCATATGTTTTTTGTACCATGTACATTTGCCTGTTGGAATGTGTAGGCTTAGCTCAGGTTGTGTAGCTAGTTACCCACAACCAACTTGTTGGGTCTAGAGCTGGTCCCCTTTGAGCTTGGTCCCTATTTATGACCACTGGCTGGCGCCACATGGTGCTAAAAGCAGTAGGCCCTGCCAGGCCTCCTTTTTAGTTTTCATGTTGGCACAGTTGGGTTGGTTATATTTGGCACTCATTCCATGGTTGAGTCTTGAGTTTACTGACTTACACCACCATCGGCCACGCCCACCTCTGTAAGAATAGGCCCTAGGTCAGGCCTCTCATAAGTGCTGTGGCGGAATGTGTACTCCTCTTATCCAAATGTTAGTTGTCTTATTGAGTACTTGGCCTACTGGCTGGTTTAGTCATGAAGTTACCATTGGCTGCTGCCATATGTTCATAAAGGTTGAAGGCCCCACTAGGGCCTCCTTTCAGTTTGCATATTGGCACAGTTTTGCGTTGGTTTCTATGTGACTCATCACCATGGATGGGTCGTGATTGCCACTGGCTAACGCCACGTGTCTACAAGTCGTAGGCCTTTTAGGCCTCCTTTGTATCATGCTGGAGCTTGGCTTTGTACTCCTCTCACTTAGAGAGTAAAAGGTGCTTTTACCGAGTACATTTTCTGATTGGCTTGCCTCTCAGGGTAAGTTCCTGTGTTAAAACCAGCTGTTCGTTCGGTTTTATGCATTTACTTCCTTGAGCTTGGTCTCCTTTAGCTCTAGTTGAGCTAAGTAGTTACCTTGTTTTTTACTCGGTTCTATTTTTGCTCCTAGAACTTTAGTGGCCGCTAGCTGACGCCGCGTGTAACGGGTAGGCCCTCGGGGCCTCCTTTGGGAACATGCTGGCTTGTACCTTTTGTGTTTTCTTTGATATTTTTTACTGAAGACAGTAAAAGGGATTTATGTTGCTGGCTGGCCAGGGCTCCGGCTGACTCTTTAACCTCCTTTGTAGTCGGTTGGTTCTGCCTGGAGCTTGATAACACTGCCACGAGCTGATGCCACGTGTCTGCTGAGGTTATAGGCCCACAGGGCCTTCTTTAGCGCGTGATGGCGTACGCTGTACTCCTCTTATTTTAAGGGTAAAAGGTTCTTTACCGAGTACACTGCTCGTTGGATTGTGTTGGGATGGACTGTTCGTGGGCACCCACAGTGACTTAATTGCATGGTTGGTCGTGCGCTCAGCATGTTTGTTTTCAGGCGAGTGGCTTTGTGGGCCACCCTGAAATACCACCATGCGATTTATGTCTCTGGTGTGATTTTAGTTCTTCTTTTAGAACTTCAGTTATGTTGGAGGCCCTTTTTCCGGCCTCCATAACTATGTGCCTACAGTATGGTCTATCTGTTAGGTTGAGCTTCGTACTTCCCTTTGGGTTGACTTTGTAATTGTGCTTAGCTCCCTAAGCTGGTCATTGGTTGTAGACTTTGATGAAGTCTCCCGTTGAGACCAGCCCCCAGGCTGGTTTGTGCTCCCCTGTACCAGGGTTTTTCTAGCGCACAGCCTCCTCAAGTGCATTAGTCAGACACTGAATAGATCCCAGGATGAGCGGATTTTACTCCCCTCAATACGAGGGTTTATAGCACTCAGCTGAGTTCTACTCTCCGGGATGCCCATCTCTGCGCGTGGGTTTGAGTTGCTTACTGCTCTTTCGCAGTCGCTCTTACTTGCTCTCTTCTCTGAAGAATGTGTTTTGGAGATTCTATGTAACAGACAGGGCTGGCCCAAACTAAATTTGGCCTTCGCCAAGTTTAGTACGGCTTCCCTGGTGGCGCTGAGGGTGACTTTGTTCCCCTCTAGTGACTGGCCGGGGTTCCCTTTGGTTTCCTGGCCACATTCCCTTTAAGGGACCACTTTCCACGGAATGCTGGTCCCAGATGCCCTGAGCAGCCTTGGAAGGCTTTCTGCGGAAGGCCTCCTTTAGGCTCAGCTTGGGCTGTTGGCCGTAGGGAATGCTGTCACTGACAGCCTTGCGTGACCCGAGGGGGAGTTGCTCCCGGCATTTCTCTGGAACTGCCGGACGTTTGTCTAGTCATTTGGCATGCACTCTCCTTAGCATGGCGGCGTGGGTATATCGTTCCCCATAGCGGTAAACGCAGAGTTGAGTTCCCTTTCGAAAGGGAACGTCTCAGGTTACGTATGTAACCATGGTTCCCTGAGAACAGGGAACGAGACTCTGCGTTCCTGGGCCATGCTTCGGGCTGCCTGCTGGACAGTCCCTCAAGACGAGTAGGTGTTGACTGCTTCCTCGGGCGCCCCCTTTATACTTCCGGGTTCGCGCCCAGGTCTATGAGGACATTGACGTATCTCACAAAACATGTCCGCCATCGGCCAGTGAATTCTGAGCAGCTATCAGACAAGGTTAATGGAGGCCGATCGGAACGAAATTCGCTGGGCCTGTTTGACTCACGGCCCTAGAGGCCTATGAGAAATTTGAAAGAAATTGGCCATTGGGGATCGCCTTCACATTTTTCACATGCGTAAAGGATTGTGTATCGCGTGATTTTTCGCACATGCCCACGACATTCGTACCACATGATAGAACTCCTCATTCTGAGCAACTTTGCCTCTAGGACCGCCTCTGTCCATCGAATCGTTTGTTAAATATTGGCGATTATTACAACTTTGGCAAACTAGTCCTAAGTTTTTGGCTCAACCTCGATAATTGTTAAAAAGCTTTAAAAACTATATATTTCCTATTTTAAATTGCCTGTATTGGCTGTAAATGGTCTTTTCCATCTATGCTTGAGATGGTTACAGGTTTGCTAAATAAAACATAATACCGTTTTACGCATGTGCTTAAAAGCCTTAAAGCGCTTGAACCCAGATAATTGCTGCTCGCAGCTATATTTTTCCATGCAATTACAGTGAACATGGACCAAATTTGCAAGCTTCAAACAGAATGCACTGTAAAAAAGTATCATAAAATTAGTCCTTACGACTCATACAGTAGATTTGTGTGAGAAACAGACGAAAATGTATGTGATTAATCAGTCTTTTTCTCACACAGAGCTATTATTTTCATTTCTGAGTAAAGAAATCCATTAATAAAAGTTCACCAGTATGGTTCAGCGGGTTAACAGGGTCAGGGAGATGATAATGGACAGGAGGAAGCCGGCTCAGGTGTAAGTCTTTTATCTGATCTGTCTTGAGGATTGTGCATCATCAGAACAGGAAGCATCGCTCAACACATAGTTCAGGCAGAGTTCAGGGGCACGGGCGTTTTTCTCTCAGAGATGGCCTCAGTGTGAACTCTAAATTGGCTCTTTGATCTTTGAAGTCAGCATAAGGCGGCAAAAGTAGGATCAAACATGTATTCATTTTGTTGAACGTGTTTCAAGGTTTTTATACTTTTATAGACAGACATGCGGTCATATGCACTAAAAAATTTGCTAATTTTGCTACTTTCTTTAGTGAATCTGTGCTAAAACAACAGACAACATATGCAATAATGTGCAAAATTGGTAAATTTCCCCTGTAAGTGCTGTCAATGTACGACCTTTGGCTTTTTGTCACCGACAACTCTTTGAAAATTCAACATGTATTCCAAATGTGTGAAATCCTGTCATATTGTCCCCTACCGTTAATTAATTTGTTGCATGCAGACTTGCTTAAGATTCAGCAGCCAGAAATAAATGTCAGCTAAATGTCATATTTTAAATTACTGTGGATAAATGGATCCAGCAGAAGAGTGTTGCAGTCAATGATTTCACTAATTAAATTGAAGAAGAAAAAAAGACATGGATGCTCTCATTTGATGGTAAACACGTGACCATCACATATTCTTTCCCCCACATCATTATTATGTTTTCTGACTCCCTAAAGACTGTAATCTTTCAAATAAGATGCTAAACTTTCAAATAGTCGTGACAATTTGGTGTCATTTCTCACTGACTAATGGTCGTTACTCTAATTAGTTGAAAGCAGCATCCCCTCGCATCACTTATCTCACTAAATGAAGGGAAAGTATTTTGAGAAGAAAGCAAAGGACTTTGTCATATTTTTTTGAAGATGCCTGTCTTTTCCACTTTAAACCCTTAAAATAGCTCTGAAAGGTCATCTTTTTTTTATGCAAGATTCATTGTTAGCCCAGCTAGAATTTCAGTTTAGATGCCAGAAAGACTAATAAATGTGATAAATCTCAACCTTTTAATCTATAATCATGTCATTTTATAGATGATAATCATGTCATTGTATAGATATGCATTACAGTAAAAAGATTAATTAAGCAGTCACCAAAAGATGAATCCCCTTGTCTCCTTAACAATTACAACATGAAAGTAGCATTTCATGCTTTTGGCAAAATTTGTATTATTTTTTAGAAAATAAGCCTACTGTGTATGCTGCAAATATACTTTTTAATTAGTATTTTTATCATGTTTTTCCAGTAAAAATACCCAATTATCTTTAAAACAAAAATTTACTTGAAAAGCAAACTTGCTGTAAATTTGTACTTGTGTATAATATGTAGAGAATTTCCATTCAAAAGTTTTTAAAGAAATTAATACTTTTATTCAGAAAGGACACATTAAATTGATCAAAGGTGACAGTAAAGACATATATAATGTTACAAAAGAACTCTGTATTCACCTAAGAATCCTGAAAAAAACGCATCAATGACATTTTAAAATATAATACAATGGATTGCAATTATTTTAAATTGTAATAATATTTCACAATATTGCTGTTTTTACTGTATTTTTAATCAAATAAATGCAGCTTTGGTGAGCAAAAGAGCATAACAAAATCTTTTAAGCTAATAATACATCTAAAAAATAAGGTTTAAGCTTAAAAACATTTTGAAAATATAATAAGAAAAATACTTGCATTGCCAACAAGTCTTAAAGGGTTAGTTCACCCAAAAATGAAATTTCTGTCATTAATTACTCACCCACGTCGTTCCACACCCGTAAGACCTTCGTTCATCTTCAGAACACAAATTAAGATATTTTTGATAAAATCCGATGGCTCAGTGAGGCCTGCATTGACAGCAAGACAATTAACACTTTCAGATGCCCAGAAAGCTACTAAAGACATATTTAAAACAGTTCATGTGACTACAGTGGTTCAACCTTAATTTTATATTTACGAAGCCTCGTTTACTGAAATCACTTGACTTTGGCAGTTTGATACACGCTCCGAACCACTGATTCGAAACAAAAGATTCATAAAGCTTCATGAAGCAGTATTTTGAAATCTCCCATCACTAGATATTGTTGAATAAAGTCGTTATTTTGTTTTTTTGGCGCACAAAAAGTATTCTCGTCGCTTCATAACATTAATGTTGAACCACTGTAGTCACATGAACTGTTTTAAATATGTCTTTAGTAGCTTTCTGGGTATTTGAAAGTGTTAATTGTCTTGCTGTCAATGCAGGCCTCACTGAGCCATCGGATTTTATCAAAAATATCTTAATTTGTGTTCTGAAGATGAACGAAGGTCTTACGGGTGTGAAACGACATGAGGGTGAGTAATTAATGACAGAATTTTCATTTTTGGGTGAACTAACCCTTTAAAATCTTACGCAGTTTTGCTTCTCAGGTAAATTTATCTTGTTTTAAGGATGTTTAGTTTTAGTCTAGTTATTTTTTATTTGAAAACAGGACAAAAATATGGATTTTTAAATACTTTTTGTCAGATAAGGAAACAGATTAAACAGAGGCTGTTGTATTGTACTGAGTATGTGCAATAATTTTTCCTCGTCCATCTGCATTGGTGCGTATATTTGTGTGTTTGTGTCTCTGCACGTCTGACTCTATCCCCATGTTCACAGTCCATCTCTCTACGAGAAGTTTGTGCACTGAAGCTGTTTACAGATTCCTAGCAGATGGTGGTGTGATGTACAGCAATGAGGCGTCGCCGGGTAAAATTGATAAATGGATATGGGTGGGTGACCATAATGGCAACAGTAAGAAATTGGATACTTGGCATTTCCAGATTTAATTTACTGTAGGCCCAGTGTTAGAGTGGTATGCCACAACCCACTTTCTCATGACAAGTACCTAATTATTTTCACCCATCCAAGTGTAGACCCTGTTTCATTCGTGGCTAGGAAAACAGCTGCACCGCGATGGAGCTGGAGATTGCTGGGATAGATGAATATCGCTGCTTTATTCAGAGGTGAAAAAATAATTACACTTTTGATGTAACTGCCCAACTTTTTTTTATGTTCTGTCAGTCTAAATTATATACATTTTTTGTTGTTGTTGTTCTTACTAAAATTACTGTGTGATGTCACATTTGGGATTTCATAATATTGCACATGCAATAATGTGATGTAACGAAACTGTTCTCTGCTTGTGCTGAAGCTATTATATGCATGATTCGTCCTTTCGGTCCCCTTGAGTCCAGAACATGTGCTCAGCCTTCCTCCATCCTCTTTTCTCTCTATCCCTTTACTGAGAATTCATTGTCGTTCATTCCCTTAGGATTTCTAATCCTTGTGTGGGCAGCATGTGCTCAGAATTTCAGCAGAGATCTGCTCATGGCCTCTGGGCTACAGAGGCGACAGTCAGTGGTCAAGCTATTTCTGAAATCTGTGGCCTCCCCATTTCATTTCCAATCAGAGTGACCAGTGTGTCAGTTCACCAGAAGTCAGTTTCAGATGACTTCATCCTGATCCGATATCTCGTGACAACATCAAATAATATCCAATAGTCAACTACAGACTAAACCATTGCTATTCATATGAATTAAGAATCCGCTTTAAAAACAATTCACGATTCACACTTCTAGTGATGCAGAAAATAATAACCGCATAGCTTCATTATAACCCGGCAAATAATCGGCTGCTTGTGTGAATGAATAATGAATGACAAGTCTTACTTTTAATGAAATTAAAAAAAAAAAAAAAAAAACCTCTTAAAGGGATAGTTCACCCAAAAATGAATTATCCCATGATTTACTCACCCTCAAGCCATCCTAGGTGTATATGACTATCTTCTTTCAGACGAACACAATCAGAGATATATTTAAAAATATCAAAGATGGTAGTGAACGGGGGGTGTGTTTTTAAGCCCAAAATAAATGCATCCATCCATCATAAATATAATCCATACGGCTCCAGGGGGTTAATAAAGGCCTTCTGAAACGAAGCATTGGGTTTTTGTAAGAAAAATATCCATATTTAAAAATTTATAAAGTAAAATAACTAGCTTCCGGCAGACGGCCGTACGCATCAATTTGTGGCGGAAGCGTGAACTCTGACCCGACGCATGACGCAATGACGAAAGTGGAAGCTCAGAGGATAGAGCAAAACAAAACACCAGTCAAGAATTAGAAGTCTAAAACGATAAATTTTAAACAGAAATGTTGAAGGATTTCGATATAAGAAAAAAGGAGCTTCAGTTTGTTGCACAGCCCTATTTGTTTAAATCACAAAAGGCGTCTAAGCTTACGATGCTCCTACTTCCTGCGTCATACATCGCGTCAGGGGTTACTCTTGTGGCGCAAGTCGACTTGCACAGTATGTGTACAGTCGTCCGCCGGAAGCTAGTTATTTTAGATTATAAAGTTTTAAATATGGATATTTTTCTTACAGAAAAACCATCGCTTCGTTTCAGAAGGCCTTTATTAACCCCCTGGAGCCGTATGGATTATATTTATGATGGATGGATGCATTGATTTTTGGCTTCAAAACGTGGTCCCCCATTCACAACCATTATAAATCTTTGGAGAGCAAGGATATTTTTAAATACATCTCTGATTGTGTTCATCTGAAAGAAGATAGTCATATAGGATGGCTTGAGGGTGAGTAAATCATGAGATAATTTTCATTTTTGGGTGAACTATCCCTTTAAGTTGATGTTAAACAACAGACAATTTTGTATGTTATAATGTGCCTACAATGTTTGAAAAGGTATCTGATATTATCTGCCCTATCTGAATTTGTGCACATTTTTAACATTATATGCAGTCAGTATTTTTTTTTTTTCTTTTTGGAGGATTGTGTTAGTATATATAGATATAATCTGGTGGTAAAATGAACAAAATTGTAGTGCTTCTTTTTTTGCTTTTTTAGTTTTCAAAATGGTCTCAATTATGCAAAAGGTGTGTTGCATAACTTTCTTTAATAAATTAATGAAGGATGTGTCATTGTTGTGTTTTTTTGTTCATGACGCATCACTTTTATGTATTTATAGGTTTTGTTTGAAGGTCTGAGAACATTCAGTGTAAAAATAGGCAAAAATACAGACAATAAGATGGGGGGCGAGGAAACACACCACTGTATCATTTTGAAACCTTTTGGGCGATGATCTTTATGTTGTGCATATTTTTGTCTATAATATATCAAACTGACATTGCCTACTGTGCACAACATCCAGCATAACGTGTATTAAACTATGTGTATATATGTGTTGTAAAATTACATATGGACTAGTTCTAAACAATAGGATCATTGATGGCCCTGACAGTAACATTACTGAATTCTCTTAAACTCTAAAAATTAGGTTAATTTGATATGTTAAAATGGGGTGCTCGTTCTTAAAAAATACTCTCACTTAACACATAAACCATTTTTAATATTATCATAAACTCATACTCCATGCTGAAGGCTGAATACACACATCATGCACATGTATAGCGGGGGTGTTTTATGAGACGGTGTCATAAGACTGATGTCTGATTTATGAAGAGTGTCTCTGTGAGGACAGCAGTAGGCAGATCATTAGTGTTAGGTTACGACGTGATCTCTCTCACTTTTCTGTAACACTGATGATGTTTGACAACCAGTGTCTCTCTTACTATCTGAAATATTTCATATTCATCTGAAGACGCAAATTATTACCTTTTCGTTTATGATTTCTTTTGTATTCCCAGAAGAGGCTCAGTGATCAGATAGATAGATCACTGGACTATTTTGCCACAGAAATAAAAATAAAATTGTTTTTGTCAAAGTACAGCTTACAGCTGCACATTTTGATGATTAGGAAGGATGTTTAGGTAGACTGCACTTAGTACAAAAACATATCATGAGGGCTTCTAAATGATAAAGATATATGAAATGTTGCCTAAAACCAAATGATATATGACCGGTCAGCAGTTGCTAGCTGTGTTGTCAGCAAAGTTCTGCTTAAATGCACAGATTGAATTACGCCCCACTGAATAGGTCTGTTACAGCTGAACTAAAGGCTTAATTTACGGCATAAAGATTTCACTCTATTGCATCTCTTCCCAGTGACTATTCTTTTTTTTTGTGCCATAATCTTATACCCCATTTGGATCAGTCTTGTAAGGTTTTAATTAACTGTAAAAGCCAGAAAAGAATGAGCTCCCGATAAGCGCTCAAGTTGGACTGACCTTACACTGAACCAGTTTGTGATGCTGATTCAGTCTTCTATTGAAAAATATAATATTAGGGCTGTCAGTTGATTAAAAATGAAATGCTGATTAGTTAATCAGATGTATCGCATATGTTTATATTTGCTGATAATAGACCTCAGATGGAGATATTTTCATACATTACGTTATGTAGTAGATGAGTAAAGCATTAAAAAAAATTGTAAAAATCATAAATATAACAAAATATATTGTTTGTTTTATTTCGATGTTGTTCTGCAGTCCACAGCAATACATTTTACAATGTATACATTTAAATGCCTTACTTTTTCCATTTACCATCTTAAATTTATATGTTAAAGGGGCTATATGTAGAATTCAGAAACCCTTGTTATTAGCGACACCAGTGGTCATTAAGTGAACTGCAGCCAGCAAGATGCTTGCAAGAGACATGATTCAAGGTCCCGATATACTCACAGTGAAGTTTTTTTTGTTTGTTCTTCTTCACTTATAAAAAAGAAGTTTGAAATAACTTTGTATTGATATACTTTTAATGAACATCCTGATGCCATTCGAGCTGAGAGCGACATTTAGATGAGTATGTAAATATGTACTGTCTGCTTTCCTCTCAATAACAAAATAAACGCACAAAAAAAATGACAGCAATGAGAAAACAGCAGTTAAGAAAGCATCTGATCATCACCTAAATTGGTTGTTTTTAACCCAAGGGCTGGATAAATATAGGACAGAACACATGTTGGATTAATTTTACCCAGCAAATTGGGTTGTTTATTTAACCCAGCATAATGGGTTGATTCATTTTTACTATAATACTAGCTTATTTTTTCTACTTTATTTCATACTTACAATGTTTATGAATTAACTTAAATCCTCTAAACTTTAAATACTCCACACAACAACTGGTTGATATGATAATTCCTTTATTTTATAAGTAAAAATTAAACATTTAGAAGTAATTCAAGTGTAATCGACCAGTCTCTGTTGTCCCGTTGAATCTCGTGCCGGAGCTTGTATCATGTTCAGCAAGGGGAACTCAGACCGGTGCCCGGCATTTCACTCTTATCCGAAATATGCTGTGACTGACCATAACCTGTCCATAAACAATCAGTGTACAATCTGAGAACATATTTTAACATCCTAAGTATTTATATTCTTTATCTTTTTAAATAAAATCATAAAATTTTATGCAAGGCTTCAGGCGTTTCCATCATGCAAAAAGACTGACGCAACACTCGTGTAGGTGACTCACATCGCGCCCCTTTATGTTGCTTTGCATAAAATTAAACAATATACAGCACAATAACGAATTTATAGATAAAATAAAATCTACACAAACCTGTATTTTACCGAAGACATACACCAATATGACGGATCTGCACTGCTCTCTCCTGAAAAGGTCACAAAAAGCCTGCGATAAATAACTCAACCTCTGGGTTGTTACGGCTGGGTAACACAAAAACTACCCAAACACTGAAAAAATAAAAACCCCAAAAGGCTCAACCCAGGGTTTGGGTAAAAAAAATAACCCAAGAATTTTTTAGAGTGTATAGATCTGGCTATGTGAAACTATACACTCCAAAAATGTTGGTTTGTTTCAACCTATGTTTGGGTCAAATATGGACAAACCCAACCATTGGTTTAAATTTTTTAATTCAATTTAATTCAAGTTTGTCCATATTTGACTCAAACATGGGTTGAAACAACCCAGCATTTTTTGGAGTGTAATTTGAATTAATCTCTTTTCTTTGTATGACACATTGACATTACAGTACAGAATGGCTCTTTCGGCAGTATCCTGAACATTGTAAGCATTCATTTCATGTGTCATTGAACGGAAGAGAGGCTCTCTGGAGCACGCGTAAATGTCACATCCTTTGGATTTTCCCGTCAAAAAAGTCCCGAGTCCTTCACATAAAAATCAGGCTTTCATAGACCACCTAGGAAGTCGGGTAAGGTCTCGTTTTTAAGTTTCATTACAAGCTGTTCACACATTGGCAATAAAAATGCAATTCATACATGAAACTTCTTACATATCGCCCCTTTAAATATAATAGTTAATCAAAAAGATAAATAATTTTAAAACTTCTTCAGAACTCGCTCTTTGTTGCATGTCTGTCACTCCAAAAGATTTTCTAGCGTTAAGGTTTCCCAATAGTGTTCAAAGGACAGTAACAGATACTGCTGTTTGTTTTTCAGAGAAGTGTGCTTGACAGGAGATTTTTCAGGTCTGCATTATTTAGGTCTTATGTTTTGGGAAAACAAGAACTCTGGACCCTTGATATTCAGCACGCTGTGATTCACAGGATACATTCTCTGCAGACCCGCTACACAATAATCCTTGTGTCTCTGCATGCAGCAATATCCTGTGCAATATCATTACAAGAGAGAGAGAGAGAAGGAAGTTGCTTAAGATTTCATTTTACTATAGTATGACATTTTTGTTGGAAGGCAAAGGTTTTTGCCTTTAATGTAGAATAGCTTTGCAAAGCAGCAGCCCAGATTTCACTGTTTCCTTATGAAGCGCCTCAAGGTCAGTGGAGACCAGCTTCTTTCTGAACCATAGAAATGTTCAATCCTCTCACCCTGGGAAAGAGTAGTCTTCAGACTCATCTTATTTGTGGCGCAGTGTGGATTTCAATCATGGAATAATCCATTTTCATTACTTATTAAAATTGATCCATGCAAACAAAAGGTGGTGCGGAGATGTCGTCCTCTGGGAACAATTGTAGCTCTCAAGCCTCATAAAATCAAAAGCTAGGGGTTATATGTGGAGGTTGATGCGTATTGGGTTTTAAAGGATGCAGATGAAAATTTTTTTATTGATCAGTTGCCTTGATGAATCAAAAGATGTAGGAGAACCATTAAAGAAATCATCATCCTTCATCTCACTCAAAAAAAATATTTTGCTGCTTGTACTTATAAAAAACAAAAAAATAATCCAACAAATTCATTCAGTTTACTTAATACATTTGTGTTCAGACCTAAAATGGATTACGTAAGCTTTAATTGTATAATTAACATAATTAAACCAATATATCTATATTATAATTCTACATTTGTGTTATTTGGTGTATTCCTCACCTACAGCACAACTCCTTTTGTTTAGTAAGGGTGAATTTGTTTTGCAGACACATCTTGGTCTGGGTCATGGTCTGGATGTCTTGGAGGTTTTGACTCCAGCAGAATTGATGTTGTGTTTCAGTGTGCTGACTGGCTCCTCCTTTGTGTGACTCTACTGTGAATTATACATGCTGTATGTGTTCTGGATGCAGATAACAAAAAAAAAAAGGAAAGTCTCCAGTAGAATGTATACAATAGAAAATGAGGGGAAAGCAGTTTTATATCTTGTGGCCTCATTAGTGTAACTGAAATAAAAATTGGGTATTTTATGGGAAAAGTAATAAGAGGTAGGATATGGTCTATAACCCTACAGCTGTTGCTTGTAAACAAATTTGAGTGTAAATAATGCACAGCCTGGTAAATAAAAGTGAGTTTGTAGTCAACCTATGGGAAGAAACAATAAGCCGAAAAGTCAGGAAAGGTCATGAGAAGGGCTAAAGGTGAAGAAACAGTGTTGGTGAGAATCGTAAAGTGAGTTAGAGTTGGATTCAGTGCCAAAAAAGATACAATTAACTTTTCTGTTAAAGGATCATAAACAGGTTTGATCTCTAATATTTTTTTGAGGTTTTCAGGAACGTTGTTGATTTGGTCTTGTTATTTTTATCTGTTTTCCTTGTAGCTTAGTTCACCCAGACAATTAAAATTCTGCTCCAAACTGAGATCGTCTTTCTTGCAGCACAAAAAGCAGTTTAGCAGAATGTCTAGCAGAGTTTACCAAAGATCCTTTCCACACAGTGTGGACAGATGCTGTCAACCTTTTTAAATGTATCATAGAAGGGATGCAAATGACTTGTGTCTTTTGAAGAAACGTGATAGATTAGTGTCAGGAACAGACCAAAAATGTGTCAAATAATCAGTGCGATTAAACAAATGACTCTTTTGAACTGATTCTTTTTAGTGAATCTAAAACAGCACAACCAGTGTAGACCAATTCAGGAACAAATGACTTATGAGTTTGTCATTTTTAAATAATACAAAAAGAGCAGCTACTAAATCAACATCAATTTGATTTATTTAAATTGATGTTGCTATTTCTTAATTTTTTTCAGTTTATTCCTGTAATGCAAAGCTGAATTTTCAGCATCATTTCTCCAGTCTTCAGTGTCACATGATTCTTCAGAAATCATTCTAATATGCTGATTTGGTGCTCAAGAAACATTTCTTATTATTATCAATGTTCAATGTTTGCGGAAAATGTGCTACAGTTTTGGTGGATCGGATCACAAGTGGACGAGGGAGACACATTCCCGTTTCAGGGTTCCCGCGGATCCATAAAAAGTCTTATTTTTACTTATGAGAGGTCTTAAATTTTAGATGACAATTTGACTTGGACATATCTAAATCATTTACTAAATTAAAACTATCTAATTAGCGTACATATTATTTTTATTTTATTTTTCTTTGTGGATTTGCTTGTTCACGTGACAATTCGCGGGCCTCGCGGCATTTACGACAGCGTATAACGTAGGCTACTGTCTCTGGCACGCGAAAGGAAGGGAAAGCAGAAGAAAATGGGTAAATGTCAGTTCAGTAACAGTTGTAAGTTCATTCTTTATGTGTGTTGGGGTGTGTGATAGTATCGTCTATGATGATATCGTATCGATGTGCGAGCTGACATTGAGTTTGTCACTCACGCTTTCACGGCATTATGTAGGCTATGCAGTTATATGCCCTCAAAATTCAAGGTACATTGGCATTTTTGCCCCGATGAGTTTTTGTCTTATAATTATATCATATGAAATAATGTAGTTATACAACATCACACGAGCAAGAGTGCCATTTTCCCCAAATCAGAACGATTGCAAATGTGATATTTATTTAAATGAACAATAAGTTAACATTTTGAGTTACATTTTAGACAATATTGTCAATTTTGTTTGTTTTTTCTTCATTTTGCCAACGAAAATTTCAAAATGAAGAACAGCAGAACAGTCTCCATGCAACAGACAGAAGTGTTTTTTTATACTGACTAACTCCGCGTTTTGAGACAGTCACTTGCTTCGTTCCTGAATGAATCAGTCGTTTGAACAAATCGGTTGAATGAATGACTCATTCATAAGACAGTGACTTGCTGCCCCCTTCTGGCAATTAAGTTTCATATTTAAAGTACATTTTAATTAAAAAGTTAAAATAACTTCATATTTAAATATTGAATTAAATTTATGTAGACAAATTGTAAATGCTAATGCTACTTCTGATGCCGCTTCTGTCACCTCTGCATTGCAAAGATGGATTTTGTTGATAATGATTTCATTTGATTGGTAATAACAGCCCTAAACTGTGCTATTATTCTAATAGAATTTAATTTGAATGTTAGAATTTGACCTAAAAGGTGATGCATACATCTAATATGTTTAGAAAAGTGTCCTTATGTAGGTAAAAATGCCGCTGGAAATCAATTTAAGGTGGCAAATATTGCTTTTGAAACAACTTTAAAAATATCGAGATAAAATTTTTTGTCAATATTGCACACCCCTAATGTATAGCCTAGTATTAATTTTTATTTCTTCAGGTCTTAAAAAGGTCTTAAAAAACCTTAAATTTGACTCTAAAAAATTTGCATCAACCCTACCGTTTACACCTGGTGTTTCAGTCTGTCTTTGTCCACTTTCAGCAACTTCTGTCCTGATTTCTTCGAGGGGAGGGTCTATGGACGAGTAAATGTATGGGCTTTTTCAGATCTTTTGATCTAATGGACAAAATAAGCTCACGCAATTTACATATGAATGTGACCGGAGACAACGGAAAAACATACGGAGATCAGCAGCTTTCGTTCCTGCTCTGACAGCCGCAAGACCTGTGAGTGTGTGTTAGAAATCAGGAATGGCGAGAGAACATTGTGGTTAAGTTAAGGTTAAGTGCAGATTTTGTCTTTATTCAAGTCCAAACTGTTAGAAACCAAAACAAAAAGTTCTGTAAATTAAATGTAACATTTTAAGTTAAATTAAACATTTTATTTTTGTACTTTTTAAAAGCTTAAACTTGACTTTGTGTGTAAACTGACACATTTAACTGCTTACCAACTCTATATAAACCTGGTACATTTCAAAATTTACCTGGAGTGCTTTCTCAACCTCTCATCTCATCATAAAGAGCTGGAATACGGAGCCCCGCACATGACATGCAGGAAAAAAATGTGCAGTTCACAAGTCGCATCTTATGCGCGCTCAAGTTTGTTATTTCAAAGGTAGACACTCGGCAAGCGCACACCGCACACATCTGCGGCGCATTACAGCTCCGACAAGGTTTTGTTCTGTCGTCCACGCTGTTCAGGGTTTTTTAGTTCTCATCTTGATAAATATATATAGCAGTAGAGCTAATACGGTGGCTGGGAATCCTTTGCTAAACTTCCTTGTCTTCATAGAGAACCTGGTTCATGATTGCTTAGTAACGGCAGACACGAGCGCTTTGGAAAGAAGGTGAAAACGGCGCTACCATGTTTTCCGTGCGTTTTTAGATGCTGGGAGCAGGGAAATCTATTTAGAACCCCTTATTTTATTAATTAAAATATCGATATTTGGCGCCAGCGTATCGATTCTCATATCGCAAGGAGAAGGACAATGATATTGTCCTATCGATATTTTGTCTCACCCCTAGTATTTAGCGTTCACTTGTGATCCGATCGACCAAAACGCATCTTAATATTAGGTGTAAACAGGGCCATATTTAGTCTTTACTGTCACTTTTGATCAAATTAATATGCCGTGCTGAAAAAAATTGTACTGACCCCAAACTTTTGAAAAGTACTAATATCAAAATGAGAGTTTGTGAATCAGAAACAGATTAGACGGTACCAATGTCAAGAAAAGCGCTCAGGTCTAGGGGGTGTGTAAGTTAGTTAAGAAGTCAGTAGCTGACAGCACGAGGTGAAGGAAGGTGGGACATGAATGTTAATCAAGCTAATGAAGTTCTGGAGAGAACGCAGGCTCATGCAGAGAGAGGGGAGAGAGCCAGATATCACACACACACACACACACACACACACACACACACACACACACACACAGCAGCTAACAACAGACGGATGTGCCACCAGGGGGCCCGCTGGTACACAACAGGATAAACAAGTAAACAGCTTACAATAAATGAGTCTCTTTACACATTTCCAAAATGTCCGGGTTAGTCAAGGACAACAGCATCGATGAAAAGACTGCGTATATTGAAAAAGTAGGCTATTTGTAAATAAACGCACAAGTGTGGTGTGTGTGTGTTACCGTGGGACGATAATTGGATGTAGAGTCGCCGACGTGTTCATCAGACGGCAGAAGGACACTTGACTGAAAATGGGCCGGATTTGAGCAGGAAATGGCCAGACACAAATTGCAAACTACATTCTTAACAACCATATCCATCAGGTCATCCATCCTTATAGCCATCTAACCGTTCCTCTGTCCAATCAATCATGAAATCTATCACCCCATCACTCACTAAATCCTTCCATCTTGCTGCAATTTGCTCATTTTCCCTCCCTCACACACAGTTCATTCATTCGTCCCCTTCTTGACGGTGGCAGCCAGAGGTGTTTACTCTTCCTGTGACTGCCAGGTATAAATATTGATGTGTGGATGGCCCGTATGGATGTCACAGTTCGTTCAGAAAGAGAGAGAGACATTATTGTGATCCTTTATGCACTTTAGAGTTCCATAAATGATCAACTTTAAGTGTCCATTCCAGACGTTCGCCTGAAGATCTTTCAGACAGAAATCCATGATACTTTAGATTAACAGAGTAACTCATGGAACTTCATCATGGAAGTTTTCAATATCTTCCATCATAACTTTCCTAAAAATGTATAAATACACTACCGTTCAAAAGTTTGGGGTCACTAAGATTGTTTATTTAGAAGAATTAATACTTTTATTCAGCACAGACGCATAAATTTGATCAAAAGTGACAGTAAATGTTATGATTTATTGATGATTTCTTTGAATTTTCTCTTCATCAAAGGATCCTGAAGTAAATTTTTTTATCACAAAACTATTAAGCAGCTCAACTGTTTTTGACATTGATAATAATAATAAATGTTTCTTGAGCAGCAAATCAGCATATTAGAATGATTTCTGAAGGATCATGTGACACTGAAGACTGGAGTAATGATGCTGAAAATTCACAGGAATAAATTACATTTTAAAATAAATTAAAATAGAAAACAGTTATTTTACAGTTGTAATAATATTTCACAATATTACTTTTTTTTCAGCATCATTCAAAATAATTTTCCATGGTATAGAGAGCATAACTTGTATTTAACCTGTAGCATTAAAGATGGGCAGCGGCTATTTACACTAAGTGCAAATAGCGATAGATGCTATTTACACTAAGTAAAAATAGCATGTTTTCTTAGCGATAACGATAGCGATTCACCTAACCCTATCCAATAATCACTTTTAATATTATTACACACTTGTTCGAAGTTTATTTCTATTTTTAGAACATCATTTTCATTTTTATTGAAAATAAATGCGAGCTCGGCAAAAGGCGGATTCGATCATGCGTCGATTGCGTTAAAAGCCAGGTCTGCAAGTCTTACTCGCTACTGCTGCACCACTGAAGATGTTGAAGTCTATGTGTCTTTTTTAAAACTTGAGTGGCCCAACCAGACATTGGTGGGCGGAGCTAGTGTAAATAGCATTTGCCAACAAGGGACGCTATTTGCACTTAGTGTAAATAGACACTCCGTTAAAGATGATACATTTTTATATGTTATTACTAATTTTTTAATTCATATTCCTGCAGCCAGGCAACAAATACTTCCAAAGCAACCGAATTCTTCTATTCGGTTCTGAGTTTTAAAGCTATTTGAAAGAAACACACATATACACACTCATCCGCCCACTGTCTGTCTGGCAAATACATCTTAATTTTTTTTTCATTCTTATAAACACATCTTGCTTTGATACCCGTTATAAGCTGTTTCCTTGCGGCATCTTTGCTTATATAGACAGTTGAAACTGAGCATGCCCTCAAGTTGAGTTTGTATTTCAAGGTGAATTTAACTCATCTCTAATGCACCAATTGGTATATTTACCATCATTTATGGCAATAGACTAAGTCTTCCTGATTTAGTTGTTGCTGGATTCTAACAAGGTTAGACAGGCATACAAATCAGTTGTGTGAAAATGATGTGAGTTTTTCACAGTGCATTAAGTCTAATGAAGAGGACTAATATCAGGAAACCATTATTATAGTCAGTCACCACATCTCACACAGTGTGCCAATGGAGATGTTGACAGCTGCGTATTTTACCACCAAATTTAGCCTCATTATTTGTCACAGTGGTTCGACACGATACTTCGCTGCCCTCAAAATGTTAAACAATAGTCCAATGTATTTGTATATAAAAAGTATGTTATGTAATGATAAAATATCAGTAATTATAGTGACGTAAATATAAATATAGTTAGTTATGGGGGCTAACTAGACCTTACTAACCAGCCAAACCTTGACCCCTTCGGCTGCTATTCAAGCATAAACCTTGCTTCTCTGTTTCTGTCAAATCAGTAACATCTCATCATGCCGGAGACTGTCGCCATGTTTATGACATATTGATTTGATTTTGTGGAAAGCTGCACCATGGTAAACAAAGAGCTCCTGCATTAGATGTGACAGGCACTCTGCTTGCTTTTGCTCTTCTCTGCCTCTTCAGATGTCTGTTGTATAACTTTATATGTATACAACTGCACTCAAGCATCAGTGAAACAGTATCTTAATCCATATCAATAGCATGTGGCATAAAAGAACCCAACAAGAGGGTATATAATTTCATATGATGGTTATCTGCTGTTAGTGTTGGGAAATTTTATGTCATATTATTGCACTTCTCCTATAAAAGTAACTAATTGGGCCCTATTTTAACTGTCTAAGCTCATGGTCTGAAGCGCATGCCGCAGGTGCACTTTTTCAAGTTTACTGATGGAAAAAATGATTGGCACGGCAGGCGTGGTCCAAAAGGGTTGTACCTATTCTCTTAATGAGTCATGGGTATGTTTTGGGCGTAACAATAAATCAGAGTGTCATCTCCAATTCATTTTAAAAGCCATGGTGGAATATAGACACCCTCAACCTGACAAGTCAGTTTAAATACATGTGTGTATTGCCACGATTGGTCAAATAATTAGCCAATTTCATTCGTCATTACTGCAGATAGGTAATTCTGATATATGCAATGACTATCCATTATGACATGTAGGCATTTTTATCTTTATACACACAATAATAATATTTTACATTGTAAAAATGTCCTTTTATTTTTAATATTTAAAAATGTTTGTGTGCTGCTGCGCGTCCCTGTGTGTGTAACAAGCAGATTGTATGCGCGTTGTGCACCCGCCTATAGGCGCATATTACTAACGCACCCTTTAAAGGGTTAGTTCACCCAAAAATGAAAATTCTGTCATTAATTACTCACCCTCATGTCTTTCCACACCCGTAAGACCTTCGTTCATCTTCAGAACACAAATTAAGATATTTTTGATGAAATCCGATGGCTCAGTGAGGCCTGCATTGACAGCAAGATAATTAACACTTTCAGATGCCCAGAAAGCTACAAAAGACATATTTAAAACAGTTCATGTGACTACAGTGGTTCAACCTTAATGTTATGAAGTGACGAGAATACTTTTTGTGCGCCAAAAAAACAAAATAACGACTTTATTCAACAATTTCAAAACACTGCTTCATGAAGCTTCGAAGCTTAATAAATCTTTTGTTTCGAATCAGTGGTTCGAAGTGTTTATCAAACTGCCAAAGTCACATGATTTCAGTAAACAAGGCTTCGTTACATCATAAGTGTTTCAAAATTTCAATGGTTCACGTGACTTTGGCAGTTTGATACACGCTCCGAACCACTGATTCGAAACAAAAGATTTGCAAAGCTTCATGAAGCAGTGTTTTGAAATCGCCCATCACTAGATATTGTTGAATAAAGTCGTTATTTTATTTTTTTGGCGCACAAAAAGTATTCTCGTCACTTCATAACATTAAGGTTGAACCACTGTAGTCACATGAACTGTTTTAAATATGTCTTTAGTAGCTTTCTGGGGGTTTAAAAGTGTTAATTAACTTGCTGTCAATGGAGGCCTCACTGAGCCATCAGATTTCATCAAAAATATCTTCATTTGTGTTCTGAAGATGAACGAAGGTCTTACGGGTGTGGAACGACATGAGGGTGAGTAATAAATGACAGAATTTTCATTTTTGGGTGAACTAACCCTTTAAATAACAAAAAATAAAATACTGTTCCATTGACTTTAGACCAGGTTTTTGTTGGTCAATGGCGCAGCCGTTTTCAGTTGCCTCAAAATACCAACACGCCAACAATTTGAATCACCGAAAGTGCAAAATTACACTAAATAGACAAACATTTCTAGATTTTTCTAGAAAGAATACAAGTAGTGTGTTACAATGTTTTTTCAGTTTCTTTTATAAAAACTTTGGTTAGGACTACTAGAGCATTCTAGAAGATCAGACGCTGGTGGGACCAGTGAGAGTCCCTCGTTCCGTGTTCCCGCTCTCTTCCCAGGATTTGAGTTATTCATAAGCTGTGAAGTCATCGGGAGTGAGGCTGTCTGCAGTGCTCCATTACTGCCAGCTCCCACCGTGCAGCAGCGTCGCTCTCCTGCTTCACCTCATGTCGTTTAGGTCGGCCGTCTCTGACGAGACTCTGATCTAATAGAACTGAGTGATCTGCCGGTGCCAGCAGGAGGGAGACGCGCAGTGGCAAAGACATTAGCTGTTTACAGGGATCGTCTGTTATCTTTCACACAATCTCTCCTGCCTTCTCCTTTCCTCCCTGTCTCACCTCATCCCACTCAAGTGAGAGATCTTGCAGACCCATACAGCGTGAGAGAATTGCATACAGTCGGGTCAATGCACAAGGCTGTGCATCCGTGCGAGTGCATACTATCTTTTATTCCATTCTGTGCTGCTTGATATTCATTTTTATAACTTTACAATAAAACTTTAACATCTCTGAATTGTAGCAAGTTCAATAATTGAGCAATATTGAGGATTAACACTAAATAAATTTGACTGACGGATTAGAAAGAACAGGTTCGTAAGAGTTATTTGGTCGCAAATCGCAAAACATTATTGTTTTGTGTAGGAAACACCAGGTTATCAACAAGTTTAAATTTTTGGTCATGTGACTAATTTGTGACCAATTTCGTTGAAGTGTAGAGACATGAAGTGTCATGAATGTAAAATGTAATATTACATAGTGTTTTTAATATTAATAGCATTTGTAATGGTAATAGCTCACTATCACTTACTATTAGTATAACTTATCGCGACCTACATAATTTTGGGAAGTATGCTTCATTTAATAACTCATGACTGATTTTTAGCCAAATCATTTACATGGGTTTATACATGGTTGATTCACCGTATTTTTAAACTTCAATTATATTTTGTTTATCTGCAGTGTGGAAAATTTATTTTGACATGAAAAAAAAAACACCATGGATGGGCACTTCATATCTAAATGGCATAATTTTGTGACAAATTATGCACAGTTTGTTAATAGTATACAGTATGTGTTGATCCTTATGTTGATATACACTCCACAGCACACAGCATTGTGGCCAGATTAAGTGAAATAATGCATCATGACACAAATTGTGCAGGATAAAACAGGCTCACCAGCAGGATTTTATGAATTTATGAATAAAAGAGAAGAAACACCATGAATATTTTGCAGATTCTCTTTGAAATTCATATTCTCACTCATCTATGGGAAATTACAACCTATACAGTGTCCTCATTACAGGAAACTTCCAAATCTGATTACATGCAGGTTTATGCACCAGTGCAATGAACTGTATTGTTTTCCAGAACTTTGTGAAGACAAAAATGACTCTGTGTCTTTATTTGTAATCATTATATACACTAAACAGGTTTTATTAGCATTGTTATGCATTAAAATGTAGGGAAATATGATGGATTTTGATGAATCAGTCAAAAACTTAGCTGAATTGCCTTTCACAACCCATTTTACTTGTGTAAAATCCATGATTTTTGAATGAGACTGAATATTAAACAGGAAAAAATTAGGTCAGGACTTGATTTTATCCACCGGGAACTGATCAATTTTTAATTGTGTTGTCAATATCATAGTCAGTAAACAGACTAATGTGACTAACGTTTCCGGGTTTACAGAAAAATCACTCGCTGTTCAGTCAGGCAGTGGAGAACTGAGTAACGGTTCTGAATGATTCATCTTAGTGAGTCTGATTCAAACCACTAACTCATGAGTGAATCTTTTTGACTGACTCATTAGAAAGAACAGGTTCATAAGAGTCATTTGGTCACAAATTGGACATGGTTGTTTTGTGCAGGAAACACTAGGTTATCAACGAGTTTATTTTTTTGGTCATGTGATTAATTTGTGACAAATTTAGTTGAATTGTAGAAACCTGAAGTGTCATGAACGAAAAGTTTCAGAGGAAGAGTAAAGGCACATTTTTGTGTTCCAATGTGTTTTTCTATGTAAACGTGATAGACGGATGTCTTTGGTGGTTGCGCCATATATCACTGCTTTTTTTTTTTTTACTTTTTATAAAAGCAAAAACATTCTCGGACTCTGTGAACTGTGTGTAAACTATTACATTTTGATTAAAAGATTGCGAGGACAGTTTTTCTTTGGAATAATATGCACCACTGAATCCTTCACAGTAAGACGTAATTTAAAGGGTTAGTTCACCCAAAATTGAAAATTCTGTCATTAATTACTCACCCTTATGTCGTTCCACACCCGTAAGACCTTCTTCGTTCATCTTCGGAACACAAATTAAGATGTTTTTGATGAAATCCGATGGCTCAGTGAGGCCTGCATTGACAGCAAGATAATTAACACTTTCAAATGCCCAGAAAGGTACTAAAGACATATTTGAAACAGTTTATGTGACTATTGTGGTTCAACCTTAATGTTATGAAGTGACGAGAATACATTTTGTGCGCCAAAAAAACAAAATAACGACTTTATTCAACAATATCTAGTGATGGGCGATTTCAAAACACTGCTTCATGAAGCTTTGAAGCTTTACGAATCTTTTGTTTCGAATCAGTGGTTCGGAGCGTGTATCAAACTGCCAAAGTCACGTGATTGCAGTTTGATACACGCTCCGAAGTCCGAACCACTGATTCGAAACAAAAGATTCGTAAAGCTTCAAAGCTTCATGAAGCAGTGTTTTGAAATCGTCCATCACTAGATATTGTTGAATAAAGTCGTTATTTTGTTTTTTTGGCACACAAAAAGTATTCTCGTCGCTTCATGACATTAAGGTTGAACCACACATGAACTGTTTTAAATACGTCTTTAGTAGTTTTCTGGGCATCTGAAAGTGTTACTTATCTTGCTGTCAAAAAGGAGGCCTCACTGAGCCATCAGATTTTATCAAAAAATATCTTAATTTGTGTTCTGAAGATGAACAAAGGTCTTACAGGTGTGGATGACATGAGGGTGAGTAATTAATGACAGAATTTTCATTTTTGGGTGAACTAACCCTTAAAGAAAGCAAACAGTCAGTTTTGATTTAATGTGTAAACATATTACAGTAGAAAAAGCATCACTGGGAAGGGCAGTCGTCTCCTCAGCCCCTTCTTCCGGCCTGTAAATAACCTGCTGTAGCTCTCAAACCCGAGTCAGGCCGCCGCCTGCAATAAATCTATCAACTAGAAGTGTCATGGCTTTGGCATCTAATCGATGCTAGTCTCTGCCCTTCCATAGGTCAGTGTCAAAGCATTGAGACGTCTCTGCCAGAGCTGCAAAGTCTGATTCGTTATGACTCAGGCCATCTTCTAATCTCGTTCCCCCTTAAGTAGGCATACACTTCGGACTGCAGACTTTTCCCATGGTGAATACTAACGAATATCTTTTGACACACACCTCTGTTCATACACAATAACCTTTGATGTCAAGATGATGTTTGTCAGGCTGCTGGGAGACCATCTGGAGCTGCTGCAAGCAATGGCACATAAACATTAGCAGTCGACCACAGGAGTCAACCTCCCTCCGTCCGCCCGCCCTTTCTCTTCACTTCGTCTATGTACGAGGAAAAAACTAAAGCAAGGACACCACTTCGCTGAGCCATATGCTCCTTTATTTCAGCACATTCGGGTGGACTGCGGTCTTAGTATAACTTCTCGTTGGTTGCGCTTTGAATGTAAGCAGCTCGATAAAAATTCCTGAACCCAAAAGTTCACTTTCATGGTACATGGGTTGTAAAAACGGATAAACCCGAAATGTCATCCTAACGTTCCCTCTGTTTTGTTTCCCTCAGGTGCAAAGGTCATATTCTCCCAAGTGCAGGCCATAAGAAAGGTAAGCTTATTCATCTGAACAATCGCAAGGATTTTCACAAGTGCCTGCTTCAGTCATGTGCTGCTGCTGCTGGAATTATTGTGCGCTAGCACCACTTGGTGGTTGCCATTGCAGAGACAAGACTTTAAAACCACAATTTTCTCTTGTAAATGCCCATGAAATAGTTCCTGTGTTGATGTATTTTCTTTTGAAACATGGCTTGTAGTTTGTCTTTTAGCCATGTGGACTTTTAGATACTTAAAGTTCAAATTATGTTTCGTGTTTGACAAAACATTATGTGGAAATTACATTTTTTACATGTTTGGAATAAAATGGCAATAATCCATTTCCTTACTTAAATTTCATAGCTTGTATTTATGTATCGTAAATACAGTAAATTAAATAATATTTCACACTTTTTGACAGCAACTGTGTGACAGTCTATTTTCTTTAAAAAAAAAGTGATATAAATCATTTTTACACAATAAATATTAAACGCTTTATTATTGTTTCTTAGTCTAATTAGATTATCATAGTTTTAAACACATAATACTCATATTTTTATGATGGCTTTTATAGTTTAACATTAAAAGTCTGGGTCTGGGAAATCATTTTAAAAATTATTTTAATAGGAACTTCATAGAACAAAAGATAAAAAGGTTTTGGTAAAAAAAAAAAAAAATCAACTCCTGTAACAAATGCCCTTGTGAATAAAAAATCAGCAGACCTTTAAAACGAGTACTTATTGCGGAAGTACTCTAAAAAGACTTTACTGAAGTATATACTTTAAAAGAATATACTTAAGTGCAAACTAATGTAATGTTTTTGTATCTTAATAGCAATTAAATGAAAATGTTTTATAGTTTAAATTTTAGCTGACCTTAAAAGTTCCTTTTTAACCCCCCTTAAGTAGAACTTAAGCATATCTCTATATTGAATTTCATGTACTGACAAGCATTTATGGTAAATTAAAATGTACTTTAATGTTATTTCTATTAAAACTTTTGTATCATGTATTTACACATTTGTAATGTGGAAGTTGCAATTTAGTACATTTAAAATATATTAACTTTAAATGTAATTTTGAATAACAAACTACAGTTAAAAATTATAATCAAGTACTTTACATGTGCTTTAATATGTTAGTCAACACATCAAAATAAGTGTACTTCTTTGAAATACAAAAAAAAATTATTAAAACATAATGTTATAAAACGTCTTTTAGCATAAATCTTTTGATCTGACATTATTGCAAAGTAATTTTAAAAGTGTACTTAAGTGTGTTAAGAAACAGACATACAATTAAACAGTTTTTAAGTACACTTAAATTTTTTGGCTTTTAGTATGAATATGTTAGTCTTACTGTTATGTGTAAGCTGGTGTGCTCCAAAACAATGATAAAATTCGCATTTATAAGATATAAGCATTGAAAACTTACAGTCTCTCACTTCTGGCAATATGGATCAACGATTTTGATGACATCATGCTCCACTTCAGCCTCTCATCAGATTTTCTGTCCAATCAAATGCCCTCTAGAATCTGAAGCATCCCGCCCCCCTACATTATAAATAGCTGCAGCTGAAATCAGTCACTTGTTCACACATTTACTATTTTCTACATGGTGAATGGCACATAGTGCACTATATAGTGGATAGGGAACAATTCAGACAGTGTAAATATGCTTTCTATTGGGGCGAATGATGTCTGGTTTCACGTTAGTGTCACACGAACCGCATGCACACACAGTCTGCTCCAGACCAGAGACACAATACCACAGTGCGGATCATATGTGCGAGTCGATGCAGACCAGAAAATGTATCAGACCCATTTGAATTCTGCACCGAATGCTAGATTTTAAAGCAATATGGAATAGATTTGGAGGACAAACATTTAGAGATTATTTTTTTTAAAAAGAGGAGGGACTGTTCGATAGGGGTGGGAAAATAAATCGATTAATCTTGATTTGTGGATCGAATGCATCGCGATTCTCTCTTGAATCTACTGAGCTTAGTTTTTAACAGCAGATGGCGCTCTAGGCTAGTTTTTTAACCGCACGCTCAAATACTCATGAAGAAGAGCGCTTGTGCATTCAGCTGAGATTGAGAATGTATTTGTACCTCATAATGCTTTTATGATGCAAGATTAATGTAAAACAGCCCACTGCAAACACCCTTGCAATTCGCTTCAACCTTTTCGAATTTTATGAATGATTATTTTATAGTTCAAGTGGTGTGTGTAAGGAATTGGAATAAAAGCAGAGTACGGCTATTTCTAAAGCACGCAGTTCCATCTGTTGTTAAAAGCTAAGCTCAGAATCGATTCGAGAGAGAATCGCGATGGATTCGGAAAATCTTAGAATCGATCCAGAATCATTTCTCGATTTGCGATTCAACGATTTATTGTCCCAGCTCTACTGTTCGATATGTCCCACCCTGTCTTCCTGTTTCAGTGGAAATTACGTCAAAACGTTGAATAATTCTGCACGTTCCAAGGCACTTCAGTGGGCCTTTAAGTGGCCTTTTATTTCATTAATATTATACTATCTCCAAATACAGCTTTTTAAAAACATATATTTTAGGATTTGAAGTACACTACAAGTGCACATTCAATTCAATTAAGCACACAACTGAAGTTGAAAAAACACAGCTATTGTTGCTGACAATACTCTTATTCTCTAACTTTCAGGAACAGTGTCCTTATTGTCTTGACAATGACAGACAGTCTGATCCAACAGAAGACAACTTTCCTAGACCTGTGCAACCAGTGCAACTTCCAGTCTTCCCATGGGTCCAGCGTTCTTCTCTAATCAACCCCAGAGACATCGCTGCTTCCCATGTCACAAAGAGCCACCGTAAACTCCTCCTTAAGAACAACCCACTTGTCCAGCAGCTCAACGCTGACCCTCCTGGCCAGATCAGGAACAGTCTAGAGCGACTGACTCGGGTACAGAGCTCCCGTCTGAAGCTTATGAGGGAGGTCTGTGCCAAATACACAAGCGGAACCGCTAAACAGACTATAACCCGCATGCACGTGTCCCGGATCTTTGTGGAGGACAGGCACAAACTCCTCTACTGTGAGGTGCCCAAGGCGGGCTGCTCCAACTGGAAGAGGGTGCTCATGGTGCTTCAAGGTCTTGCTTCTTCCACAGGAGAGATCCAACATGACGAGGTGCATTATGGGAATCACCTCAAGCGTCTAGACTCGTTCAATCAAAAGGGCATCATCCGGCGACTGAAGACCTACACCAAAGTCCTGTTCCTGAGGGAACCTTTCGAAAGGCTAGTGTCTGCTTTTCGGGACAAGTTCGAGAGTCCAAACTCGTACTACCACCCAGTGTTTGGGAAGCCCATCATCTCAAGATACCGCAGCAATGCGACGCGGTATGCCTTACGCACGGGAGAGGGCGTGACCTTCAAGGAGTTCATCCAGTATTTGTTAGACGTGCATCGGCCAGTTGGAATGGACATCCACTGGGAGCCCGTTGGTCATCTCTGCAGCCCCTGTCTGCTGGACTATGATTTCATTGGGAAATTTGAGACTCTAGAGGAAGAAGCCAATTTCCTTTTGAGAAATATCGGTGCTCCTAGCAATTTAACATTCCCTAGTTTTAAAGACAGGAACCCTAATGCAGAAAGGACATCTTCGGAAATCACAAAGAGATATTTTGCACAGTTAAATGCGACTGAGAGACAAAGGGCATATGATTTTTACTACATGGATTATTTGATGTTCAACTACTCCAAACCTTTTAAAGATTTATACTGAGGCCTTTTACAGTTATCTGATGAACTTGCTGTTGGCCTGATGTTCATATTTTGTCTTAGTGAGGTTATTTTATTACTTTAAAATGTTGTTTATTTGTCAACAAATTTTAATGTTAAATATTAATCACACTCTATATTTATATCTGCAGGCTGGTCCTTGCGTTTATCTTGTTATTTACCAAACATATTTAATTCTATTCAGTAAGAAACCCCTTAAAGGGATAGTTCACCCAAAAATGAAAATTTGGTCACAATTTACTCAGTTTTTTGTCATTCCAAACCTGTGTGAACAAAAAAGAAAATATTGTAAACAATGTTTCAGCTGTTTGGTCTTTCATTGTTTGGACAAAAAAAAAAAAAAAAATATCAGACTATCTTCTTTTGTTTTCCACAGAAAAGGGTATGCCGTATAGGTTTGGAATGAATGGTGAAGGTGAGTAATGAAGGTGAAGGTTACTCACATGAAGGTGAGTAAATGAGTACAATTTTCATTTTTGGGTGAACTATCCCTTTAACACATGTTGTATGTGATTTGGCTTAGTGTGTCATGTTTTCTCAGACTGCCTAGAATATAATAGAATAGACTGTATTAAGAGTGTCATGATGTTATTAATTAAAGTGTTGCAGGCAAGTGGTTTTAGCACTAGTCTTTTCTTTGAGTATCACTTTACTTAATATAACATGCCGAAACATTTTCAATAATGTTACGTTACATTTGCAGATTGTTGCAGGATTTGGTCTGGTACATCTGGTAATGATAAAATCGAAATTTTTGTGAATGTATAAGAACAGTTTGTCTACAGTATGTCATGTATTAGAGCATGACCTGCTACACCTTTGCCTTACTTTCACATTTCTCATATTATGACATTTTCTGTATATCAATAAATGTTAGCACCATCTTGTAATGTTAGTTAGATGACATCTCTGCATTATTGCCTTGTTTATTGTTATAATGATGTAATATAAAATACCAGTCATTTCTAGTCTCCTAGGCCCTGTTTCCACCTGGTATTAAGATGCGTTTTGGTCGATCGGATCACAAGTGGACGAGAGACACGTACCCATTTACACCTGGTGTTTTAATCCGTCTCTTTTTTCCACTTTCAACCACTTCTGTCCTGATGTTTTTGTGGGGCGGGTCTATGGGCAGGTAAATGTATGGGCTTTTTCAGATCTTTCGATCTTACACCGTGTCCTAACCAGATGCGATGCGATAAGATTCCAGTGATGAGCAATTTGACTGTCCGCACTAGATGCGACGATCAATCAAAAACCACAGCCAATCAGAAGAGAGTGTGGGCGGGCTCTCTCTGCAAAAGCACAGCAGACACAATGAAATGGGCAAGTACATAGTAAAATTCATAAACATTACACAATTTTAGTACATACGGAGTGACTGAACCAATCTTTGTCCTAGAATACACTTGTTTGTTCGCATTGAGTTGACAGTTTGAACGTTCTTGTGCCCATTTATTTATTTTCAAGATCTGAGGTGATAGCCAGTGTTGTTTTCATTACAGCTAAAAAGCTGGGAACACAGAATGATATTCAAACTCAGATGAGATGATTTTAACATTAAATAAAGCACATAAACAGTACCTGATATTATCATTGCCATACTTTGTGTTGCTGTTCCAGCCGCGACGTCGCAGAGAAATAGAAACCGTTTCTAAAATAGAAATTTCGTGTGTCGCCATCGCGGCTGGTTAGGACAAAAACTCCGATTAACATGGAAAAGATACCTTTTATCGTGTGCCGTGGCGTCGCATCTGGTTAGGACACGTGTTATAGGCAAAATAACCGCGTGCAGTTTGCATATGAACGCAACTAGAGATGTCGGGAAAACATACAGAGATCATAAGCTTTCATTTCTGCTCTGACAGCCGCGAGACCGTGCTAAGTGCATGTTAGAAAAAATAAATGTTTAGAGAACATTGTGCTTAGTACATTTTTCATCTTCAACCCAAACTAATGGCTTCAGTCTGCAAAGTTTAAATCCCGTCTGTTTTGCGCGCTTTCCATAATGTTTATTGTGTCAGTTGGCAAATAGTAGGCGATCTTTAGAGGCTGTTCGAACACTTTCGACCACATGAGCGTCTACACCACGAACGCAATCCGGTCGAATGCGTTTTCGACTACCTCTGGAAATGGTCGAAAGTGGACAAGCTCAAAATGTTTTATACCCCATAGTATTTAGCGTCGTCCACTTGTGATTTGATTCGACCAAAACACATCTTAATACCAGGTGTAAACAGGGCCCTACTGTGCAGGAATGTACAGGAAGCTCTGCAGAATCTCATCATTCAAGTTTCTCACCTCCTTTGCAACTTGTTTAAAAGGTTAGTTCCATATATATATCAGGGGCGTTTCCTCCAAGGAGGCAAGGGAGGCAGTGTCTTCTCATAAAAACTGGATAAGAAAAAAATCCATATTACAAAAATAAAACAATGCAAATATTACAAAATGTGACATAAAAGTGTAAAGGTCAGTCGTTTTTATAAAGTAACACTGTCCAATAGTGACACCCGCAGGTAAAGTTACAGCGGGAGGCTTGCCTCCTCTCAGCTCATTGACTTTAAACAGACCCCTAAAGCGTGCGGTGAGTTTGATGGGGGTAATTATTGAGAATGAAAAAATCAAACTTGAAATGGCCTGAAAACATGATGACTGTTGGGGTTTTTAGTGAGGAATCAGCTTGGGCTCTGTGACCAGTGTGTGTACAAGCTTAATGACTGTTGAAAATAGGTTGACTATTAAAAAGAAAAGCTGAACATTAGTTCACAAATAATATATATTGTTTAAGTTGTTACTGCCTTTAGTAATTATTTTGGAATAAATGTAAAAATGTGTAAAAACACTTTAACTTGTATAGCATTGTATTTGGTCTCTCTTTTTTATGTAATGTTTATTTAACCAGGAAAATTAAGTGTAACAGGACATAAATTTAAATGAGGACTTTGCCTCCTCATTTTAAAACACCACCGCTCACCACTATATACATATCTACCTTATTTTTCATTGTGTAAGTAAGCTATTTTCTGTGAATGTGCAAGACTCATTAGCCGCTATCTGTAATTAAATACAAGAATAAGTGCAGTAAATGCACTATTTGTGCAAACCAGTGTGTTTATGATTAAGATAATAATTTAAAATAATATTATAAACACCAGCAGCATAATGTAGGCCTACTGCTTTTGCATTATGGACTGTTTTTGTACAGCTACAAAAAATTAGAAGCAGCTAACACTCGAAGCCAGACACATTGGTTAAAAAATGGCCTCACCGCTCTTACGTTAAAGTCACCATGAAATCAATATGGACAATTCTTACTTTTTTGCAGAATCTTGCATTGTTTACTGTAAATTATTTATCCATGCACATAATTTTTTTAATTCATGTGAACTTGTAATCTTTAATCAAAACGTTAACCTCCCCTCCCCCTTGAAATGACATCTGTTCTCTTCATGACGTTTGTCTCGGCGGAGAACGACCCGTTCACACCAAGAACAATAACTATAAAGATTACGATAAAGATACTGAAGAGAAATGATATCACTGGGATCACTTTCAGAATGATATTGAAGAGAAACGATATCGTGGGGATCGCTTTCAGAACGATTTTTTTTCCAGCTGTTGAATGATAAAACACTGACAGCCAATCAAAATCCATTCTAATTTAAGGGCTCGCGCATTCAAAATGGCAGACGACATTTTAGAGTTTCAAGAATATGTTAAAGCAAATGGATATATGAAAAACAATCGGTCATACCCTCGGAATAAACAGTGAGAGAAGTATAATTAACGGAAATGAGATCATTATGCCAGGCTAGCAAAAACATCAAATCACCTCAGGTATCCAGCGCTAGTTTCGACAACATCGTCTTGCTTCCTTTGAAACTGCAGTGAAAAAGACTAGGCATTGTTTTTATTCCACTTCGTCAGCTAAAGTCACTGTTAGATTAGATCGATTACACTAGTTATTCACTGTAAACATAGCATGCTGAGGACATCTGCTGGTTAAAGCCGTGTAAATGCAACAAGAACAGCAAAAATATGTACTTTGAAACCACAGCGCATGAGCTTAGAATAAAAAGACCGTCATCGTTCGTTGGTGTGGACGCAAATATAATTATCATAGTTATCTTTATAGTTATTGTTCTTGGTGTGAACGGGCCTTTACACCACGTCGTAATTACGAGATGACAACATGTTATGTTATACTCGGAGCTGTTGTCAGACTAGGGATTATGTGTTTCTATAGCAACACTTTCAATGCCAATTTGAATCTGCAGTCAGGTGGTACAAGTCGAAGCTCTCAGAAAATTCCCAATTTACAAGTTATAATTACGAGTTCTACAAGGATGTGAACGCTTTTATAGTAATTTTGACATCGCGTGAGCACACCTTAAATATCCTCCACAAATCTAGTCCTGCCCTACAATTTTTTTTTTCTCATTCCAAAAGCTGTTATATATGTCACAATAGGGAAGAAAAGACTATCGCAGCTTCACCTTCATGCCGACTTGCTTCTGATTGGTCTGATGTTCCTTAATATTTGCCGTCTTTCATGGCAACGCTGTATGTCAGAGCGCTCATCCGTTTAACTGAAACGATGCTACTTTCACTTTCGCGCGCATCACTCCGCGGCCTCGTTTTATACAAAGGCAACTGTCGCCATCTTGCGTCTCAGTTATCAACTACAGTGACAATGACCGGCTAAGCTTCACTGTTAATAATAATGTAATATTGTTACAATTTTCGTGTTGTTGCTAGGCTGATTGTTTTGTACATTGTAATGGATTATTTTTTCTTAACGGAAGCTTCAAGATAATATACAGGTAAGGTTATAAAATAATTTAAAATCAAATCAATAGTTCACATATTTATTAAGTCCGTGTTTGCTGAACATTTTACCCTGTATCCTGAGCTTCAGTTTAGCAACTGTTTGATAAGACATTATTATTATAATATAGGCCTATATGTTTTCTACTACTTTACCCCAGCACTGGAAACAAAAGCAGCAGTCAAAACTGGTGTTGATCTTTACATCTTGTCCTCCCACTCCAATAAGTCCTCTGCCGCCTGGAGCAACTGCGGCTTTTTTAGCTCCACCCCCTCGTTACCCCCTCCTTATCTCATGGAGCCTGAGGCTTTGACATCCTGTTCTCTCACAATCTACAGACTCAAAGGGCACATCAAATCAGCTACCATTTGTCACGTGGAAGACAGAACAAAGAAAATCTTCATTTTTCTTTCTTCAGCACCAAAATCATATTTAAAAAAGAGGGTGGGGGGGCTGAAAAGAGAAAAATTAGTCTCTCCGTATGATTGGGTTTGGAATGGAAGAACCCGGAGGCAACAGAATAAGCTCTGAACTAACTTTTAGAAATTAAGTTATTACAAAAAGACTGTGGAAAATCTAATTACCAAAAGAAGTGTAGACAAAATGCAACAGCATCAAAAAATGTTGAAAGTTGTTTTCAGGTGAGAAGGTGAGATGTTGAGATGTTGAAATGTTATTGCAAGTCATGTCCAGAAGATGGCGCTGTGGTTCAATGAGGGACATCTGAAAACGACTTGAGAAAGAAAACATGTCGATTTATTTATGCATTTATGAATATTGCACAGGTATTACAATTGTCTCTCTTGGCTAAAAGTGGCTCATGTCTCCATATGTGTAATAATTCATCATATTAGAAATACATATACATAAAAAATAAGCGGCTAGCCTACATAATTTAAATAATATAATTTAAATTTTAACACTATAATTTAAATACTATTAGTGGTTATAAATTAACAATGTTAATATTAAAGTAATAAAGTCTCACAGAGGCTAAATTAGTTCATGTGAATTGAGAAAGTTTTAGCTTTAGCTGCTATATCGATAACCAGGGCGCTTTTGTTTTTCTTTCTTCAGGCTGTTTTATTTGACTCGAGCTCAACTGTAAGACCAGGGATAGTAAATGTTACTCAGATATATAGTTTGTTGGCATGATGCACATCACTGGGATAACCATTACTCCCCTCATCTCTCTGTAAATTAAGGAAATGAAGTGCAGGCGCTCGAGGCAACATTCTAAGCTATTTAAATCTTTAAATTTACATCTTCCTCCAGCGTCAAGTAATTGAACTAACTCCGGGCTTGTTCCTTTAATTGAACAAAAATATCTTGTCTTCCTGCTGCTCGTCTGATGTGGGAAACTAATTTCAGCCAAAGGCGAGAAGAAATTCGGCTGCTAAGTCCAAATAGTTTGCAACATATTCCTGTATACAAACAGATTTGCTTTGCTGTGTTTTTACTCGAGAATGTGGGCTATTATGTTGAAGGTGATAACATTAGCTCTGTGCCAAAAGATTATTGAAGGTAATTGGAAAAATAATTTTTAAAATTCAAATTTGTGACAAATGAAGGGTTCTATCACATTTCCCTTTTGCGAAACTACTGAACTGAAATAAATTACAGGCCTAATTTATTTTAATTATTTATTTATGGAAATCTTAATTCACAATTTGTTCTCGTTTGCCTCCATTGTTTGAATTCCCAGCACTACGTTTTAAAAGCGTTTTTAGGTCAACATTTCATTTTCACTTTCTTTCCCCCCAATATATGTACAAATTAAGTTATTTCACTTAAAGCTTTCCTAAAGTTTGGCATGTTTTGTTTTCGTCGTAAACATTGACGTCTGACGTATAGGCTACTGACGGTTGAAGACATCTCGACCGTTAGATATTTTTCAGTTTCTAAAACGATTTGTTTTAGTTTATTAATAAGGTATTTAATTTTTTTTTTAGCCTATTTTAGTTGGCGTTGTCTTGCTACGTTACCTAATTACAACAAAAAACGTTGTGGAAATGTTGTAAAAACGTTTTTATTAGCTTTCAGTTTGGTCACTGGTTGGCGCCAGATGTCAACATTTTCCGTAGAAGTAGAACACTATTACAAAGGGCTAAAACTGTCAAATATCCTTTTTGTAAAAATCTTTTTCTTTTCAGCACAATGAGCCTGTCTTCCACCTGAAAGCTGTGTGCCATCAAGGCAGACATCTCTATCTAGCCGCGCGCAAAAAATTGAAATGGCGCGTTTGGCTCGAGGCGGTTGTGTGGGCGCCTTTTGCAGAGGCACAATGCATATCGATATACGTCATTTAGTTTTCATGGCCAGCAGAACATTATTATAACGCTGAGAGAAACATTTAAAAACCAAATTTAGAAGATAAATTCTTATATACCCACAAGAATAGCTGGAATAGAAACATAAAAAAAGACAGGAGGGAAAACAATCATTATTAATAAATTATAATACAGTATAGGCTAAAGCGGTTAAAAAAAAAAAAAAAAATGTTTCTCTTTTGCTCGCTGAAGCCAAAGACATGCACACAGGTAACCTAGTAAACCGTTATCCTCGCGCATGCACATATCTTTGTTCAGACGCGGCAAGTAGATGAATAAATGACGATAAGTGCGATTAAAACACATATATACGCAGACTTCCAAATGTGAATAGCAAGATCAAATGTTGTTCTTGTAACTCGCCCCAGCTCAGGCAGGGTTGAGCTAATTGTAGCCTAATCCTGCCCCGGGGCGTTTGGAGAGCCTTGAGCAAGAATTCTTGTTCAGCTGTCCTCTGTTATTCGGGCTGGAACGCTGTGCCTTCAACGCACTCTCACGCTTCAACAAAAAAGGAGCAAGAAAGAAAAAAAGCGAGGCTAAGACACGCCACGATCGATCTCATGTTTTAAAGAGGGCTGAAGATACATTTACAGCTATGTCTTCCAAGGTAAGGACGCAGCCTTGACTGACTCCCCTGTGTAGCTTTTGTGGAAAGTGTCTATAGCAGTCTATGGTCTGTGTTTTAAGCGAGTTTTTAAAGCCACAGCGACCTATATAGCGCTGCGTTTGCACCGGCGTTATTCAGAACGGAATTGTCGCCGGATTCTGTATGAAGAGCTCTTGGAGTGCCGAGAAAAATATTACGAAAAGTTCTTTCTAAAGGACAAGCAGCCTTCATCAGAGACAATCTGCTAGAATCCTCCTCAGATTGCGTCGGACATCCTAAAATGTTTGAAACGGTACGGTGGATTCTGTCAAATTTCTCGAATGTTTCTCCAGTGCTTCTTTGCATTCGTTTTCAGTGTGTCGTGCTTTTGCAGTTTTAGATCAGGGAGGGCTGATTTGAGTATACAATGAGAGGTCAGAGCACTACTGTATGCCCATTGCGTACAGGAAGTGCGGTACAGAGAGTTGTAGGGCTATTTTACGCACTCCAGGGACCTGGCGCAGTTTTAACATCACAAACTATTATCTCTGACTTTGATGATATCTCTTATCATCGTTTGCTTCCGACCTAGTATGTGTGTGTGTGTGTGTAATATATATATATATATATATATATATATATATACTGAGTACACAACAATTTAACGATAACTTGTAGTTACTGAGTAACTGAGTGAGATGTTGATTCAAATCGCTCTGACGGATTCACTGTTCATTCATTATAAAATTCGTCAGAATGATTCTAAGTTATGAGTCTTTTTGAGTGATTCATTAAAAGAACCGACTCATAAGAGTCATTAGTTTGTAATGGGACTACACTGGTCCCGTTGTATGTTTGTTTTTCGGATATGTTTTGTGGAACTCAGCTGAAATATGTTTTCTTGTCAACTCTGTATTTTAATCTCATCAAATTCAATTCAAAAGAATGTAATATAGGCCTATAATGTCTTTAGCCGTGGCTCTGTAGATTCACTAGATTCAATGGCTGTTTTTTTAATATTGTGAAAAGTGGGACAGTTCTCCTGACAGTGCTACCTAGGCCAGAAATCCATATATACAGTCAAACCAAAAATTATTCAGACATTTTTGATATTTTTTTACTAGTGGGTGCAGGACACTATAGTTAATTTATGTAAATGAGGATAGCAAAATAAAGTAAACTGTGACATTATACCCAAAAATTCTTCATACGGTAGACTACCAGTAAAACTGATAAAAATTTGGAACCAAAAATTATTCAGACACTTTGACCTGACCATGTTTTGCTTAAGTGTTATCTGACATAATTAAGATTATTTTTTTCTGACACAGTTTAACTCTGAGATCTTTTCATATTTTATTTTCATTTTCATTTATCATTTTTTTAAACTATAGTGAATAAACTGTATTAATGAATGAAATGTTCAAGGTGTCTGAATAAATTTTGGTTTGACTGTGTGTATATATATATATATATATATATATATATATGTCTTTACATTTTATTTCAACACGTAGGAACAAACTCCTCATATTAAGTTTTTGTCTAAAAAAAAAAAAAAAGAGCTAAAACATGGACCCATTTCATAGTTAAACCTAATGGCTAGACATAGGTAACATTGTCCTATATAGGAGTATTTAAGTCCTTGACGTAAAACCATATGCACACATTGCTCCAGGCATTATGCCTCCGGAAATGGGACTTTAACCATCTGTTTAGGCGGAATTGTTTGTTACACCAAACAAAGGTCGATTCATGTCACACTAGCAGTCATGCATCACGGTCCCTATGGTTTTAATGTAAAGAGCTGTAATCATTAAGGAGTGGACAATGAGATTATGTAGTGTCATTTAGAACCTTTAGCACCAACTGAATCTTTATTATGACGCAGCATCGTTTCTATTTTTATTTGACCTTGTGAAAGTTTGCCTTATTTAGCCCTTAATTTTTGGTTTCATTTCAAAATGTTGATTCTTTTGCTCTGAGAAACTTTTAAAGAACTGAAAAGCTGTTGGTGATGAGGTGTTTTGCATCTCACACATTCGCCCAATATCTTTAATTAGGAGTTTACACTTTTTCCCTCTCTTTCCCTGGAGGTAGACACCTACAGTACTAGGATCCATCCCTCTCTCTCTCTCCTCTCCCTCTCTCCCTTTCGTGCTCGCTAATAAGCATCACTCCATTTCTCCCCTCCGGTTCTATGAAAAAAGGAGGAAAAAAAAACGGCAGGCAAATTTTCTTAATTAGACTTGTGGTGCTAATTCTTAAGGTAAAAACGCAATTTAAGGGAAGATGTAAAAGTGATCTCCTGCGTACTTGCAGGCCAGAATCGCACCTTAGATCTTGGAGATTGAAGGGGAGAGGGGAACCAGGAGCTGTTTATTTGATACTGTGCTGTTTGTACAGGAGGGAAGGAGCATGTCTCGGCTGTCTTTGACCCGGTCCCCAGTGTCTCCTCTGGCCGCTCAGGGAATCCCACTACCGGCTCAGCTGACTAAAGCAAACGCTCCAGTCCACATTGACGTAGGCGGGCACATGTACACCAGCAGTCTGGCCACCCTCACCAAATACCCAGATTCAAGGTAAGACAAATTTGACGCTGAGTTTTTTTTGGGGGGGGTTTATTGGGACGGGTGAGGCGTTGACGTAAAACTATGTCATGTTTATGAGCATTTATGTTATAATTCTGTGGTCCAGCTTAATTTGTGCCTCTATATAAGTGCAAAATTACTTTATTTAGCAATGTATTTATGTATAAATAGAGTGATAAATCAAAGATGCTGTACTTTTAAATGACTTAAAGCTAATTTGTGTCAAAATTAGATCTTTTTTTGCTCAAAAGACACGATTTTACCACTGCCACTTGTAGAGTCATGCAATTCCTACCTGCTGCATCCATCCCAACTGTAATCTACGGATGTTTACGGATAAAGGGAGGTAAAGGGACGCCACCTGTTAGAGATGTGTGTGTGCAAGATGGGAAGTGAGTGTGAGAGCTTTGCCACATCTGTTCAGGTTAACAGAGAGCGTGGCTCGCTCTGATTTATTAATGGATATGGAGCGAGAGAGCAACGAGGAGGAGGGAGGAGAGGAAAATTGGGGGAGGGTGAAAAGCAGGCAGCATTTTAATTGCTTTTTGGAGGAAAAAAAAAAAGAGAGGCTGAGATGAAAAACTAAGATTGCCTAAAGCTATATGGTGAAATTCTAACTGGGGGAACGGCAAGACCATATGAGAAAAGGACCACCCGAGGCACAAAAGGGGGAATTGGTTTTCTTATTAAGTGTTTTGCATCGGTTTCCAGAATGAGAGAGAGAGAGAAAGAAAGAACGGAAGAATGAAATAGGATGAGAGAATGAAATAAGAACATTTTGCAAAGATAAAGTCGATTTATCCAAAGAACAGAAATAGCGTACAACATAATTCCAAATGCTTGACCCCATTCCGGCAATTTAATCAGGTTAAAATAATCAACTTATATGTTCGCCCTTAAACTTATTTCAAATGTGAAGAGAAAGGAGTTTTTTTTAAAAATATAACATGATATGAGCTAAATCATTCTTTATGTAGTGTAGTACTTGCATAAAACTTTTTCTTCTTGAAGTTGAAGTATTATTGATTTACATTTTCTCCCCCCAGAATCAGTCGCCTGTTTAACGGCACAGAACCGATTGTTTTGGACAGTCTGAAGCAGCATTATTTTATCGACAGAGACGGAGAAATATTCCGCTTCATCCTGAGCTACCTGAGAACCAGCAAACTGCTTCTTCCTGATGACTTCAAGGTAACGAGCACACACAGAGCGTCTCTTCAGCAGGTTAAAACTTTCATTTAGTTCTTCTTTTAGCATCACGTCAATAGCCTTGAGCAGAAAAGGCCCAGACGGGAACCATAGAGAAATTATGGTTTCAATACAGGATTTTTATTAGGCCACACCATGTGTTTGGAATAATTCGACCTTATCTTAGGCTTCATTGCTTGTTGAATACTTTGATTATCATTTTCCATGATTCATCACATGCATTACCACCATTTTGAATAAATTTGTGCATCCTATTTTTTTGGTCATTTCCACTTGTCACTGAAAGGTTCTTTAGGAAACCGAAAATGGTTCTCCTATGGCATTGCTACGAAAACCTGTAATCATCCAACAAAGTTTCTCCAATCTTCACCAAAATTGCCTCAGATCATCTTGAGATAATTGGATTTTTTTATGACATTGTTCCTCAGAAACACCTTAACATTTTTGCTGGGAAATACGGCAGACAGGAAGTGAAACATTATCTTGGCAATTCCTTTCCATATTGATACATACTGGCTAAAATTAAAATAAAATACTAAGTACATTTATAACAATAAATAAATAAATAAAAATAAAGCCTTAAGGCCCCGATATACTTCAAGCGAAATCGAAGAACGAACTGATGTGACATCATTTCAAACAAAATCAGGCCAAAACAAACTTCAGAAAAATTCGCTTTGGCTGGAAAACACCTTTGTACTACCATTGGTCTGTGGTGATTACGTAATGGGTAGGTGTGCGCGGAGGCTCCGCCTTCTTTCACGCTTCATTTCTCCTGTTCAATTCATGGAGGTCAGACGTCCGCAAGTGAAAACATGTACACATTGGAGAGCTGCTTTATAGTAGAAAATGAAGTTGTACTTCTGATGAAACGAGACACTGACACTGTTTTTCATGTTTCATGAAAATTAAGGAAAAAAATAAAGATATTATATTAAAAGTAGCACTCACATTTAATGTGAAACTTGAGCTTAAGTCAGGTAGGAATGGGTCAATGACATGGTCATTTTTTTGTCCAAAGACCTTAATAATAATAAAAAAACAAAGATATGACATCCAAAGTATGTAAGGTAGTACAACTAGATCTATTTTATTGAATCCAAAAGGTTTTAATTATATTTTGCTACATATAAAGGTATTTTAAAGATTTTGAAGTGTCAAAAGGTCATTCGGTTTAACCGTCCAAAGGCCAATACAGCCATTTCATTTGTGATCAAAATATCTTAAAATGTAATAAATGTATATATTTTTTATTCTGGCATGATTTTATAACATCATATATCAACATAGTGCAAAATGGTATTAAAATTATGTGTAGAAGTCGTTGCTTTGTTATGAGAAAGAATGTCCGGAAAAATGAATTTCATTGATGTCATTCGGAGTAACCAATATAAAGGGACCATTTTGGATCAAGTCATGCGGTCAATATCATGTGACAGGATGTGACATTATTCAGACATCTGCACAGGACCACATGGTTGTGAAGCAAAGTAACTAACTCTCTCTTAACTATTTGAAAAATTCATGTTTTCACTTGCTCATACACGTCCCGAAACATCAGATCATTCAGTACAACCGCTATAAAACATGGAAAATTTTGTAATATTTTAAAAACTTGTACTAAATGTAAAATGTTTGATTGTCCTTTTGCTAGCTAGCTAGATATCAGCCTGTTAGCATTGTTTGAAAATATCGTCATTCGGTATAACCAAAAGTGTCATTCGGTAAAACCGAAATTTTGGTTAAACCGAATGACTTTTTTGGTGATAAATTTTGTCTATCTTGTAAAAAATGACAAAAGCAGTGTTAATTGATTATAAAAAACACAATCTCATTGTTAACGCTTAATAAAACTTCAAAATTAATTATATCTCCATTATGTTTTTTTTACACTTTTAAAAACCCTATTCGTCAAAGACCCACACACAATAAGGTCATAATATGTTTGTTGTTGGTGATGATGATAAAACACTTTACATATCATCGCTGTAGGGCGGAAACCTTGTATTTAATTAAACACTGTTGTCAAAGTTGGTACTGTGGCTTTATATAGCTATGGTCAGACACTTGCAAGTGTCATAATATTAACATTTTATGAAAATCAAGCTCAAATGGAGTTACAATGTTTTTGACCAGCGAATGACATATATTTTGTCTGTCACTGAAACAGCTGCATCTGAGGCAAGTGCATCACATTACATAGTCATTCTAAATGGAGGCGGGGTGGAGTTGTGAGGTTTGATTGACAGTTTGAGGAGCCAATCGAGTTACAAGGTTTAGTCACAACTTCTTTTAAATGCTTTTTATTGGTTAAATATTTGTAAAACCCACATACAGACATAAAGGATGAACAATAGCAAAATAAATTTATAAAACAATGACGAAATATAGAGATACAAGGTTTCGCCCGACAGCGAGATGATATATTCTTATTTGTAGCATTTATTTTTACTTATTTTTTGGAATTTGATAATTTTCCACGCTTGGGAAACCATGATCTAAATGTCGCTCTCAGCAGTGTGGGCGGCGTCAGATGTTCGATAACAGTAGATCGCTGCTCACGTATTTCGAACTTCGTTTTACCCCTAAACGAAGAACGAAAAAGAACTTCACCGTGAGTATATCGGGGCCTTTAAAGTCTAAGGTAATGTTTAAATTTGGACTCGAAATAGTGTGAAATACAATTTCTGACTTCAAACCCACATAGCTGTGAGTCTTTTCTTCAATGACGGCAAATAAGTCGGTGAAGTATTATTCCTGCCTCAGTCAAAAATCAGATGGGTAAAGGTATTTGTGTCAATGGGATTAATTAGGGTGAGACTAGTCATTTCCGCCTCAGGCTCCGTGGCTAGCTCTCCTCCACTGTGTGAGACTGTTTGATAACAGAACATAAAATATGTAACTGCACAGAGAGGCACATCATTACAGCCCATTATGTTTAACTTTTCACACTTCGCCCATCAAAACTCACCATGCCCTGACCTGTGAGAGCAGGAAAACTCAATGGCTACATGAACTAGTCGCTGTTCAGCCACTGTTGGTTCTGTCTGTAAGGCCTAACAACCTTCAAACAGTCTTTTTCATCCATAACCTAAGTCCTAAGATGCAGTGTATATCTTTTTCTGATGAAGCTGGCGAATGATGCACGTGGTCAGATAGTGCAGCACCTCCTGTGAGAGGTGATGGGATACGTTTGGTTTCCTCCCAGATGTCTGTTGCGTATTCATAAGACTCGACTTATTGGATTAATTGGCAACATTTTTGTTCTTCTAGCAGAGTTTGCTCTTGAAAACCGTGTAGCGCATCCAGCTTCATTTGTCCATATGGATATGGCCTAAAGACTAAATTCACTCTACTGTGGGCCGTTGCTTTTACATTCTCTTTCCCAAAAGTGAGTCACAGAAGGAACCCTGTTAAAACATACCCAGCCTTCACTGCAGACCTGGGAAAGAAGCGGAGCTTGTTTTTCTTTGAATTAGCAAGAGCCCGAAGGCCTAAAGTCTCTGTATCCATGTTGTCAGCACCAGTATGGGCTAAAGAAAGGAACATAGGGAATAAAGAGGGAGAGAAAGAAGAGAGGGTGAGGGAGGGGTGTGGGTAAGAAAACAACTCCTTTTCTTGTGGTAATTGTAAAAGAGCGTTGTGTCTGAGATGGTCGGTGCTATTGTTCTCCGTGGCGTAGCCTGCAGTGGAATGAGTAGTCTTACAGGGTGGGGATGAAGAGCCAGCAGGGTCGAGATCACAGCTATCTCTCACGGCCACTGAGGAAATAGGCCACCGGGCGCACAACCAAAGAATGGTATCAGCGTTTCAAGCAGAAATGCCTTTTAACCCTTCGTGTTTGGGGTCTGAGAGACCCCAAGGCCCTTTTAATATCTCAAAAAACATTAACATTGAATATCAGGTTAATGCTTCATGACTTTTCTTAATCTAATGAGAACTGACATTTTAACTCGATAACATCCATCAAATATCCTGCATGATAAATTTTACCTCACTGTTTGGGTTCACATCATTTGAAATATTTTGAGATTGTTTTTTTTTTTTTTTCTGACAAGTGTATGCTTTAATAATACCATATAATATACCATTATTAAAAAGAATATTTTGGGTTTTAAATAGGTCAGAGGAACATATTAAAAGTTTGTGTGTGTGTGTGTGTGTGTGTATATATATATATATATATATTTTTTTTTTTTTTTTTTTCACCTTTAAAAGCGGAACATGAGGGTTAATATTTAGATGTTTATATTTTGAATATTTAGATGTTTTTCTTCCAATTATACCTGTAGTATTGGTAAATATATAAAAATAAAGATAAGACAGACTTGAAATGCAGCATAAAATCAGCGTTTGTTACACAAGTGGTTTATTATCCATTTTCCTCAATATATGCCCATGCATTCCACCATGTTTATATTGGAAATATTTTCATTTTGTAGTGTTTGTAATGGCTGGACTGAGGCGCGTTGCCATCTGGTTTAGTGGTGAATGAAAGGCGAGAGTAAGTGGGGTAAATGTGCTCGAGGGTGAAGGACCCCTCAGGCAGAGGCAGCAATCTGTGCTGTCCGACCGGAGAATCTGTGAGTGAGGGGAGAGCCGGAGGGGCTTACACCCCCCCTCGCCCTGGTCCTGGCTATAGACGGGTCAGATGGGCAAAACGGCTCCATGTGTTGGTCTGGGTTCATGCTAAACGTTAAATGACATGTGCTTTGAAACACAGTACTCGATCATTATATGGGTTCGAATTTCTGTTTTTTTTCCTTCTATGTATGTAAGGGTTTGTAATGTAAAAATTATAGTATTTCTGTTAGTTCGTAATGTCATACCTTGTGGATTCACAACATTATACCAAGTACATATGTAAAATTTAAATCTGAAATGATCTTTGATCGTGACAGAGTAGCACTAGAAAATATCTCAGTATTTGTTTGTTATTATTCTTTCGCTTGGTGGTTTGTTTGCTTGTTTATTCATTTGGTTGATGGGTTTGTCCAATTGTTTGTTTGCTCATTTATTTACTCACTTGGTGGTTTGTTTGTTTGCTTGTTCCATAATTTGCTTGAGTTATTTGTTCAGTCGTTCGTTCAACCTGGTGGTTTGTTTGTTTGCTTGTTCATTATTTGCTCAATGGGTTGTTTTTCAGTCATTCGTTTGTGGATTTTTCGTCTGCTTGTTCTTTCATTCAGTCAGTGGTTGGATAATTTGTCAGCTCGTGTTTGTTTGTCCACTTGTTTTGTCTGTTCATTCATTTGCTCAACGGGGTGTTTGTTTTGTTTGTTTGCTCATTCATGTTTTTGTTGGTGCATTATTTTGTCTGCTTGTTCATTCACTCATTCTTTCAATGGTTGGTCTTTCAATCATTTGCTGGATGGGTTGTTTTTTCATTCATTCATCCTTTTATCTATCTTTCCATCCATACATTCACTTCCATGTGTTGTTCCCACAGGAGTTCCAGCTGCTGTACGAGGAGGCTCGGTATTACCAGCTGACGCCCATGGTGAAAGAGCTGGAGCGCTGGAAACAGGACCGGGAGCAGCGGCGGACGGCTCAGCCCTGCGAGTGCCTGGTGGTGCGGGTGACCCCTGACCTGGGCGAGAGGATTGCCATCAGTGGGGATAAGGCCCTCATAGAAGAGATTTTCCCAGAGACAGGGGACGTCATGTGCAATTCAGTCAACGCCGGCTGGAACCAGGATCCAACCCATGTTATTCGCTTTCCACTGAATGGCTACTGCAGGCTCAATTCTGTACAGGTACAGCACTGTCATTAAATAACACCAAGACAGTATTTGATTTGAATAACTGTTTTCTATTTGAATCTATTTTAAAATGTATTTATTCCTGTGATGCAAAGCTGAATTTTCAGCATCATTACTCCAGTCTTCAGTGTCACATGATCCTTCAGAAATCATTCTAATATGCCGATTTGCTGCTCAAGAAAAATGTATTATTATCATCAATGTTGAAAACAGTTGTGCTGCTTCATATTTTTGACGAATTGAAACTTCAAAAGAAAAGCATTTATTTTAAATAGAAATCTTTTATAACATTATACGCATAATGCATCCATGCTGAATAAAAATATACATTTATATATATATATATATAAAAAAAAAAAATCTTTGTGACCCCAAACTTTTGAACGATAGAGTATACTTGGGTGAATCTCATGAAAACTAAAAACTATTGTATTAAAATGATGAGAATCTAATGAAAATCACCATTGAGAATAATGGAAGTTGCAAAAAAGTGTAAAAGGTCCAGACACATGGTAATGAAGATTTAGAGGAAAAATATCATAAAAATAATGTCGTAGTTCAAAAAAAATCTGACTAGTACCAGAAATATTTTTTCATTAATTATTATAATTTCGAGGTAATTTGTGACCTAAACATGTTTTTTTTTTTTTTTTCTTGAGATTTACCCATTTGTTTATAGTTTTAATCGAATTTGACAAGTGTAGTCCAGACAAAATGAGCCACGGTGCTCGACTTGGAAATGGTGGTTCGAACCTGGACTGCAACATGCCCCAATCCCACATCTTCCAGACCCTTTATACTGCCTGTCAAATAAAAATGTTAAAAAATCTCTAAAATGAAGTCAATAATTACATTTAAGTTAAATAATATAAAGCATTTTCTGAACTTTAAAGTTTTGACTTGGAAAAAACTTCGGCGGATTGCTGAGATATTGAGCGCGCTGTGCTGCTGTGTCTTGGATGCAGCTTGACTGCTGCCTGCCAACAAGAAGAGATGTGAGAGGGTGTGAGATGTAGTAGGCAGGTGTGGATGAAGGTGTGGCTCCACAGCTGCAAAGGTGCAGTTATGCCCCATGTGATCTTCTCACATACCCCACGATTTGGCTGTTTAAAAGGTGCTAAAACAGACACACATCCTAGCGTACACACAGACACATCCACATACATACGTCTTATAATGTCCGGTACCTTGAATCCTGGAGGCGATGCTAATGTGGGGAATATGTAGTCATGAAACCAAGAGGAGAAGAGAGGGAAATGATATGCATAATTTATTTTTAACTCGTCCTTAAGACAAATCTCTCCGTTTGAAAAAGTGCTCCAACATTTCTGTGCCTGAAGCGTTTTAAACACACATGCTACATTTTTAATACTGTACTTTGGTTTCTTTGAACAACCTAAACTGGTTTACGCTACTTTTTTACACACGCCTAATTGACTTACTGTATAACTAATTAGTGTGTCTGATAACACTTATTTTTTCTCTCTTTTGCGCACTTAATAGACTGAATCATGCGGGTGGATTTTTTTAAAGCCCCGTATTTGTCATACATCTCGGGTGTTCACAAAAACCCACCTATGAAATATGAGAAGATAGATCAGAGAGGAATGACTGAGGACAAGAGATATGAAAAAAGACCGAGAAAGAGAGAGAGTTTGTTGCCAAGAAATTGTAGCCGTTTACTGTAAGAAAGTTAGTAAGTGATGCAACCATCAGCGCAGTGAGTGTAATGTCAAAATCATAAGCCTTCAGATATCAATGCGTGAATATTTGAGAGGCTAGTGACACTCTATATATGTTCATTCTGTCTTTGCAAACAGCTCTAGATATGGATATTTTGTATTAAAGGAATGGATTAAACTCAAATTTAAGGTATAGTTCACCTAGAATTCACCTTTTTTTCTGTGGAACACAAAAGATATTTTGAAAACCATTTCTGTCCATACAATGAAAGTCAATAGGGTCCAAAACAAAATTTTTTGATGTTCGTCCTTCAAAATATCTTCTTTTTTCACGAGGCTGAGTAAATGATGATACAATTAGAATTTTTTAGGTGAACTATCCCTTTAAACTTCTACAAGTGTCCAAAAGATGAATTTTTTCAAAATCCACTGGAAAAGTTTTAAAATCACACACAAAAAGAACGAACTTCAAAGTCGAAGGATTTGTGTATTAAAACTCTCTTCTGTAACACTGATGCAACCGAAACCTAACATGGATCTTAATGGCGATGTATGTTCTTGAAAAATGCTTCAAAACGCAATCTTTCTTTGTGCACGGTAGGCCCTTGAATCATCTACTGATGTCTTTCATACCTCATCTGTGCGTAAGTCGTAAGAAGTGTTCATTTCCTCTACAAGTTTCTCCGCAGCCTCAACTTCCAAAGTGAGGATAAGGATGGACATTTTTTCTCAGGCCCTGTGCAGTTCAACTGATTCCTTCGTCTTCATCTTCTTTTTTTCTTTTTTTTTTGCGGAGGGACTTTTATCTGGCTCTGTAGCCCCGAGCCAGAACTTTCATTTTCATGTGAAGCACACTTGAAAGAAGTGCAGGAGTAAGTGAATACTCAAGGCTGCATGTATTGAATTTCAAAAAAATCTACAAGCACTCCAACAGATAAAACATTTCGTTGGCTTTTTGCGGCGGCGGGAATGACAGTGACAGCGGCCGCCCAGAGACGTCTCTTGGTGAGGGATCTCTGACAGTAGCCGAGATTGTGTGTATTGGGTTTGTAATGAAAGAGCTGGGCGGCTTCAGTGTGGGCTGTCAGTGGGGGAGCCTATTCTCATTTGACTCCGCATCAAACCCCTGTAAACAGCCCAGGGGATGTCTGCTCGCTCCTTCTCATCCCGGGTGGATGGTCTGGAGTGAGAAACGTCTGAGGGTAATGTAAGCGTGAAGTTGTTGATAGCACTGTTACTGAGATTGCACATTTTAAATGTGTCTTGATGCAACTCTATGTGAAGTGCTGATAGAGTGGCATAAATAGGAGTTTACTTCGAAAAAAGCCATACCGAGTTTCTCATATTCTCATAACGGAGAACTTGAACTCAGAATACTGACAAATTCCTGTGGTTTCTCTTAGGTCCTAGATAGACTGTTGCAAAAGGGTTCAGTCTGGTGCCATCTTGATGCAATTAGATGGTGCTGATAGAGTAGCTTAAATAGCAGCTTATTTTATGGAAAACTTCATCTCAAAATACTAAAAAACTCCCCTGGTTTCTCTTAGGTCCTGGAGAGACTGTTTCAAAAAGGGTTGCCATCTTGATGCAATTATGTAGAGTATCATAATTTGCTTACTCCGAAAACCCATAGTGAGTTTCTTAAATTAAACAAAGAACTTCTCAAGATACTAAAAATGTCCCTGGTTTCTGCTAGGTCCTGGAGAGACAGTTCCAGAAAGTTTCAACATGGCATTTGTCTGGATGTAACTATAGAGCACTGATAGAGTTGCATAAATGGAGTTTACTGTAGCCGCGTTTCGACCGCAGGATCTTTCCCCAGGAACTAGGGACTTTGGGGTGGTACTCGGTGTGTTTCGATCGCAGGGACCAGGGTCTAAATGAAGTTCCGGGTAAAAATTTTCCCCTCAGAAAGTCCCTGTTTGTGAGGTAGTACTTTTTCAAAGTTCAGAAACTTTCGGGGGTGGGATTTGGGCGCTGAACATGCTGTTTGGTTGAGTTCACGCAGCATTTCGATTGGTTGACTCCATACAGCATTTTATTTCAACCACCATTTTTAAAAGTCGGTTGGGGTGCGTGTAGTAAGAGTTGTTCACTATTCGAATCAATGATGTTGAATAGAGTTTAAAAATTAGTCCCGAATTTTCATTGTAGGGGGCGTAACTTGAGGTAGGGGGCGTAATTAGTAGGGCCGTGGTTTGTAGTACTGCATGATACACTTGTCATGGAAAATGTTCAGTCCCTGGTTTCTTTTAGGTCCTGAAAAGACTGTTGGTGTCTTGATTCAACTGTATAAAGTACTGAGTTTCTCATATTGTACTGAAATATCAATATATTTAAATATGTCCCTGGTTTCTCCTAGGTTCTGGAGAGACTGTTCCAGAAAGGCTTCAGCATGGTGGCATCATGCGGCGGGGGTGTGGACTCCTCCCAGTTTAGCGAGTACATCCTGAGTCGGGAGGACAGACGGTGTCAGACCAGCCACACGCCCATCCGGATAAAACAGGAGCCTCTGGACTAGCCGGCTCTTGCACCAACCACGAACACCTCAGTCTGCTTTCGAAGAAAAAAAAAAGGAAAAAAAAAACCGCCAGCGGACAAATAGAAGACTTAATTTGCAAGAAGAGTTTTCTTCGACTCTTTGGACTCCAAGAGGACTGAAATCTTAGTAAATGTATGAGTAATTTCATCAATGACCCCAAAACTCCTCCAAAAGATGCTTTACAAACCCAAGCGAGTCACAGGATGGCTTTTCAGCTACTGACCTCAAGTTGAACTTTTTAACTCACTCTTTGGCTCGAGTCATGAAAAATGCACTCGTTGATATAGATTTCCACAGTACAAGAATCATGACATAACTTCGCCATTGTATGTGTGTAAAAGAGCGAGAAGGACTCTACAAGGAAGTTGCGTTTGTGGCGAACGCACCTTCTAGCTAGAACACTTCCAAATGATGCACCAGTCAGATCTCCAAGCTCCCGGGCGAAATTAACCACGAAATACAAATTCTGTCCTCTGATCCATTTTTAATCTTGATATCTAATGTTCTCATTTTCCAGTCTCATCTATGTAAATCAGTTCTTTTATGACCTACAGGTTTATTGCTGTTGTCTCGCTACATGAAGGATATGAGAGCAGTTCTCAGAAGTCATTTGGTTGTAAGTGCGGTCTGGATTGGCCGAGTAGACGCTTTGACTTGAGGCTAAGTGGCGGCTAAAGCGGACAGTCTGGTAATGCATTCAGAACTGGGCAGAGAGGCTTTTTGTTCGAGCATGTCTAAAGGGAAACCTGGACTCATATGGGAGAGCTTGTCTGATGGCATCGACTTTCTTTCGGGTGCCCGTTTTCTTCAAAACTAGCCCTGAACGTACCATCTAGCAGCTTCGGAAAGTTCATCATGATTGCTTTTGAGTAAACGGTTAAAAAGCAAAGATCTTTTTGTAGATTTGTGCCCTATGAATCCAAAACAACATCTTTTTTGATGAAGGCACCTTTTGAAAAAAGAGATTAGTCAGACTGTTAATAAATGCAGCAATTTCAGGGGGCGCTGCTCGGACTGTCGGAGAAGAGGGGGATTACTGTACCCCTTAAGGCCTGGAGACGGAGGGGCTATGGGTCAGAATTCTCTCCAGGAGTTAAGGTCACTTTCCCACAATCCCTTTTGCTCACTCTCCCTTAGCAAAACAGTGCAATCAGAGCCACTTGGAGAGAGACTGAGGGAGAACAGACTTGAAAGGTTAACTTGGTGGCTGGTAAACAGACTGAATTGCATAATGTGTTGTAAAAAGGCACATTTAATAAGACAGCTTTTTAAGGCTTCCTGCCTCACCATTTCAAAAGGAAGAGTCACTGAAATGTCACGGATGTGTTATGCTATTTGTTGTCTCAACTGGCCATTGTTTCTTTTAAGCTGCGTGTTCAAATTTCTTCAATTTGTCGCACATTGTACATAAAGGCTCACGGACTCTTCGCAGGTCCCCCTGAATGCAACTTACCATCTCGCTGCTGTGCGACTGCCGTTTTAGTTTTTTACTTAAAAAAAAAAAAAAAATGAAAAGGACAACTAGTCTCCAGTGCAACGAGGGTCAGAAAAGCCGCGTCGGACATTACTAAAATCTTAATTTAAATACTGCTCTAATGGATGTTGTGTCAAGATGTATATTGCAGTATGGTCCAAATGTATATTATTTAAATAAAACATTTTTTGTAATGGATTATTATTGATATGAATCATAGTGGTATGTCAGGCATGTGTTTATTTGAATTGTCATATTCTTTTTGTAATTGGTGTTGATAAATGAACTTTTAATAAATTGTTGGAGTTCTTTCCCTATTTTAAACCACTGACAGCATGTATGTGAATGTGTCGAATGTGTACAAATGACAGTGAACATTTGAAGTAAATATTGTAAAACAGGGTTAGGTTTAGTCAGGATAAACAGAGTTAGCAACAGATGTTTTCTTCGTATTGACATACATCATTATTTGGTTCATTACTTGGTTCAATCAGTCGGTTGGAGGCAGGTCTGAATGTGAGCTTGCAGTCAGTTGTGGAGGGTTTCAGTGGACGATATGATTGGAGAAGTCCTGCATACGTCACCAGTTTGTCGTTTCACTGAAAGATTGAGTCATGACATTTTGATTAAAAACTACAAAGTCAAAACAAATAGATCTTTAACATGTAACAACATTCGTAAACCATTTTACTTTAAGTATTTCTGAACAAAATATTCAAGGATAAAATAAAAAGTAGGGTGCGACTTGATGTTTTTCATCAGAAACTGACTGAATCATGAAAGGTGGTGAAAACCAGAATAGAGCCTCACCTGAATGAGTTTGCAGACAACGGTGAAAAAAAAACGGTCTGTTTACATGAGATGTTTTTAACTACCATGTACTTACATAAAAAAAACAATCTTAGGTACAATGTACTTATTTGTGTTAATGTTGTAATGCAAAACGCTTTTGCTGCTATTGAGGTGGGATACGGGTAAGGTTATGGTGGGTTAAGGCAGTATTTCCCAACGCTGTTCCAGGAGGCACACTAACAGTACACTTTTTCTAACTCTTCCTAAACAAACACACATGATTCAACTCATCAGCTCATTAGTAGAGACTCCAATGCCTGAAACGGATGGGTCAGATGAGACATATCTAAAATGTGTCCAGGAACAGGGTTGGGAAACACTGGGTTAAGGTAGGTCAACGGTATAAGCACAGATATATTTACATGAAGGTATTTTTTATAATACAAGTACAATGTAAAACATGTATTTACACAATAAGTGCACTGTATTAAATGATTAATTTAAATGTTAGTACATAGTAGTTTAATACACACTCCGAACCACTAATTCGAAACAAAACATTCGTAAAGCTTCGAAGCTTCATGAAGCAGTGTTTTGAAATCGTCCATCACTAGATATTGTTAAATAAAGTCGTTATTTTGTTTTTTTTGGTGCACAAAAAGTATTCTCGTCACTTCATAACATTAAGGTTGTACCACTGTAGTCACATGAACTGTTTTAAATATGTATTTAGTACCTTTCTGGGCATTGAAAGTGTTAATTAACTTGCCATCGGATTTTATCAAAAATATCTTAATTTGTGTTCTGAAGATGAACGAAGGTCTTACGGGAGTGAAACGACATGAGGGTGAGTAATTAAAGAAATTTTCATTTTTGGGTGAACTAACCCTTTAATATAAAGGGGACCAAAAATTGTCCCAGGAATCAGGCCACATTTATTTGATCCTTTACTTGCTGGTTATGTCAACAGCATTAGCTATTGGCAAACATCAAAGAAAGTCATGCCAGAAGTATAATTAGGAACTTTATTCTTTTACAAAAGTACAAATTTAATAGAGATGAGCACTTTTTTCCAAACCAACCAAACATTCAAAAATTGTTAAATTTAGCAAAAATAGAAATTCTAATAGATATGTTTTTTAGACAAAAGACAATCCCTTGATCAACAATACTGTTTGTCCAAACGTCAGCACAAACAATACGAATTAAAACAAATCTGAGTGATGGAAAAAAAATTTGCCTCAGATCTCAAAGGAATCATTGCACACGACATGAACGTTGACCGTCTCCCAACATACATCTGTACAACGCCAAAAGGTACATGTCGAACAATGTCATTTCCTCTCCTACTGCATGTCATAAAGGGCAGTATACAAATATTTGCTGTTTGAGACATAAAATAATGCCCAATGACAGATACTAAATTTATAGTGAAACTGAATTTCATACACAAAAGTACAGGATCCAAAATGCATTATTAGTATTTTAAAATCATTACTGCAGTCTGTCAAAGCCACCCCATTTTTAACGTATTTAAAAAAAAAAAAATGGTCAAATTAACAATACGTACAACCTGCCATTTCTCCACAAATAAGTTACGAGAGATCCTGCTCTAGAATCGGTGTTGAAGCGATGCATATTAGTATTAGCATATTAGATAATTCCATGCCGTTGATTTGATTCAAAAACAATGGTGCCCCAGGAGGGCCACATAAGGCACCATTTCACAGTATACTTAACAGACACTAGTGAAACCGTACACACCTATAACCCCACACTGAGTGTGCGAGACAAAACTGTCATTGAATTTCAAAAGACCATCCAATAGGATGAAAGACAGTCAGTGTTTTACAACACAGAATTTCTTCATTTTGCATAAATCTGTAACAAAAAAAACCCAAAAACATCCACACGTTTCCTCAGAGACTTAAAGATGCGCTACTTATAAGTTACTAAAAATACTTCCGACTCGTTAGACCTCTAAAACTTTGCATTCACATTTCCAGTGTCTCTATTGCAAATGAGGCTTTCGGTTAAAAACAAGTCCAGCCATTATTTATATAAAACAAATCTCAATCTCTATCCTGAAACGTAAAATCAGTCCGAGTTCAAGTTAATGAATAAAAAGATCAACATTGCTCAAAATGATGGCTCATTAATCCAAAACAAAGGGGAAGTAAAACCATAAAAGGGTCACCCAAAGGGGATAATCACATGGTGTCCACAGCCGCCACCTTACACGCTTTTCCAGAACCTTCTCATCTCCAGAACGGCCACGTTTGGAAGTTTCACAGCAACACGCTCATACTGATCAAAGAGTTCATGCCACAGGTGAGTCTGAAGGCACAAACTGGAGATGAATGTGGAGAAGGAGAGGAAGACTTGAACATTTTACTGAGAGTCAAGCAGGTGGAGTACCATTAGGGTGGATGATCTCATCCATCTCACTGGATCAGTGCTACTTCAGAAGGGCCTTGTAGAGCAGCATGGACCTGGCTGTGGTTCGCTCCTGCTCCATGCAGAAGATCAAGTCCCTGAGGTTGACCCGGGTGATGCGCTGACGGGTCTGCCGAACCGAGGACGAGGAGGATGAGGTAGAACCGGTCGCTGATCCAGAGGAGCCCGCAGGAAGCTGAAGGGAAATAATGAAAGAATTCATTAGGTCATTGTCAAGTCTGTGATTGATGACAATAAACTGTTTCAATTCTAGATTTTATTTTTATTTTATTTAACCGTATTTAGACAAACATACTAAATTACTTGAAAAAAAGAAATTAAACATTGTTCATTTTAATAAATGTTACTATTTATTAAAACGTCTGACTTTGATTTATTTTACAGTTGCCAATATTTTACTGTATAAAATCTCTCATGACTTACAGCATTAAATTCTTTTATTTTTTAAATAATAAAATAATAATAATAAAAATAAAACAAAGCTAGAAAAACAACTTTTTAATTCTCGAAGATTGGATTAGGTCAGATTGTTGTGCATTTAATTTAAAAAAGTAAAAAGAAATGAATAAAATTTATTTTTTATTTTCAAAGACTGGATTGAAATATTTTGTGTTACATTTAAAATAGTAAAAAAAACAACAACATTTTATTATTCTCAAAGATTAGGTCACATTATTTTGTGTTCGTGTTTAACTTAAAATAATAAAAAGAAATAAAATTATATAAAAATCTATTTTCAAAGACTAAGATTAACTTAGATTGCTTTGTATTTTATTTAAAATCTATTTTATTCTCAAAGATTTGATTAGGTCAGATTGTTTTATGTTAAATTTAAAATGGTAAAGCAAGATTGTCAAAAGGGTTTTGGGTTTAAAAATGAGTCAAAAATTAATAAAATCAAATAAAACCCCAAATTAAAGAAGCAAAGAACTGAAGTCTTTGTGCTACCTAAATCTGAGACAAACCAGTCTGACCCTCATTATATTTTTTTTTTTTTATGCACGCATTTTTGCAGTAAAGACCTTGCAGTCATCAAAGATCCTCTGGTTTTGTGCTTTTGTGTGTTTGTCAGCACACCTGCCCAACATGTGATCATCTGTTCTCAGCTCGAGGCTAGAGAACCACACCTCATGCCCCGGGCAGCAGACTTTTGATCTCAACTACAGTATCTCAAAGCAGATTCGACTCAAACGAATGTGAGTGGGAAAGAGTGAGATCACAACGAAACTCTTGCAAAAAACAAAGATCATTCAAATGAAATACTAGTGAAGACGATGAAACGGAGGGCTCACGAGCAGCTGACGCCACATTAAGATTATTTACGTAGTCCACCTTGAGGGGAAAGACCTTACACCCAATTTACTGGAGGAGAGAGGAAGATACATGTGTATCGTATTCATCAGCCGTACAGGGGGTCTAAAGCGTGACATCACTCGGCTGGAATGAGGTTAGGGTCTCCAGCCTTCACTGAATACTAAGTATACGTGAGAAGGTGTAAGATGGCCTCTGGGCACAAAACACACACCACACCCTACAGAAACAACGTGCAGCTTTGTGGGATCTATATCACCCTCATACATGCTCTTACACACCCTGAATGATTCTGACTCTCACACACACCCAGGGCTGGCAAAGCTCACGACGTGTTTACGCGGGCAGGTCGTGCGTGGTCTTGTATGTCATTAATGTTAGCTTATTATTCGAAAATTGTTAGGAGCACTTTAAGGGAAGAATGAAATGTGAAACTGAAATCAGAGATTAATGCCAAAATTTTCAATCATAACCACACCCAGAAGAGACCGTTCCAGGAAGCTGAGAACAAGATGTGATCGAGTGATAGTAAGCCTCTGGTTACATATTGCACACACTTAAATAAACCTGAAATCAATGCCGAGCATTGGATTCCGTATGTGTGTGTGTGGAGATAAAAACGTAACGAGCTAGTGCGAGATTTCAGCATCTGACTCAATGCCACGCAATAGTCAGCAAATCAACAAACACTTATGAATGAGGTCGTAAACACAGACCCACTGCATTTGGTGATTTCAAATAAATGGGTCAATGACATGATCTTATTCAAAAATTTGATTCATACATGCAATGACTTGAATAGACCTCTTCTATAATGAACATGTTTTTCCAAACATGTTTTTTAATTAAAAATTTCATATTTTTTTTTTTTTTAAGCGTGCATAAATGTCCAAAATGCCAGGGTGGAAAAAAAATGTCCTGATATTATAACAAAGAAAAAAAGTCTCATTAATATAATGAAACTCTTGAAAGGAAAAGCTATAGTTTGGCAAAACTGCCATTTCTAGGTTAAAAAAAAGCAATTTTGTTAAAATATCAATATCTTAAATATTAAAATTACCTAACTTTTGCATGTGGTGCAACCAACCAGTGCTGTTGGTGATAATTAAATTATTAGAAATTGTTTTTGTTAATTGAAATTGAAAAGCTGAAATAAAATAAAATGTGAAAATGTGAATATTTGTAGACATTTTAGCTTGAAAAACATTAAGGGTTAGTTCACCCAAAAATGAAAATTCTGTCATAAATTAATCACCATCATGTCGTTCCACACCCGTAAGACCTTCGTTCATCTTCGGAACACAAATTAAGATATTTTTGATAAAATCCGATGGCTCAGTGAGGCCTGCATTGCCCAGAAAGCTACTAAAAACATATTTAAAACAGTTCATGTGACTACAGTGGTTCAACCTTAATATTATAAAGCGACTAGAATACTTTTTGTGTGCCAAAAATAAAAATAAAAAAATAGCGACTTTATTCAACAATATCTAGTGATGGGCGATTTCAAAACACTGCTTCATGAAGCTTCGAAGCTTTACGAATCTTTTGTTTCGAATCAGTGGTTCAGTGCGCCAAAATCCCATGATTTCAATAAACGAGGCCTTGTTACGTCATAAGTGTTTTGAAACTTCAATAGTTCGCATGACTTTGGCAGTTTGATACACGCTCCGAACCACTGATTCGAAACAAATGATTCATAAAGCTTTGAAGCTTCATGAAGCAGTGTTTTGAAATCACCCATCACTAGATATTGTTGAATAAAGTCGCTATTTTGTTATTTTTGGCACACAAAAAGTATTCTAGTCACTTTATAACATTAAGGTTGAACCACTGTAGTCACATGAACTGTTTTAAATATGTTTTTAGTAGCTTTCTGGGCATTGAAAAAGGGAGTGTTATGCTGGCGATGCAGGCCTCACTGAGCCATTAGATTTTATCAAAAATATCTTAATTTGTGTTCTGAAGATGAACGACGGTCTTACGGGTGTGGAACGACATGAAGGTGAGTAATTAATGACAATTTTCATTTTTGGGTGAACTAACCCTTTAAAAACTATTCAAACAATAATTAGGATGTGTACTCTCACATACATTCAAGGTGTTAGGAAAATGTTATTACTTTTTACATCGTGGTTACACAACATGACATTTATATCATTAAATTGATACTTTTCTTGAAAATGATATAAAAGTTTTTGTAAACCATAATAAATATGAAGAGTACATTTCTAAGAACTTGCCTCTTGCGTTTTAAAATACATTTTTTATCGTTGACCCATAATAAAATATTAACAAAACGCAAAACAGATATCAGTAAAAATTAATTTAAAAAAAAATAAAATAAAAATCCAATATGTAATCACCTAAACTCTAGCCTTTAGTAAGAGAGAGTTTTACTTGCTCGACTCGATACTGCAGTACAGGAAGCCTGCGTTTCACAGTTAGCATGTGTGGGTGAACACGCTCAGGGCATTTTGCCACTATCCTAGTGGTGCGTTAGAGATGGAGCTTGTTAAGCCTGCATAAATGTGTAAAGATATGGATGAATATATTACAGATGTGAGCATTAACATGCCCCAGGCACTGAGAGAAATGTATTTTTTAAAACCACATTAGCTGTGGAGTGGAATGTGTAGGGTGCACAAGCTATCTTTTTCGAGTGTCATTAGGGTTAAAGTGTGTTGTAAACCCTTGAGTTGTGTGTGTGCGTGTTCACTGTGTGTAGGACAGCAAACACCTCCAGAGGAACTGACTCCAAACCCCGAAGAGATGAGGCAGCTTACACTTGTAGGTCTCTGAAAGCCATGAATTGAGCAGAACGGCATGAAACATATCCTTCAACCAGACGTAAAGGTCTTAAAATCTTCAAAACAAGTACAAGTCATGCAAGAAGCAGCTCTGCGCCAAAGCTACCCTAGAATTGAGAAGCCCTTCAACTCAAAGTGACCAAAGCACCACAGAGAAAACACTCTCCAGACAAAATGGAGAGAAAAAAAAAAACCTTATTACTCCACCTTATTCCTCCAAACGACTGTGAGCACTTCTGGCCTCTAAAGGTTAGAGAGTGCCTGAGGGTTCTGTGTGTCTCCAGCGTTTGGGGAAATGACTCGCCTTGCCTCTGCACGAACACAGCCCAGTCTCTGCAGAACTGCCGCCCGGGGCTACGCAACCCTGCTCCACTTCACTTTAACCCTGTACTATCCGGCTTTTTGATGGCAGTCTTTTACTTTGATCCAGGACCATCTAACCTTGTGCAATTACAAAACTATGAGGAACATGGTTGGGCTTCAAAACAGGCCGCTTAAACCACAATGTCTTCCTCGAAGAAGATCCAGAGTTAAAAAAGTCTTAAAAATAAAAATTCTTTATTGGCATCAATGGTTCCATGAAGAACATTTAACATCCATGGAACTATTCAATTGCACAAAAGGTTCTTTCTAGTGGAAAAAGGTTCTTTAGATTATTAAAATGTTCTTCACACTAAGAAAAAATGGTTCTTGTAAGACCTGTTCACTAAAAGATTCTTTGGGGAACCAAAAATAGTAGTGTCAAAACCCCCTTTTGGAACCTGTATTTTTAAGAGTGTAAGATGGTGCTACGAAATCCACTAAGACCATGGTCACTTTTCAAGCCCATTTATGACACAATCCTAGTTTGTGGTTTGGTGTGTATTAACCATGGATTAAATCTGTAAAGTAGTTGACACTACACATAATTAAAAAGTCTTGCTGTAGGGAAGGGGATTTTCTAATTAGTGAAATAGTGGCAAAGCTGCAGTTCCTTTGCCTCCAGTGAAGTTGAGGAGCTGAGGGGCAGAGCTGGGATAAAATCCAGGCCTGCGGCCCCAACCAAAACAAGAGCATGTGAGGCTTTGTGGTGTTCCATCTTTACCTCACCACATAATTAAGTACAGACACAACAAAATGCAGCAAAGTGTATGCGTGCTAGTCCAACTGATGAAGATACTACTACAAACCCTGAATCAACCCTGAATCCAACATGCCACCAAATTCTTTTCAGATTTTTTCCCCCTTCAACCTTTACTAAAAATCAAATTGAGAGCTTCAGCCACTAATGGAATAGACAAAACAAGATCCTTTGAAGAAAACTTGGGGTATTCTGGGTGGTTGCTATTGCCTTTCTATGGTGTTTTGAGTGGTTTTAGCATGTTGCTATAAAGTTGTTAAGGGGTTATTTTAGCATGTTGCAATGTGGTTGCTAAATAAACACCCATATAACCCTAGAAACACCCTAACAACCACATAACATGCTAGTTTTTCTAGGTGTTTTTTTAGCATGTTGCTATGCGGTTGGTAAAACCCACCCATATAACCCTAGAAACACCCTAACAACCATATAACATGCTAGTTTTTCTAGGTGTTTTTTAGCATGTTGCTATGCGGTTGGTAAAACCCACCCATATAACCCTAGAAACACCCTAACAACCACATAACATGCTAGTTTTTCTAGGTGTTTTTTTAGCATGTTGCTATGCGGTTGGTAAAACCCACCCATATAACCCTAGAAACAGCCTAACAACCACATAACGTTAGATTTCTAGGTGTTTTTTAGCATGTTGCTATGCGGTTGGTAAAACTCACCCATATAACCCTAGAAACACCCTAACAACCACATAACGTTAGTTTTTCTAGGTGTTTTTTAGCATGTTGCCATGCGGTTGGTAAAACACCCATATAACCCTAGAAATTGTGTTGGTAAAGATGGAATTTGTGCCCATAGTTGGCTTCGGGAAACTTACCTCTAGGTGGTTTTTACCATGGTATGTGGTTGCCAGGGTATTCTAGGTGGTTGCTAGGTGGTTTCTAGGGTGTTCTGATAACATTATCAATTAAAAGAACCCACCCCAATCTCTAGTCTCTAGATATGGCACAGGTTCTAGTCAATGGACTACCATCATTAGCATTTATCAATATACGAACTTCTCAAATATGCCACAATCATTGCTAATAACCGCCAAAAAGAGAAAGATGCCAAACACTTGGGTCAGATATGAATGTCAGAAGATGCCACATACTGTGATTCATCCAGGCTGTAGGAGTTGACATCTCCAGACCTCTCCAACTCTGTTTGTTCAGGATTAAGCATAATTTAAGTGTCTAATCTGACACTCTGACAATGTACGTCTGTCGAATTTGTGTGGTAAACATCCACGGTGCAAATTCACAAATATTCTGCACACATTTTAGAAACAGCATATCCCTTTCTCGCCCTGTTTCACTCTCTCAGCACAAAGAACAGGGATGCTTCAGGCAGCACTTGCGGGAGAACGAACATTCTGCCTACATCTGCCTGCAATTCAAACAGCTCTCCCACATTGTGTTGCCTGTATAAAAAAAGAGCACTTGTCAACAGCTTACATGGCTACAAGGTACACATTAAGCTCGAGGGCGATGCTATACAAACACATGAAGTAGCTCAACAAAGATTGTGGCATGATGGTCTTTAAAACACTCTTAGTTTGGAGTACAAAAAATGTTCCATTACGCTGGAATGGATGTTGAATGTCTCCACTGCTACCGATTTTGTGTCTCATATAGCTTTCAAAATAAGTTGATATGACATTTTGTTTAACAACGGAATGGATTTAACATAAACATTGTTGCTGTTACATTATGATTTGCGAAATGCACGCCTACTGCGTTTCAATCCAGAATAAACAATGTATAAAGAGCAATAGTATGAGCTGTAATGGTAGCTGAACAGCTTGAGGGAATCAGGAGGGTAAGCCAAGATGGTGCCAATACCCCTCTGGCTTCTACATACACAGAGGGTCATTGCGGTAATATGAAATAGATTATTTACACAACCAACCAGAGATCTCTGGCAGTGGGGGAGAAAGAAAAATGTAAAAAAAAAAAAAAAAAAAAAAATTAAGCGCAGGAAATCCAAGACAATGTATATAACCATTTAGATTCACAGTTTGTTGACGTTTTTACTCTTTAAGCTATCAACAAATACACTGAAAATAGATCTGTATATATAACTGAGGAACAAAAATATATAAATCGACAAAATCAACATTTCCTCAATTGGTATGCACATTCACAACCACAATGTGCATACGAACTGAGGAAACGTACGCTCATGGTCAATGTAAAATATAATACAAAAATTATTTAAAAAAAAAACAAAAAACAAAAAAAAAACCCCCCAAAAAAAAACAAAACAAAAAAACCCCGATTTAGACAACCATTTTGTTTTTATTTTTATAGCATCAACAAATGCTATTGAATCCTTGAATAAGAGTGCTTTGCGAATGACTGTTCTGGTTAATAAACTCAAGAAAGGTGTTTACATTTAAGATGTAGATGCAAATACTTAAAACGTAAATAGAGATCGGTCTGTGAGACTTATGCAAGGTTGTAACTTGTTCCAACTGATGAAATGCAGTGCGAATAAACTAAATGCAAGGAAGGACATGGCGAATCGGGAAGGAAAGCGATAAAGAGAGCGAGGGAACGAAAGAGAGAAAGGAGAGAAGTGGTAGAGTACGACTTGAATTTAATATTTCATGATTGCCTGAAGGATTTTTCACAGATCAATGTGACTCTGTACCCAAGCCAGTGTCAGCCAGAGAGCGTCAGGAGAAAGCAAGAGAGCGAGCAAGAGTGAGAGAGAGTGAGAGAAAGAGAAAACAGTTGAAAGTATGAGATATATAGAGTAAAAGACAGAGAAAAGAGTTAAAGGAGGACAAGCATAAAAAATTAACGCCAAAAAAAAAAAAAACCTGAGAAAAAAAAAAGTGACAGTGAAAGAAATATTTGGCTCATCGGTTCAGGAGACTGTTAGTCTTCTAAACACCAGTGTGTGTTTGCTCCATGAGAGATACACCCTCCACTGCCTCCGTGCCGTGGGCTTCGCCAGAGGCACACATTACCTCCGTTAATGGGTTTCCATTTGAGCAGCAGAAAGGAAGCCAATAACCTATCCACACTAATGGATTAGTCTACATGTAGGCAACCTCTGCAGCTAATCTTGGACCAACTGTTTTCTTTCTTCACAAAACAAACAGAAGAAACAAAAGATTGTCACCATATGTGGGTGCAAAAGTAAAATTCCTGAAAAAAGGAGGTAAAAACTCTTGTCTCAACAGCTATATCAGGCCAATGAATCCAAAAGAGTCTCCTACTGTTCTGATTGGTGTCACTAAAGCCAACTTTCACAAAACTCTTGCAGTTGGAGGGAACTTAGTGATTGTTGTCCTTCCATGGTCATCATGAACCAATAAACTTACAATTTTAATTAGCAAAGATTAACAAGGGAGGTAATTAATTTCTGAGATGGGCATCTTAAAAGCGCCAAAGGCTTGACTTTGTTGACGGTGCCGAATGCTTTTTCATTGATGTGGGCAAAATAGAGGGGCATCATTATAAGCTGGCGAAAAGCATGCACTTGCATTCTAAAAGAGTAGATTGCTGGAAACGTTCCTCTTTGAGGTCTATTGTGCTGTTATTATTGGAACTGAATGTAGATCACCTTATTCATTGTACCAAACATCCCACAAAATCTTCATTAGCCATAACAGGTAAAGACGAAAGAGTGCTACGCTAAGAGCGTCTACACAAACAAGATGATCACCATCCAAGAAACAGTAAGTAGTAAAAGTACTCTGAGAAACACTGAACTGGTAATGAAAGCTGAAACATATGGCAGGGCTGCAGTAATTGCAACAAATGATGCTTAATTTGGAGCTAGAACAACACACAAACCCTAGAGCAATGGGAAAAAAGTAATGTTCTGAAGAGCCATGTTTCTTCTTTCTCCTACATCCAGACAGGTATATGGTTTGATGTTACATTTTAAGCCAAGATAAGGTCAAATGCATTTATGGTCTCACCAAGTTCCCAATCTGAGCATCATCAAACCCGAACCATCATGTGAAGTTCTCGAGCACACAGTAGGAATAGCAAATTCCATCTCCTTCATCCTTCAAGGCACTTTTCCTCATGGAGAATGATGCAATATTCTACTCCTCACACATCAAGACTTTTATAACAGTATTCCAAGAAGGACTGAAAATATTCTGGAGGCCCTGCTCTCCATTTGATCATAGCTACATACTGCAAGGGATTTTCCATTTTGTCAACTCCCTGTACAAACTTCAGTGAGTCCATCAAGTGTTAGACATTGCTTGTGTCTTTAAGCAAGCATTCTACTGTGTGTGTTGTGGGTCAAAAATGATCAATGATTTATGTAAAAAGATTAGCATTATGTATATTTATCGAAATAAATCATATAGCAATAACTTCCAAATCTACAAAGAAATATTTCTTGCATAAATTAAGGTTATAAAACCACCATTCATTGTATAAAACAATTTGCAACACCATCACTGAAGAATCTGGCTCCAATTAATAAAAAAAAAAAAAAAAAAAAAAAAAAAAAAGTAGTAAAAACTAAAAATGACATTATTTCCGACATATCTTCAGTCGAACAAGATGGTAACTAGCCCTCCAATTTACCATCAACATTTTTCTGGGTCGACAAATAAACCCAATTTAACCTCCCTTAATATATTGGATGAAAAAATGCTTGTCAAAGCATGACTTGATCAATACAAAATTAAGAAAAACAGAACACATCATCACTCTTACAAAGCCCTAACCACTAACAAAGACCTTCCACTTCTTGCAGTGGTAGCCTGGGGTCAGAAAGAGGCAATTTTTGGCATTACGTTATTCCGCGCAACCCCTACAAACTGATAACAGACTCTTCATGCTCCTTCTTATCATGTCAAAACACATGCAGATAACCCAAAGATAGCGCACACAAGACTCATCACATCACCGTGCATGAAAAAACACTGGCGCTCCAATCAACTGGCAAAATCTGCCACAGGAAACAAGAGAATATGTGTGAATTTTATATTAATGATTCAACTTTACACAACGGTAACAAACCACAGAGATAAAGCATAATGTGTAGGCCAAGGTTAAGGCGTGTAGGGGACAGAAAATGGGAACCTACTGGAAACCTGAGAAGCGGACATCTAAATGAGAAAAAGCAATGCATCATATATTAGGTTTATGATAATACATTTATGACAAATCACAAATCATCAAACAATTACTAAGACAAATAAAACGAGAGCAAAATTAAGACTTCCAACACAAGTTAAAATGTAGTCTTTTCTCTGCCAAAAAAAAAAGAAAAAAGAAAAAAGATATTTTATGGCTTATGACAGCTTGAAATACGGTGCACGAGTCATACAGACTGTTTTTTGGAAGTTTAACAGTGTCCATTATGAAAAAAGAGCTCTGGACACTGTGCAATTAAGGGATGCACTGATACTAAAATTCTATTATTATTTTGTCTAAATAAAATAAAAATAAAACACTAAATTCAATTGTGAATTTAGAAAAAAAAATTATATTGACTTTGACATTTGAAAAAGAGTCAAGTCGCAATGAAACGTAAATAGCAATAAATCTTTTCTTCCATATTGTGACATACATCTGAACAAAAATGGATTATCGGGGAAAGAAAGAAGAAAAAAAAAAAAAAAAAAAAAATGTAGGATGGGACTTGGTTCGGTCCATCAGTTGCTGACAGAATGGAGGCAGAGCTGAATGCAAGCTCGCAGTTGATTTTTCCCCCTTTTTTTCCAGTTTAAGCTGACTAAATGATTGGAGAAGTCTGGCATACTTCGAGAAATTCGTCATAGCTAGAGAACATACATAGAGAGATCTGTCATAACAAATTTGATCAAGAATTACGAGGTCAAAATTGCAAAAAAGAAAAGTACGGAGATCAATAACATGTATTTAGAATGCAATTTAGAATGATAATGTAGATGAAAGTAATCTAAATGTAAAAATAGGGGAAATGAGCATAAACAAAATATTTGATACATAAAATACATAAAAAAAAAAAACAATGACGTAAAAATGTATGTGTGTGTGTGTGTGTGTGTGTGTGTGTATATATATATATATATATATATATATAGATACACATATATATATATATATATATATATATATATATATATATATATATATATATATATATATATATATATATATATAAAATAACAATTACTGATGTATTGTGCATCCCTATACGCAGTTTGTCTGTTGTCTTTGTTATAGAGAAGAAAGTCATACAGGTTTATAACAACATGGAGGTGAGTAAATGATGACAATGTTAAATTTTGCATGAATGGTCCCTTTAACGATACATACAGAACAACCACACTCTCAGTTCAATGACTGGTAATGTTTAAACTTTAGACCGCTGCTGCAAAAAGCTGTGCTTTGGTAGTGCTCATTACTGGCTACACATTTCAATCTGCCTTTGGTATTCCATGTCTGCCCCCACGTCCCCCTCCCTCCCCCCATTCAGTCTCTGCCCTCTGGCCGATCTGGCAGAGGGGGAGATTTTAATTGTGGCTATAGAACTCTGCACGGTTCTTTGCCTGTGAGCGAGCCCTCACTTCAGTGAGTGAGAGCTTGCTTTAGTGATATTGGGTCCAGTCCATCCCTTCAGGCTGCTTTTAATGGCCCTCTCCTCTCTTTCATAGCCGGGGCTGAGATTGTTTTCCATGTGATGCCTGTTAATTCTGCTGCAGGGAAGGGCAACCGTATATTCATTCTCCTTTTCTGTACGAGAGATACATTTCTTCTTGCTTTTCGTCTCCATTTTTCCTTCTCGCAATACTCGCTTTTCTTAACTTGAGCTGAAAGTTAAAGCCAACGTGTTACGGAATGCATGCAGAAACTCAAATTTTAGTACTGATCAATTATGCATCCATATCTTGTTTGTTGATTCAGAGAAGAAAGACAAAAAGGTTTAGAACACCCACCTTTCACAAATCGAACTGAAAGTTAAAGCCCACGTTAACTGTAGGCCGAGAAGATGTTCGCGGTTAGTTTGTGTCAAGAACCATGGTGATCTTCAAAAAAAAAAAAAAAAAAACTAAACTAAACAATAATAGTACAAGAAGTGCACCAGACAATACGAAAACATCTTCTCTTCCTCTTTTTCCACATGGATTGTTTCTCAATCCGTTGTCCTCTTCATCTCCCTGGCCTCAGGACTGGGATGAACATGTTAATATGGGCAGCCCATGTTAGAACAGCTCAACTCTGAACCCTCATGTGTGATCTGCCCCCAGGCTCAGTCTGGTATGCAGGCCCACAGGAACTCAGCGGCCTTTATTACAGCGTGCCCTAAAACTCGCCCTTCAGAAACGTCCTCATCACCTGCCCTTGTGACTAATCTACCCTCGAGCAGTCCTGCAGGGCTGCCCTCTGGCCTAAACGCTTCATCAACCCAAAGACAGACGGAATAGCAATCAAACAACAAACCGCCTCAAGGGCGTCGAGGCCAGACAAAGGGCAAGCAAAAAACTGTGCCCTTTCCTCAACCACTGCAAAACAAGAACTTGAGTATTTTATCTCTACGTCCCCGATGAAGTTCCCTGCAGAAAGACACCGCAGGAAGCCTACATAGAGCGAATGGGGAGCAAGGACGAGGTATTTTGCTGTCAGGACACGGGGGTGGGGGAAGAATGAGTGGAGCCATTATGACATGGCTGCCTCCTGCTTCGGGCCATGCTGCCCTTCAGGCACATTGCTGTGATGAAATCTCTGACTGGACCCTTCAGAGCAGGCCCAGCCACGGACCTCTGGGCGAGGACCGACCCCTTTAGAAAAGTCATATTCACTTTGCTCCAAATCGAGGCAGTGTGTGTGCGCGAGTTTCTGCGCACATGTTGGGGGAGGCACCGCCGAAGGCAACGTTGAGTTGGATGTGAAAGACAGAAATGATGGGATGAAAATGAATAGACAAGACATCTACTTGCCTTCATTCTGGAATGCAAACGCTCTTACCTGTGACACCAAAAAGACATCTGGGAAAGCATGTGTTGTGTAATCAAAGTTTGGTTCTGTTTGCTGATCTGTTTTGGTTATGTTTTATGTGGGTGGATGAAGGTAATCCATAGTGAAAGAGGTCGGCAGTGCATTCATAGAGCAGAAATAATGCTTTTATTTGGTTATTTATGCTCTCCATAAAGGGACATTTAGTGCCCTCCACAGCAGCAGATTGTTGCAATGCAAGTAAAGAGAAGATCTAAACCATGTGGCGGGTCATTAGAAGGCAGCCCCTACTGTTAATGTTAATAGTGGTAATGATCGTTTATGTGCGATATTGTCTGGCACGTCTCTTATTGATAATATGCCATGGGCGGCAGCATGTGAAGTCACAGTATTTACATAGAACTGAAATGACACTTGCTTGATTTACTAAATTAGCACAAATAAGCTTTGCCCAAGCAAAAAAGCCATTGAGCATGTCACTGGTTAGGGCATTTATTATGGCCATATATTATAAGCTTGTGAGTGCAACAGTCAGGTTACCAAAGCAAAAATATTTGTTTTACCCTAGTTCTTTTGACAATGTTCACAGTGCTTTGTAGTTCATTCCCTCACAAAAGACATTAAGTAGATCACAATCTTGTACAATCTTTATTCCATTTCATGTTTGTAATGTGAACCATCTCAGAGCTGGTTAGTTTGGTTTATGGCTTTGAACTCCTGCTCTCTTTATTAATGAATGTTAGACCAAATGAATGGGAAAAATAATAATGCAACCAAGCCCAGTTGCTAGAAACTAGAAAATGCTTTAAAAATATGCTAATGATAATGACAATTTAATCTTAAGATTTACTTTTATAGTCTATTTTTTAACATTTTTTAGGTTTGAAGAATCCCTTTTTAAAGACTTTGTGAGAGAAACATATTGCATTTCAGGAGCTAACATGCTTTAATCTACATGGCATTCACCCACATGAACCTTGGTGTGGAGGTCCTATTAAATAAGGGCCCGAGGGTCTTACCTCTGCACCTGCTGAGGCCCCAGGAGAGTCAAGCTTGCGTTTCTTGCGGGGTCCAATGGCGGCAAGGGCTGTGAGGTTGGCATCCCGCTGTCTCATCTGGGCGAGTTCCTGCTGCTGCATCTGAATGGCAAGAGCATTCAATCAATATTAACTGCATATCAAAACGATTCATGTGAAACAGACATACATTGTGTAGGTCTGTGAATAACAAGTTCCCAAATAAGTATTACTGTGTATCACATTCCTTTACTTGAATTATCATTTTCAAATATTTGTATGCTGTGTATTTTACATTCATTCCAAACTGCCCTGAAGAGCTCTATAGAGCAAATGAAGCTCTGAACATCATGCACAGCTTCAATGCAGCAAATAACTCAGAGCTTTCGCCGTATCTGGGTGCTTAATTCAATTTCTTTCCACGAGGGAATGAGAGAGAAAGTGAGTGAGTGTTTGAGAATGAGAGAGCGAGCGATTTTCAAAAAGCACAGCCCGCAGGTAAAGTCATTTCACCCTAGCAGGCAGTGACAGAGCCAGCCATGCCGGGAGGGGTTGATGAGGAGGGGGGCTGCTGTCCTCTGTTCCCCCGCTCGGAGTGAGTGCTGCCGGGCACAGAATGCAGAGAGAGTCCTCACCTCTCCTCACCCTGACACTCACACCACTGTGGCCATGAACTCGCAAAAAAACACTAGCAGCAAGAAAAGCTCTGTGTGTCATCGACGGCCCTATTAGAAAGTGCATTCTCTGAGCTGCAGTTGCCGCTGGAGTTATTAAGTGAAGTGGGGGAAATGTGGGAACAAAACATTAGAGGTGGGGTACAGGACGGATGACGTTCTAAAAAGAGATTCCCAACCAGGAGGTTTCATTTTGCTAAGTTAAACTTATAAATAAAAGAAATGAAAATCTAAAATACTGGGCTGTCAATATATTAATAGCCAACTAACTGTAATCTAATTTTGTTACCATTTTGTTTCATAAAATATGTCTAATATTTATAAAATATATTAAAATATAATATTTATATATATATGTATCCTATATATGTATATATGTATCCTAGTGAAAAAAATATACTAAAATGTATTTGAAATTTTTTTTGTGTGTGCCAAGTATACTACAAATACATTTACATATTTATGTACTTAATAAAAATACCCTGCAATTGTACTTTTGGTATACTAAAATGGTATACTTGAAATGTGCTAAATTGGAACAACTAATTTTGTACTTAATGCACTTTAATTGTGCCGAAGTAGTGCTGAGGTCCAACTAAAGATATACTTAAGTATATCTGATTGTGCTAAAGTGGAACTATTGCAAGTATACTTTAGGTACACTTATAATATCTTGCATTTAAAGACAAGTATAATGATATTATACAGAGATCATACGATCCTTATTAATAGTGATATTAAAACACATTTTAGGCATAATATCAAGAAATGTGCATTGTGCAATTTAGAAATACTCCAAATAAAGTTTAATTATAATTTTATATCAGTAAGTCTTAAGCGATATGTGAATAAATGTTAATGGATTTGAAGTATACTTGGTATGAAATAAATGTATTTTAAATAGATTTTGGTATAGGTTTTGTTTTAGTATACATGTATGTATACATTTGTTTAAATTCAGCTGGATAACGGTCGCTTCCAATTCCATTCAGCTAATCCAACACGAGCAGCACAGATATACGTAGTGCCGTAGGAATCGGAGTCTACTGATCACGTGATGAGAGTAAGTGACGAGATGACTGACAAGACTATGGCGGAGGATTTGGTGCACAACAGAGCCTAAGCGTCTGACAAATGTCTTATCTTGTAGAATGCGTGCTCAGCACTGCTTTTTACTTTGATTATGATTGAACTTATTGTTTGCACTTAGTAAGACAAAGAGAAAACTGTTATTCGTTTTTATTTATACTGTTTTTATTTCTATGATCAATTTGTGGAAAGGAGTTCAGTTAGGAGGTCAAAAGTTGTAAAGCCTTTTTGATGGATCTGTGGGAGTACATAAGACGATTCAATATTCCAGGAATGATGTAAATTAGTCACAGAGTGACTGATTTTCATTGTGTATGTAGATTACTTTTAATTGACTGAATTTGTCACTTGTGCTGCTAGAAACAATTTGTCCAAATAATTGTGCAGCCTGCCCCTCCTTTCACAAATACAAACTAAATAACATAATGAAGAGGGAGAAATTGACAAACCGCTAATTCAAGACAACGTTTACATGCTAATTAAGTCAGGGTTATGCTAATCGGAAGGGAAGTTGTGCACATTGCATGCACACGCATGGATGCCCCGGAGAGAGCGAGCTGACACGTAAACATGCCCAGTGCGACTGCTGCATGTCAGTGATCTGGTGCACTGAACTTTCACCTGACCCTGACAGCTACGGTGAATGTGCCCGAGGGCACATAAAAGACGTGGAAGGCATGGTGCGTGAAATCTATTTGAAGTAATGAGAGGTAAGAAGGCCCTGAATGGACACAATGCAGCCACTCTTGGGGTGTTAAATGAAAGGTTCTAGGCGGACAGGCACTGTTTGGTGTCGCCGCTGATCTTCTCTCGCTGCCTGCAGCTAGAGTGCTGACTTGCGTTCATATTCGATTATTTGATGAGGAGTGAAAGGGGAACCTAGTTATGCCATCTGTAATCCAGAGCTCTGTAGCTCCACATAATCACTGTTTAATGACTGACCTCAATCACAAATCCTGCTGCTCAACTTTAACACGGTTGTTCGGCACTGTGAATACCGATTGGTGATTCTCCACTTACCTCATTAAAATCAAAAGCACTGCAACACTTCGGCTAGATTCAGAATGGAATAGTAGCATAGTGCTTACTACACAGTATATACTGTTAGGGGTGTGACGAGTGTTGTGTCGCAAGACGAGACGAGAGTGAGTTCACAAGAACGAGACGAGATTTTTACACAGTATTTTTAAGAAATCCTCAATGACGAAATACATGACTAGAAAAATAGTCTGCAGGTACATTAGTTATAACCAATCATCTTTTAATGAATGTCATTTCAGTTCTGCTTTCTGAGTATGAATTGTCATATGCAGTAAAAGACAATACTCAAGCACTGTAAAAGTTTGCCACAAACTCAACTGACTGGCTTCTCTCCTGTATGATTTCATATGAGTCTCTTCAGACCTTACTGTACATTAATTATGATTATAATTATGAGCTTCTACAACTTTTGACCGCCTAACTGAACTCCTTTCCACAAATTCAATAAAAACAGTAAAAATAAAAATAAATAACACAGTGGGTGTTCAGTGGTGCTGAGCACGCATTCTACAAGATAAGACATTTGTCAGACGCTTAGGCTCTGCTGTGCAACGAATCCTCCGCCATAGTCTTGTCAGTCATCTCATCACATGATCAATGAACTCTGATTCCTGCTGCACTACGTATGGCTCTGCAGCTCATGTTGGATGAGCTGGATGGAATTCAAGCGACCGTTATCCAACTGAATTAAAAAAAATGTATTTTTATAAAAAGCAAAACGACAGTGGAGGCGTAATGTAAATGTAGCGGTGGCATATTCTATCCTCATTTCACCCTCACGCTCCGTCACGGCAATATCACGAGACTGCTTTTCACCTCACCTCGACGTGGCACGAGATCTCGTCACACCCCTAAATACTGTATACTCCATGTTTTGTAAAGTATGTGAAACGGTATGCAATAACAATGATAACGTTGCATCACTGTCACATCACCTCACCAATGTGCATACTACCTCTGAAACGAAGGATTAAAATGTGTCATTTTTTATGTTATAAATATAAAAACTTCTTCTCAACTAATGGTGCAAGTTTGGGGCAGGACTTTATGTTTGGACGAACAATGCCAGACAAAGTGAGTGTCTCAGAGTGCAAAATTATTTCAGTCATCACAGAAATGTCACACCTGACTTTTAAATTGAATTACTGTTCTTTTTTAATCCAATTTCACATTTATAAGATCTTGAATACTTACAGAAAGATCTAAACATCAGTACAGAAAAAGTCAAAAATCTAAAAGGAGATAAAAATCAAGTATATAATCATAAACAACAAATAGATTTTAAAAATCTGGGCTAATGTATATTCATGATGCTGGAAAAGGAAGGTAAATTCATCCTGGCAGTGTTAAAAAAAAAAGTATTAATAGAAATAAATATAAAACAATTATAATTTTATTATATAATTAGATGAATTATATCATATTTATACATTTTTATAAAAATTATATATACTGTATATATATATATATATATATATATATATATATATATATATATATATATATATATATATATATATATATATATATATATATATATATATATACACACATTTTGGGGTCAGTAGTATTTCTGGAAAGAAATCTCTTATGCTCACCAAGGCATAAGATTTATTTGATCAGAAATACAGTACAATATATACTATTGTGAAATTTTGTCTATTTTAAAATGTAATTTAATTCATGTGATGCAAAATTGATTTTTCAGCAACCATTACTCAGTGTCACACGATCCTTATCAATGTTGAAAACAGTTGTGCTGCTTGATTTTTCCGGAAACCGTGATAAATCTTTCAGGATTTTAAGATGAACAGAAATTTCAAAAGAACATAATTTATTTGAAATAGAAATCTTTTGTAACATTATAAATGTCTTTATTAAATGTCTTTACTGTCATTATTGATCAACTTAATCCATCCTTGTTGAAAAAAATAAATAAATAAATAAATAAAAAAAATAAATAAAAACTTTCTGACCCCAAACATTTAAACAAATGTATTTATATATAAAACATATAATAATAAAAACATATCTAATTTTCTATGGTATATTTGCTATATTACTGTTAGGTGATGTTGACGTGTACTTGCCCAAAAGGCTGTGTTTAGAAACTACTAGTTTTGTCGAAATGCCATTTTCTCTCAATTGCCTACCTGTCTGTTGGTGAGACAGAGAGACAGGAGGCGGTGAAGAAAGAAATGCTTGTAGTCTATAATCATTTACAAAGGTCAGGCAAGAGAGAGAAAGGCAGAGACAGTGAGCCTGCCAGCACTGCTCTCCATCTCTATTGATCCTTATCTGCAGTCCGGCCCACCAGAATGACTCGCCTGAGAGAAACACCTTAATAACCGCACAGGTTGATGCGGAGTGTAGCGGTTCAATTAGGGGCGCTGGATGAAGTCAAGGACGTGAGAAAACACAAGCATGATTCCTGATCCTAATTCTAGCGTGATTCTAGGAGTCTTTGATATGCTGAACATCAGCTGCAGAGTTCTTCCAAGCGAGTGAGTGGCAGTTTTGGGCTCTGGGGGTTTTGAAGGATCTATCACCTTCCAGTACTCCTTATTAACAAGGTGAAGCACACGGCATAAACCCTTGATAATGAGCCGACAATCCAAGAAAACAAGACAGCAGAGCAAGTTTCCAAAAACTGTTTTCACATCCCAGTGGCATCGGAATATGTATACAACACGTGCAGTTATGAAAATCTTGGCCGCTAAATGAAGTTGTTGATTGGTTTCAACAACATGATGAATCAACCAATATAATTTGTAAAGTTAAAAATATGATGTAAAATCATAGCTGACAACAAACACCTTGACGAATGTTTAACACTTTACAATTCTAAAATACATTATAGCCGTATAATCTAAAGCAATTATTGCAAATTAAAAAGGTTAGTAACATTTTTTTAAATTGTTTTAATGTTTAATGAAATCTTTCAGAAGTTAGTTAAGCAAGTAGTAAGAGGTAAGAGAACAGGTTCGGAGAAGGGAGGAGGAATCTGTCTAGGCTTTAAGACAGGCCTTCAACAATGATGAGGAGCTATTTTGCTTTGAGCTGAATCATGTAAATAAATATATAGAACTGTACTGTTCAGCGTTTCTCTTTAGTCTAGTTAGCTATACTGTGATCTGAAAAAAAGAAGATACACCAAAGAAGCTTCAAGAAGTTTTTCTCTCTTTCTCCATAACTATATGCCCTCAGGTAAGAAAAACAACAGAGTGCTGAAACAAACAATATATCCACAGCAACAGAGAGACAATGGGCTATGCGGCTCTAGATTTGAATAAAACATGCTTTGAATGATCGCTGGGGTTCAGAAAAGATCCTCTTTAACGGATGAGATCCAACAGTGGTTGTCAATACAAACAGAGACATATGGTGACATTGCGACATATGGTGTGAAAAAAGCTTATTTACAGAAAGGGAGAGGAAATGACAACAGAGACGTGTCTTTTTCTAAAAATGGGCCAATTGCTGTATCCAAAATTGTAAGTTCCTGCTTGGCATCCAATGGAAATTACAGCCTGAAAGCTGTTCGCTGTGCTAATGAGGAATCTTTTTTTTTAACTATATATATTTGCTGAGAGGTGATCACCACCATGCAATATTCCACCAGGACGATATATGATAACTTTGTGTGAGGAACTGACTGACATTTAAATTGCTATAGAATGGTGCAGGGATGACATATTTGTAAGTCAAAACCCAGTTTTCCAGTTCCATCATCCAAAAGTCAATGGGTTTTATAAATGGGTTTTTGGTTAAAATGCTTGAAATAAGGTCTGTGGTGAACAAGCTCAAGATATTTTCACGTTTTATTCTACAATATTAAATTAATCAGTAATACACTTGATTTTTTAAAGCTTTTACTTATCTTGTAAATGGCGGTTGCTAACAAGTGGCTAAATGGGACTACAGAGGTTGGCGGGGGCATAAAACATCATCAGCCGAACAGGTAAAATCATCCAAACACTAGTCCGCTTTCACAGCCTCGTTGTGTATATAATCATACTATAATAATTTTTTTTAAACAGAAACTGGAAGAGTTGTCAGAAGCTTGATGGTGACGTTGAAGTCATGTGACCGTGGTGTAGCTCGTTAATAGCCTACATTTAGCTTTTGACTTCTGCCGACTGTATTTACGCTTCAAAATTCATAAAATTTTTGTTCATTTATAAAGATTATCACGATGAACAAAACATGAATCATAAGCTTTTGTTAGTCACAGAGCTTATTTTCTGCAATAATCCAAAAGTCAATGGAAAAATTTGATTGGGTTTTTGTCGAGGGAACCAGGGTGATGCTAACTTCATACATCTACTATATATAGGGATGCACGATATATCGGCCACCATATCGGTATCAGCCGATATGTGTTCATTTTTAATGTTATCGTTACAGGCCCAATATGAAAATTTGGCCGATATATCAAAGCTGATAAATAATGGATTATTTCCTTCAGCTGAGACTCTTCAAATGCGCACTGTCCGCCATTATGGTTTTAAATTGCTTGAAATATGATTGGAGTCACTTCAAATATGAAGATACAGTTAAGTCCAACATGTGCAGCGCAAGTCTGTCACATAAGCTACATAAAATTATAATGAGAACATTATAATTGTGTGCTTGGGACATGGATTTTAATGGTGAAACTTTTGTCTTTGTAATCAGGCTCTCAAATTATATAAAAATTAGAATTTAGATTTATCGAAAGATTTATCCAATATATCGGTTATCGGCTTTCAAATATAAAGAAATATCGGTACATTTACGGTGTTCATTTTCTTAAAGTTGTATAGATTCATAACATTATCTATATATCAGTTATTGTGCATATCATACAAATAATTACTGGCTAATTGGCTATTATCAACCTAATATTTCAATATTTGTGCATCACTAGTCTGTTCTTCACACAAAGCTATTGGTTGACTTCAGAAGACCTGGAATATAGCACACCATTATATTTTAATATAGTGTATGAAACAATTTTTGATACTTTTATGGTGATTTGGTATCCATTTGAAGATTGACAGCACCAGTCCCTATTCATTCTTATTGCATTAAAAAAACAGCAACCAGGCCATTCTTCAAAATATCTGCTTTTTTCTTGCACAAAATAATTTTGCTTTCAATGGCATTAAACCTGATGAAAAATTCATAGTGCTCAGACATGTCATGCCCCCCACAAGCCAAAGATTAGCCCATATTAGACTCATGATGGCAGCGGGGCGGTGTGACATCTGAGCAAAATGATGACTTCTCCCCCATGCTGTAATAAACTTGTTAGGAGACGAATAAGACCATTTGTCTCAATGTCAGACTAAATGATGTCAAAGTCATAGCAATGGCATAATCATGAAAAATGTATGTCGAGCACTTTTATTAGTACTATTAAATAGTCTTCCATAAAGCTCACCTCTTTAGCTTTCTGTTTAAGCCGGGCCTGTTCGGGATCCTCCTGCCTCGAGCGACTCTGCAAGCAAAGAAAAACATTAGAACTAAAATAGACCAGTTTAAATTATATCCAGCTTTTTGATGAACAATATTAGAACAGAAAAATCTGTTCAGAAAACAATCAAAAAGTAGCAAAGAAATAGTTCACTAAAAATCATTCCAAACTGATTTATGATGTTTTTGCTGTGGAAAATTTTATTTTTTCCCCCCCGTGTACTAGTCCTTTAACCTGACATTTACCTGAACTTTTTGCTGTATATTGAGAAAACAATGTCTAATAGTTCTACCATGTTGACAAACTGCTGGTATGCAGTGACGTGCATGTAAATAGGTCAAGTCTATTCCCAAACAGTATTTATATGAGACCAGGAACAGCAACATAAGAACAATTATCTTCTGGCTGACATCTCAATTAGTCGACTGCATTAATTAGAATAGGGACGGCGCTGCACTGGGAGTTGCTTCGGAGCGGGACATTGTCAGCGTCATCATCAGCATTTGTCGTTTAAGTCAACTAATTACCTCTGCTTTCATGTTGCCATGTCCTTTTCCTGTGGGGAATTGTCACACCCCCACCGTATCTTAAGGAGTGAAACTTCAAGGGAGAGCAATGCATGCTGGGAAGTTGCTACTAGCCGTTTGTTGCTGCTTTGGAATCTATATGCAGTCTCAAGTGTTGCCATTACAAATGAAATAGTTAGGAACTGATGTGTGAGTAATGTGCATTTCCTGAACAGACCTATATATAGGGATGGGATTGAATTGTTTTGGTTAACTTAAATCCCAGTAAAAAGACAAAATGTTCTTACTTCAATACAAGTTGTGTTGGCAGCATCTGTGACACGCAGTCGATTATCACAGACAATAATTTTGACTTTTGAGAGGTTTTTTTTAACCCCCATAGAAAGCAACATAATTACCAGATTCAAGGTCCAGGAAAGTAGTAAAGACATCGTTTAAATAATCCATGTGACTACAGTGGTTCAACCTTAATTTTATGAAGCAACGAGAATACTTTTTGTGCACAAAAACAAAAAAAATTGTATTACGGTGTATAGACAGTGCAGGCTTCCTTGTACACGGAAGCGCTGCACTGTCCATAAAACGTAAACGGCATAGGAGACTGACAGGGGAGGGACAAAATTGTTGAATGAAGTCGTTATTTTTGTTTTGTTTTTGCGCACAAAATGTATCCTCGTCGCTTCATAACATTAAGATTGAACCACTGTAGTCACATGGACTATTTTAACGACATCTTTACTACCTTTCTGGACCTTGAATGTGGTAATTATGTTGCTTTCAATGGGGGATAAAAAAAAAAACCCTCTCGGATTTCATCAAAAATATCTTAATTTGTGTTCCGAAGATGAACGAAGGGCTTACGGATATGGAACGACATGAGGGTGAGTAATAAATGACAGAATTTTCATTTTTGGGTGAACTAACCCTTTAAATCTAATAATACTATAATCTAATAATTTAATATCAATGTTAATTTTTTTTTTTTTTTTTTTTTTTAAAAATCAAACTCGACATGAATATCCAATTTTCATACTGTTATAATGTTGCAATGCCTCACTTATACCATCTAGACAATTGTTTTTAATTTTTTGTTTTTATTTTTATTTAGACAATAGTACAGAATTTTAATATCGGACATTATCAGTTATCGGCCATAACATGGAAATAATTATCGGCCTATCATATCAGGGAGAGTTTAAAAATGGTAATATGCAATTCCTGAACAGATCTATATACACTGGGAGCTGACTGGTTTTGGTTAACTTATAGTTGGAAACAAACCCTTTTTAAAGGAAATGATCAATAGAAATTGTATCGGCAGTATCTGATCATTTTGACTCGTCTTACAAAAATCTACATTTAGATAACCTTTGCAGTCATCTAACACTCATTTTAAGTTAATCTTTAAAAACACTAATAATTAAAATTTTTAGCAAATCTCAAAATGAATATCCATTTTTCATTCTGTACATTATAATGCGATATCTAAACGCATTTGTAGTATCTAAAACAATTATTTTAGTTGTAAGTGTTTTACAGTTTTTTATAATTATCTTACATTTTTTTTAATTTATTCCAATGTTTTATCTAAATAAATGTATATATTTTTATAATTTACTTAAAAAGTATATAATTTTATAAGTTATTTAACTTATTTGTATCAGCTAGAATTTTAATATCGGTGGATCCCTGCATTTTAAATATAGAAATTTAGTATCGCAAACCAACCCATAAGTCCATCCCTGCCGAATGTACTTAACTTGTTTAGAACCCAGAAAATTCCTCCTAATCCTCCTGTCTGGCTATATAGCGGTTTTAAAAAGCCATGTAGTCTTGATTAATTTATAAGCAGTGTTCACTTGATTAGTGCCAAAAAGGTAAAGGTAGTGATGCCTTAAGGTTCATCCATTACATATAACATGATTTTTTCCCAACAAACTCAGTGAGTGAGATAGTGTCACTTCCTTAGAAAGAAAGCAACTTCAAGGCAAATTTAAAACATCCTCTCTCGCTCCCTAACAGAAGACTCATTCCCTTTCCCCTGATGTACTCCAGTCCAGGCAACAGTACAATCAAATCAACTCGAGACTGGATAAATCCCTCTGGCTTTGCCATTACTGCAATTTGCTACAGTATGAAGCTGCAGAGTGCAATCTTGTGTCTTAATAACACTGTCTTTTCTCTCCGAGGCTTAAAAGCACAACCGGTTTTCTTTTAAACAGTGGCCAACGCGTGCGAGAAAAGCCAGTGTTCATTGGCAAGGCGCTGATGGGCAGACTGGCGCCGACGGCCACTCCCGCATCACTCAAACCTACTTTTGCGGCTTTCATTAGTAGCTCCCGTTCCTCATCGTCTTTCCTCTGCTTCTCGATCTTCTCCAGCTGCTCAAAGAACTTCAGCTGGGTCCGCACATCCGACGCCTGCTCGTACAGCTCCTCATCCTGGGGAAACAAAAACACAAAACTTCTCATCAACAAGTTCATCACCTTTACATTGTTATAAGAGTGAACTAACTTTTCCCCAGCTTGCCTAAAGTTTCACTCTTTTCCCTTTCGTACATAAATGAAAGTGAAGTTAGTAGGTCACCCAGAGCTAATGGGATAATTGTGCTTTTCGCAGTGTCTCTGCAAGGCAGCCCCCGACTCTCTTTCCTGCGATGGTTGTTCTAGCGTTGCAGGTAAAAGAGCTGCGTGAGGCGCAGTGGAGGACCAAAGCAGAGCGACACACACACAGGAGCCCTCACATTTTCGTGCACTTCTGAGGCTATAGCCTATTAGCAGCGGGAACGGCGCTGCTCTTCTCATCTCATCCTGCGCGCTTTCTTTTGCGCTGAGGCTGCGCCTCACTTGCAGGGCCAACTTTTCCCGTCTCCATTCAAGTTTGGCTTGTTTTTCGCTGATGTCAACAGGCTGACTTCATACAGCCGTGCCAGTTACTCATTTCGAAGAGTTTGTTTCAAATTCAGAACGGGACAAATCGCAACATGACACCTTATCCTCATTGCGATATTCTTTTACTTCTTAGTACAAAATTAAAGTCTAGATTTTCAGTTTTTTCCTCAAGCTGTCTTCTATGACAACAAGGTTAACAAAACTAGCATATATTAAAATATAATCTTAATAATAATAAAGAATAAGTAAAATTCTCTCTTTTTCAATTACCAATAAGCACAGGAAGCTTGTGGCACATGCATTTAAACTAAACTGTACAGTCGACATTAACAATTACAACTTATGTTCAATACCAATTTGGTTCTGCAATGATTTTTGGATTGGCACACCTCTTACTAATGAGGGCTTACAACAAATCCTGAGTGTCAGGTAAATACAACATTGTGGTGGTGCTCTTGTGTGCTCATCTCGTAAATACAATCATTCTAACATGACTTGAAGGCAGTAAATGTAACAGCGGTGTGACATTTATTTACTTAGCTACTGTGTATCACTCATAAAGAATACATTCTGTTATCATTTACATGTAAGGGATACTAAATCTTCTAGCACTTAATGAATTTATTCGAATTTTTATGCCGATAATATAAAGAAAAAAAAAAATACAAAATTATGTCAATTTGTTGAGCATCCTCATAAGAGCAGTCTTAGGGGCCGTTCACATAATGCGTCTAAAAACGTGAAAAGCGCGGCTGCGCCGATTTCTCCTTCTTTCCAAAGCGCTTGCGCTCCTGTGGCGTCTGTTATTGCTATGCAAGCATGAACTGCGCTCTCTACGACGACGAGGACATTTCAGCAAAGGATAAAATGATTTCTAGCACTTGCATTAGCTGTACTACTAGATACATTTATGGAGATGAGATATAAAAATCACCCTGTACAGCTATGATCAGCTGTTCGATGTTTTGTTACGGAAAGGCCGAAGCTGATTCTTGTTACATGACCTGCGGTGCGCTTGCGGCATTCTGAAAAGTTGAGAATTTTTCATCTGTATACGCCTGGAAAGCGCACCGCATGCGCGTCGCGACCGCGTCGCTTCCATTATGAGCATGCCTGCCGCGCACCTACATCTGAAATAACGAATCTGAGCGCGCAAAAGACGCTATATGTGATCGGCCTCTTAAATGAGTTAAAAAAACATCTTAAATGAACTTGAATGAGTTGTGAGAAAATGAGATCCGTGTCATGTTCGGCATCGGCAGCTCTTAAAGTGACAGTAGCCTAATAAACCAGTTGCTGTGATGTTTGTCATTAATGTTAATCAAAGAACAATGGTAACAGAGAGAATTGTAGCTTTTATAAGGATTAATCTATATTTAATTTATAATTTATTCAGTAAAGACTGTAAAGTGTTTGATAACTTTATTCAATTTCTGTATATTTCCTACCTGTTAGACAGGTAAGTAAATATGACATTTATTATGATAGGTTAAAGTGAAGATTGTTTTAAGTTATTTTTTTAAAGCCTAATACATGTTGAAATTGATAGCTTTCAGTTATACTGTAATGTTAAATGTCTATAATTAATGTTTTTAAAAATTAATGTCAGAGACATCAGTACCAGTATTAGTATCAGTGATACTGGCCTTCATTCATAAAAAGATGCCAGTAAACAAATATTTAAAATATACTGTCTTTAAGGTACATTAATTTGGAGAGTAACTGTGAAATTATTACAATATAAAAATATTAAAAACTCCAATTTTTTTATTCACGATTAATTACAGAAAATGCGCATTTAATTCATTTTTTTATCGTTTGACAGCACCCAGCATAACATTTCAGGTTCTTTATCAAGTAATCCCAAGTTGTTTTATCAACACCAAAGTACATTACTTATCTGTTATAAAAAATTATCAGTTAAAATAAAGTACTGATTGAGCTTTGGAGATATAAAAGGAAGATATAATTACTTAGTATGGTATAATTAGTTTAGTTTAGAGAGTGTTATGTAAAACAAAAGCCTATTCTTACTAGTGTAGTCTACTTTTACTATTGTATCTCCTATGATCAAGTCTCTGGTTAGGGTTAACATTTAGAGTTACATATTCAGCGTGAAAGACATATAATGAGAAATGTTAGGCAGGAAAAGTCAGTTTGTGGTTTCTCTTTGAAGTTCTGGAGTGAATGGTTCAGGACAGGTATTGGTTCTTACTTTGCAGGAGTCGGCGCGGTGTTGCGCAACGGCCGAGACTTTCTCCAGCATGGAGCGCAGCCTGGACTGAGTGGCGTGAGAAATGAGAGCGACCGTCTCCATTGACACCTCCGTCACGCCGAACTTCTTGGCTGAAATGATACAAAGTTTGGTGTTAAAGTTGCTCGGGAAGGTAAAAAAAAAAAACGTGAAGAAAAGCGATTCTTTGGGCCTGGAGCTTCAAACCAATTAAAAGACAAGTATTATTGTTTTCCTTCTCAAACCTGCCTCATGATATGACCTAATTTAACTAGTAAACACTTCACTGCCACACTTAGCATCTGTCACACCCACACACTCACTTCACATCACTCTCTTCACATCATATCCAGCAGGTGGCGCAATGCACCTCCTCCCTGTTCCCTCCTCCAGCCATCAAGCTGAAATCATCACACACACTCACACACGCAGAACTCCCCCGGAGGAAGATTTACATTTTTAACACACTCCACCCCCCTGGCGACAGCATAACAACCACAGCCGGGCTCCATGTAATAGCACATATCCGCGGGCACTCATTGGTATGCACTGTGTGCTAAATCAAGCGCACGGGGGGAGAGAGAGTTTGCTTAAATACAATAATGGAGGGTTCTTTTTTGGATGAGAAGGATCCAAAGACCTGCCTCATGTCTATACGACAGTCTCCTGTTCCTTCGTGCTCTTTAAAGGACATCTTTAAAGTGATCTATGTGAAGGTTAACTAATCATTATTGATGAGACGTTAGTGCAGCATGTTCTCAGAATGCATGTATAGTGTTTGGGTGTCTGGTCTTGATTATAGACCCTATGTGGTGTTGATATACATATTTTCCCCATTTAATTATTCTAATATGCTGATTTACTGTCAAAAAAGCATCACCTTGCATCACAACATGGCTGTGACTTATGGGGGCAAGAATGCTCAAATTGTCTTTGCAAAATACAGAATAGTTAAATTTATTTACATGTAGGATCTACAGGTATGTAGATTTGAATCCATTTAGTGTTTGAAATGTGCATTGTTTGTTTAAGCAGGGACATTCAGAGTGTGCATGCAAGTGACCTTGTCAGGGAAGAGGCCTGAGGCAACCTCACATTTCAGCACAAAGCAAACTAACAGAGAGCCATCAGAAGGCGGCCAATAAAGTATTCATTCGCAGCCCGGGGAGGCCTCAAGCTCGGACAAGGGCAATTATTAGACTGACTTAGCAAGTGAGTGACCAGTGGAAGTGCACTAGAAAGTGCACTAGTCTTAGGTGGAGATCAAGGAGAGGGGATTGGAAGGGTACTAATCATTGGATCTCTACTTTTTAAAAGGTTAGTTCACTCAAAAATGAAAATTGTGTCTTCATTTACTCACCCTCACGTCGTTCCAAACCTGTAAGACTTTCGTTCATCTTTGGAACACAAATGAAGATCTTTTTGATGAAATCTGAGAGCTTTCTGTCCCTCCACAGACAGCTATGCAATTACCACTTTGACACTTCAAAAAGTTCATAAAGAGATTGTAAAACTAATCCATATGAACTGAGCAGTTTAGTGCAAATTTTCTGAAGAGATACAGTTGCTTTATATGACGAACAGATTTAATTTAGGCTTTTATTCACATTTATAAAATGGTTAGTTCCTGTCCTTAATTCTGATTGGTCAATAGCTGTGTTTTATTCATGATACCCAACGGTTCTGTGTATCACTACACAACACCCTTAGCAACGTAAACTATGTTCTCAATTGATATTGTTCATTGAAGCTTACTGTATGTAGAAGAGTATTGTGAGAAAGAGATCGAGTGAGCGAGTTTATTACCTGCATTCAGATTTAGCATTTTCCTTCTGGTCAGTCCTATGTTCATAACAAAAAATCTGTTTAAATGTCCGATGTATTATCTTGTCCTTTTAACAGTTAAGGGGTTTTCCCGTGACTGACAGCACTAGTCAAAGTGTTTATCAGTTGCGTCTTGTTCCGTGTTCACAACAATTCAGTCTTTTCAATATAAAAGTCTTTGCGACTGAGTGAGTCTTTTCCGCCATCTAATGGCGTAATAATATAACTTCTGTTGCTGTTCACGGTCAGGAACTGTTTTTTCCGGCGTAAGGATGGCTTTTAGTGATTTTACTTCATGAAAGTTGCATTGATACATATTTCTTGGCTTTAATATTTGTATTGTGTGGTAACCGTTTTATAAAAGCAATAAGGTACTCGAGGCTAGTGCTGTAACTCTGCTTTGCATCGTGCCTAACAATGCCCTTCAGCCGTGACTTATTCAAGATACAGCACAGCCTCTCATACCTTATTGCTTACATAAACATTGATCAGCGAACATAAACAGAAGCTCAACCGAACCTGCTTGATGTGCGAGAACAAATCTCTTGCGGAAGCTCAAACGAGAACGTAACACACGAGAATGAACCTCATTGGTTCTCGCATGTGTCAAGCAAACATGCTTGAGCTTCCCTTTACCAAGGCTGATGTGTGCGTTGATGAATGTTTATATGTGAATAAAAGCTGCCCAATTCATATGGATTAATTTTACGATTTCTTTATGAACTTTTTGAAGCGTCAAAGTGTCAGTTGCGTAGCTGTCTCTGGAGGGACAGAAATCTCTCAGATTTCATCAAAAATATCTTAATTTGTGTTCTGAAGATGAACGAAGCTCTTACGGGTGTGGAACGACATGAGGGTGAGTAATTAATGACAGAATTTTCATTTTTGGGTGAACTAACCCTTTCTCAAACTAACTCAAACTATTAAAAATCATTTTCATTAATTGAAATGAAAAATAAAAATTAGAAATGTTGCCTTGGCAAAAACTTAAATAAGTTTAAGATGAAACAAATTATTAAAACTAAAATTGAAACAAATTAAAGCTAAACAGAAATATTTAAAAAACACAAAAAGTATTAAAAATGGCAAGCACATAAAAACTAATAAACTAATAAAAATACTAATGAATACTATAACAGTAATGTAAAAAACTTGATCTAGATTTTCCATTAATTACATATTATACACAATTATACACACTATCTACATTTTCTGTTTTGTCATACATAAATGTGTATAAATAAATAATATTAGTGTGTACACACACACACTTGATTCATATTCTTTTTCTTTTTTGAGTTCTTGCAAAAAAGTTTATGTATACAGTGTGTGCATAATTATTATTCAAGTTGATTTTCTGATCATATTTTTTTTTTACCAGCACATTTTACCAATTCCAAACCACATCAATCTTAATAACTACTATTTATTTTGTATTTAATCATTTATAAGTGATATATAATTGTTCATGAAGGCTGGAAGAGAAAAACGCCTTATATTCAGGTGTGCATAATTAAGCAGGTTTTCTTTTACAGATAAAATGAGCCAAAAAAAGAGATTTAACTCAGACTGAAAAGTCAAAAATTATTAAATGCCCATGAGAAGGATGCAATACTAATGCAATACTAGAAATTGGAAAGTTAAAGCATGACCATTGGACAGTGAAATGCTCATTGGGTCAGCAGGGTCAGACAAAAACAGGTGCAGAAGAAAAGACACGTTACTGCAAAAGAATGAAGAATAAAGGTGAAGAATTAAGTGTGAAACCATCAGGAACCCTTTAGTCTCCAGAGCCACCATTTTCCAGAACTGCAACCTACCTGGAGTCTCCAGAAGTGCAAGGTGACAGGATCTCAGAGACTTAGGTTAGGTAAAGAATCCTAAAAAATGACCCCCACTTAATAAGAATCACAAGCTGAAGTGTTGCAAAATACATGAATACTGTTTTTTTTTTTTATAGAGAGGCAGATTGAGAGTGACTCTTGAAGGACCAGCACCACATCCTCTTGTACCACTGTTTGAAGAATTTATCTCCCAGAATCTGGCAGTAAGTTTTGGAAGTTCAAAATGAACAAAAAAAAAAAAAAAAATATATATATATATATGAGATCAGAAAATCAACTTGCATAATAATTATGCACGCACTGTTTATGTGCTTCTTTAACACTCATTACTCTAGTTTAAGGCTAATGATTAGTTAGTTGATTTTGAAAGTACATAGTACAAAGGGTGCAGATCCCTCCAATTCATATGCCTGACTGTTAATCTGGCCCAAAATTATTAGCTATTTCTCTATGGCATATAAATCAAGAAGCCGAATCATAAAGCTTTGAAAAGAGTGACACATCTTTCCTGTCTCATCGGGCCAGCTTTCATCAGCTTTTTGTTTAAATCCATTCATAATCCCACACCCATTTAAAGATCCGCCCTCAAACAACGTCAGTCAACACTGATACAGTAATTAGACAGAATATTAACTGCCCACACAGTGGCGGTACAGCCTAAACCTCTTTATGACTGTAAACCTGCCAGGAGAAACTGATCCTGACAAGCACATTGCCAGACTGCCGCTCCAGTGTATGAGAGTATTGTGGCGGTGTGCTATTTTGTACCGGTCTCCAGGAGACGTTTGTGGAGCAGGCTGGCAGGAAGGAAGGCCTCGTCCTTACAGGAACGGATCTGGGTGCCCACCAGCTCCGAACCCGTGGCCAAGATACGGGCGTTCTCCTCGTTAAGGTTCACACCAGCCATGGATGCCACGTCATTGATGTCGTCATCATCCCTGCAGACACAAATGGAGGAGATACAAGAAGAGCTTTACCATGCATGAAACAGGTATATTATATAAAACATTTATATAAAATTATGTTACATATATTACACGCATGTATACAGTCCGTTACTGTGAAAAATTCAAATGTAATATTTTTTAATTAAAATCAAAAATTAATATCACACCTTGTACTTTTGTACAAAGTAGTTTACATAGTAAATGTCACACTTTTGTATATCTATACATTAAATGTATACATAAAGTTATATATATATATATATATATATATATATAAGAAAATCTTGTGGAATGATACCAAACTTATTTTAAAACTTTACTGAATCTTTTTAAAATTATTCTTTTTTCTTCAGCATAATAATAGATAGTCATGAACAGTTCATTCCATCACACCCATTTTTACATTCTCAAATTCTGTCTTGCACCCATTGAAACTACTAACAATTCTAGAGAAACGCTGCCTCCTACTGGACTCTTAGAAAACCTACCTGAAAGTCCCACCCCCAGGGTCATTTAGCTTCTGTTTCTGATTGGCCGAGGCTTGAAAAGCCACACTCATGGGGTTCCTCACTTGCAAGTGTGTCCCAACAGCACCTGCAATAAAACTTGTAATTATACTGGGGTACTTCTATTGGACTCTTGCATGAGAAAAGGAACACTTAAGCCTCAATCACTTTTCTTTTGGTGTGTTTAAAAAGGATTTTAAGCTCATTAAGTCTCTCATTAGCTTACCTTGAGCACGAATCGTCTGCGTAATCACCACCGGCATCCGTGTCGGAGTAGCCTGAGGCCCAGACCTCTTAACAGCCTGAAGAGAACAAAACCACAGAGGATATGAACATTTTTAAACAAGTGCTGGACGATACAGCTTAAAAAAAAAAAAAAAAAAAATTGTATAATAATTGTAAGGCTTCTGCAGATATTCAATAAGTGACTATATTAATATATTTGCTCTAAATTGACTTAAATTGTTTTTTATTAGATAAAGCATCATTTCAACCAAACAACCTTAACCAGTTAGACTTAAAATGTTTTATGCAATAATAATAATCATGTTTATCACATGGACATAAAAATATTTATTTATATGCATTAATACTACATTTAACTCAATTAGGATAATGTGGATAATTCCACCAAATCAGCTTATCTTGTAAAATGGCACAGCTAAATAGATAATAGTAATAGATAATAGTAATTATTATTAAAAGATAATACTACTACTACTAATTCTACTACTAATAACATATCAATCCCTAGTGCATTATATGAGCTGCTGGGTTCATGAATATTAATCACATTGTCAGCGTTCGCTCGAACTGATTTGCTGAAATCAAAACAGGGACAGTAATAGATGAGCGCCAGCCAATGAGACTGCTGTTTGCGCATTAGTTCCGCCCACTACTGAAGAAACCGGCATCTCTTCTGCTTGTTCTTAAAAGCTGAATAATTCCAAATGAACTGTTATTTTGACAGGAAAATACAACAAAGATTATCGTTTACATGTAGCGCATTGATTCTGCATGGTATGTAAGACTCTCTCTCGCTCTTTGCGCTCTCAGCAAAGCAACGGCGAGTCGTGTGCCTTCAGACTAGAGTTTGCAGTATGTTAAATACAGGTACGTCGCGCATCCATTGAGCTGAATTGAAATAGTACAGATCACTTGACGGAGAGCGAAACTCAAGCGCTCAGTCAGAGTATTCAGCGAGTGAAAATATATTTATGCTACTCTTATACTTGGCCTCTAACACACATTGGAGAGTAAAATCTAAGAATTTATTAGCCAATGTCCAATGATAGACATTATTTAGTCGCCCAGAGTGAAGATTTAGTTGCATATGCGAGTGTTTTACTTGCACTGCAGAGGGTTGAATATATACAATTGTTATGGACATTCACATATTAAATATGAATATTTAATATATTGACCAGCCCTACAATAGACCATAGGAAAGCATGAGTTACCATGGTGGTAGTGGGAGTCAGGGTAGCAGCCGGCCGGATGGTAGATATGGTGGTGGGTAATGTGCTCGGCGCTGGAGCTTTTATGGTATTCACCGTCAGAGGGGTGGACGTAGTAGAGGCCTGAGACAGCTGAGTTAAAGACTGCTGGGAGTTCAGAAGTGTCAGACGCAGAGCAGGCAGGCTTTTCTGTACAAAGAGAAGGGGAAACAGATTTAGTGTAATTAAGAACAATAAGTGCAACTGCTTTTTAATGGAAAGTTATGAGTCCTACCTTCAGAAAAGGGATCAGGTATGGTTGAGGAGATGATTTCAACTCTGTCTGCAGGCGATTTGTAAACTCCTCAGGCTCAATTTTTGCATCCTTTGCAGATTTTAGAAGGCAAAATGCATATCAGTTAAATATGAGAAGATTTGCTCTTGTTATACATGTACTGGAAATTTCAATAAGTTCTATAAATAATTTGCTAAAAAGCTATGAATTCACACTTAACACTTTTGTTGCAATTTGGTGCCATTGGGTGTGAATTCATAGTTGTGTAGCAAATTATTTGTAGATAACTATGAATCTAGAAAAAAAACCTGTGAAAATATTAGCAGGGCAAATAAAAATTATGCCACATTTACACTGTAAAAATGACACAGAAGCATTTCTGCAGTTGCATTTGGTGTCTTTACACAGACTGTTTAATGCTGCTCAGAAGGTAGCTTAAATGCAATTAAAACTGTGTACTTTGACAGGCATAATTTAGTCAAGCTTTTATGTGGTATTATGTCTTTACACTGAATTTTGAGCATGCACAAATCAGCCTTAACATGGCTGTGTACTGCCTGTCTGAGCCAGCAGAAAAAAAAAATATATTTTTGAGCCCTGCCAATGCTGACATCTACAGTTTAGCATAAATAAAAGCACTAGATGAAATACTATCACTTAAAATACCACAATAAACTGCTATACTAAACCTTTTAAAGAAAATGAAACAATAATAAAGTGGTCCAATCAAAACACTGCCACAAGTAATGCAGAAATGACACATACACTTTTAAACACTAAACGGCTAATACTTACCAGCAGATCCTGCACTAGTGCCTTCACATTCCGAGATGTTTCCGGGGAGGGGGAGTTATGGGATGCCAGTTTGATGAGCGTTGCTAGGAAGTTCTTGCACTTCTTTACATTCTCTTGCATTTCCTGAAATGAAAATTCCAGTATTTTACAACAAATAATGAACTAGAATCCATATCCACCAATAGTCAGTCACGTTATGAATGAAAAGAGTTTAATTTCAACAGTACCTGAGAGAGGACAGGGGCTCTATTAGCTGGGGAAGCGGCAGAGGTGGTGGTGCTGGGACTCTGAGGGGTCACAGAGGGCTTGAGGACTGTCTGTGGTGCAGGCTGCACGCGGGCCCCTGCTGTAATGACTGTGGTGGTGGGCTTCTGAGCCGAGGTAATTGTTACCACTGCTGTCTTCTGCTACGGAAATAAAAAACCATGCCAAGTTAAAAACCTTACCTCTAAATATTTTGCCTAAACTTCCAATTTGAATGGAAAGTGATGCAATAAAAAGACAAGGTATACCATGAAATAATATTAAAACCTTTTCAAGGAATAATTCACCCCAAAACAACATATTTACTCAACTTTACAAAATGATGTCGTCATTTTTTTTCCCAACAAAACAGACATAAAATATAATTTCTCTCACATACATATTTGCCATTCAATTAAAATTCTTAGTTACCACTGGCTGTCAAGCTTAAAAAAGGACAAAAAACACCAAAAAAGCAAAAGGTATTGCATACTCCCCAAGCGCTAGATATCAAATCTGAAGCCACTCGATAGCTTTGTGTGATAAACAGATCAAATCAAGTATGCCACAAATATGATGTCATGATGTCTGGTTATGAACCACTGGAGAAAATAACAGTGTTTATTGTTAATGACCTTTAATCTGTGGCATATTTGATTTGTGAGCTCCAGCCAATGTAAAAACTATCTGTGAATTTTTTTTCTTCTTCATACAAAGCTTCCATACAGCTTCAGAAGTCAGGTGGACTACATCATGGTGCTTTTTTGTCCTTTTGTAAGACTTTTCAGATATATTTTTTCCCTACAATGTAAAAATATTGTATGCAGGTTTGGAATAGCAAATCACAAAAGGAGATGTAATGCAGAATAAAGGCCTCATTTTCAATTCACATTCATTGTAATTGGAAAAAAATGGTGGAGACTTCATTCTGCCTGACATCTTACTTTATCTTCCATGGAAAAATAGTCATTTCAATAGAAATCCATGCGATTGGGAATTGCGCGTAAGGGCAAAAGATTTCTCCACTCAGATTTCGAAACAAGTTCAAGTTGGTCACGCGGATTCGCCATGTTGACCAACAGATAGCTGGGTTACATTTTATTTTAAGGTATCCTTGTTACAGTGTAATTATACATTTAAGTACTGGGTAATATTAATTAGCATCATGTACTTATAGGGTTAGGAATAGGGTTCGGTTTAGGGTTAGTTGCATGTAATTATGCATAATTCACTGTTATTACATGTAACGTGTAACAAGGACACTAAAATATTGTTATTGAAAACTGCTTGGTTTTTAAAGTGACTTGTGTGTGAGCTGTGCTTCATATATCACTACATTATTGATAATGGCCTTTTTTGCTGATGAAATTTTGCTAATGTGACTGCATCTTTAGTCTTAAATTAAAACATAAATCATCTGCAAATATTATTCATGTGTTATCCAACAAGAGATGTCTTTGCTCATACCTGGGCAACAGGTGTGGTGACTCTGAAAGCCGCTCCAGCAGTGGGTGTAGCAGGTCTCGGTGACATGGTGGCTTTATTTTGGTTCTGAGCTTTGGCCTGGGCCAGGACCTGCTGAGGAACCAACGCCAGCTGACCGGCCTCCGTACGTACCAGCACCATACCTTAAGAAGAACACAGAGGAAAATGTATACACATCACATAAAAGCAGTAACCTCATAGAATAATAGCCACAAAAAGTATTAACAATACTTAACAAAATTTAAAGGGATAGTTCATTTACTCTCATGTTGTTCTAACTAACTATGACTTAGGCTACTTTGGTCTGTGGAACATAAAAGACGATATTTTGAAAAACGTCTTAAGGTGAGGTCACATGTCACATTTCAGAAATTTCTGCAAAATTTGCAGGCAACAAATGTACATCCTATAGTCAATAATGTAGCAATGTATGTTTGTTTGTTTTTAACACCATAACTTTTTGAAAAACCTTCTTTAAAATAGTTAGGGATTAGTTCACTTCAGAATTAATTTCCTGGTAATTTACTCACCCCCATGTCATCCAAGATGTGCATGTCTTTCTCTCTTCAATCGAAAAGAATTTAAGATTTTTAAGGAAAACATTCCAGGATTTTTCTCCATATAGTGGACTTCAATGGGGACCAATGGGTTGAAGGTCCAAATTGCAGTATCAATACAGCTTCAAAGGGCTCTACATGATCCCAGCCGAGAAATAAGGGTCTTATCTAGTGAAACAATCGGTCATTTTCTAAAAAAAAAATATATATATATATATATATATATATATATATATATAAAATATATATACTTTTTAACCACAAATGCTCGTCTTGCACTAGCTCTGTGATGCGCCACGCATTACGTAATCACGTTAGAAAGGTCATGCGTGACGTAGGCGCAAGTACCGATCCAGTGTCTACAAAGAGAATGTGCAAAGACTAAGTCAAACGCCCTTTCCAAACAAAAAAAAGGGGAAAAAACGATGTTGGATGATTTTGAAGTTGGAGGAGAAAATGAGATGTTTTTTCGCCCTACCGCAGTACTTCCGCCTACGTCACGCGTGACCTTTCCAACGTGATTACGTAATACATTTTTTTTTTTTTTAGAAAATTAATGTTCCTCTAGATAAGACCCTTATTCCTCGGCTGGGATCGTGTAGAGCTCTTTGAAGGTGCATTGAAGTTGCAATTTGGACCTTCAACCCATTGGTCCCCATTGAAGTCCACTATATGGAGAAAAATCCTGGAATGTTTTCCTCAAAAACCTTAATTTCTTTTCGACTGAAGAAAGAGAGACATAAACATCTTGGATGACATGGGGGTGAGTAAATTATCAGGAAATTTTAAATTCTGAAGTGAACTAATCCTTTAACTGAATTAAAAAAAAAGGTTTCTCACAGGGTTAAAACAAGCACAGTCTTATAAAACATGCTTCATTGATAAAGAGTTTTGACAGAAAGAACATTTTGGTGGATCTTCTCGTAGTATTAAAACCTTGTGTGTGTCATCACAAAAAATTAAATTCCCAATCACATGTATTCCTATCGAAATGGATTTCGCCAGCGAAAATTCGCAACCTTTAGATTTTTTTTGTCAGTACAATGAAAGTCAATGGGGTCCAATGTTGTTTTGTTTTGGACCCCATTTACTTTCATTATGTGCATAAAAAACATTCCTAAAAATAGGTTCATGTTCCACAGAAGAAAGAAGTTGACATTAGGGTGAATAAATGACAAAATTTCCATTTTTGGGTGAATCACTCCTTTAAAAAACATTTTTCTCGCAGCTAGACTATTCCCGAACGGTTACCTGGTGGTATGGTGAATCCTGGCGGTAACTGAATAGTAGTTTGTTGCTGCGGCCTGACAATCAGCTGGGTCGCAGGTGCCCCAGGTCGCTGCGGGGCCGCCGCGGTCGCCGTCACTTGAGTGGGCGTACCAGGTCTCAACAGGGTCGTAGGCTGTCCTACGAGAGTGGTTGTTGCTGGCTTTGCAAGAACAGAGGGCGTGCTTGCCACAGGAAGTGAGGTCACCACTGCACTGGACGACACAATAATTTGAGTGGGCGTACTGGGGTGCAAACCTACGGGAGCCCCGGGGAGCTGGTTCGGGACGATGGCTTTAATCTGGTTTTGAGGGTCAGATTTGGGCTCTGTGTTTGTGAACGCCACAGAGGTGGAGACAAGACCGGTGCCCTGCATGGGCAATCCTGAGACTTTAGGGTCACCTCCGTTGTGTACGACACTTGTGATGGTGTTAGGAGGCCTGTGCAGTGCAATAGTGGGGTTTGCTTGACTATCTAGTGACACATTCGCATGTGGCAGTGTGCTGTTGGGCTGAGCGGACACAAAAGCAGTATTTGTATTAGTAGGAGCAGACATGTTGCTTTTACCATTACCTACACCTGAACCAATGTCAATACCGTTAACAGATGCAGGCGCGGAAGCGATAACAGAAGAGTTTAACGTGCCACTGCTTCCGTTCACAGTCTGTATTCTGGCGGGAACCGTCCGGACAGCAGACGCAATGTGATTTGTATTGGGATGAGAGTCTGTTGGTGCTGCGTCACTTGAACAAGTTGATGGATTTGATGAATGATATTGCACCCGGTTCGCGGCAGTAACTAAATTCGCAGAGGTACTGGGCAAGTTCGAGGTGGAGGAGACAGAACTGGACGCCGGTATCCTATCCGGACCGTTTTCTTGAGAGTTTCCCTCCTGGTTTCGCTGTGGCTGCCGCTGCTGCTCCAGTGTTGTTCCTACTTGGGCGGGCAGTAATTTCCCCAAGTGTGGATTTAGCGCGTTTGGGGGTCTCCTGATGTCGCCTTGAGGACCCACCGCTTTGTTTTGTCCACCCAACTGCGATTCTAACGAGCCTACGAGGTCACTGACGGCTTTTTCGTCCACTTCGGAGTACAGCATATCTTCCAGTGGATCGGGGACACCCGCCATCTTTGAGAGACGCTTGAGAAATGCGCACGGCGCGTGCGTTGTTTTGCTGCTGAGGCATTGTGGGAAACGTAATGACATCATGGCTAAGATTTGCAGCTGTTGTCATAAGCCTGTCATATCTGGAAACAAATTTGGAAACCGCCTCGTAAATATTTAATGTAAAAATAAAAATGCATGTAAAATAAATAAATGTAAAAATAATATAAAAATAAAATAAACCCTGGAAACGCATTTAATTATAATATTGATAGATGCAGAAAAATGCTTTGACTTATTTTGGAATTGTCCTCAGTCGGCCTGTTTTTGGTCAAATTTCTGTTTATTTATTAGTGATAATAATTCAACTTTGTTTTGAAAATGTTTTTTTTTTCACGTATGGCATGTCTTATAATTATGAATATTATTGAATTAATATGCTACTTCTATTAGCTACATTTAGTATGCAAAAATGTAAATATGTCGAAAATAAGACTTAGTTTCTAATTTAAAAGTCAAAAGTTCAACAATACCTAAAAATAATATTAAGTTTGAAAAATGATAAACATTTTATTTCTTTAATTTAGGCTACTTTATTGTTTTGCTTTTCCTAATGTACCCCCCTCTATTTGTAAATCTTTTTTTTTTTTTTTTTTAAAGGAAAACATAAGCCTGTCATATCACAATCTTAAGCACTACTGTTGTTTTGAAATTACCCAATCTTTTCATCTCAGAGACAAAATTCTAATTATATATATATATATATTAATTTTTATGCACAGATTCTTGGCCTAACCTACTTTTTAACTGAAACAGAATCACTTCTTAAATGTTTTTATTATACTAAAAATAAGAAAAGTTTGTCTTTGCCCTTGTGTAAATGATATCAGGAATAAGAGTTTAATTAAATGTAATAGGATATCTTCCTCTTGGCTCTGCGTAAATACAACGCAACAGTGAGTTCTTTTGGTGTCTGGTTCATGTAAAGATCACGTGGTACAGAGCTGGACCAATAGGATTGCGAGTCGTGTTGTACGGCCCAAATATTGAAAACAGCAGTGTCAGTTTTGATCATTTTCATCGGCGCTGTCAGGAACAGTAAGTACGTGCTCCAAACTAAGCCTGAATTCATGTGTTAATATTATTTGTTTTCATTTATATGGCATGTTTTTATAGTGCGAATATATTTAAAGAGCTGTTGGTGATAATGCGATAAGATGAGACATTACGTTCATGTTAGCAAGCTAGCTAAATGAGTTTGTCAGTCTTATGAAAGTTGGTTTCGAAAGGCGTGTTGCGTTGGTTTTTATCATTCTTAATAAATGAAACAATATGAAGAAAATATAGTAAAATACAAAATATTGCTTAACAAAAGTATAAATGTACATAATATTGTACATACGCTGGCAAACGCAATATTCTAAAAATAATATAATAAAAAAATAACAATTATATTTTATTTAATAAATGGTTTTTAATTTTTTTTTTTAATTTAAAGAAATGTTTAAAACAGCAAAACTACTGTTAATCAAGGGGGCGTGGTGCATTGGTAAAGCTAAAATTTCTGTAGGAATACAACATCATGAATGTTGAAAATGGATGATTTGAATCCACTGTACAAAGAAGTAACATTGTTTTTGTTTATTTTAATTTTTCCCCCTTAAATATATTTACAGATTCATTTTAATGTAATATTACTTTGTTATTAAGAGGTGTAGATGTTGTGTAGATATTAATTCATTGTTTAGACAGGTCAGAATTCTGACAAAATTCTGTTCTCTCTTCTATCATCTTGTCAAGCAGCCAGAAGCATGGCCACGGCACAGTCAACACTGATGTTCGCAGTGTGTATCCTGATGATAACAGAACTCATACTGGCCAGAAAGGACTACTATGACATCCTCGGTGTGCCAAAAGATGCTTCCGACCGTCAGATCAAAAAAGCTTTTCACAAGCTTGCCATGAAATATCACCCAGACAAGAACAAGAGCCCCGATGCGGAAACCAAATTTCGAGAGATTGCAGAAGGTAGGTTATATTTACCAGTCAAAAGTTTGGAATAATTAAGATTTTTTAGTCTCTTATGCTCACCAAGGCTTCATTTATTTGATCAAAAATACAGTAAAAACATTAATATTGTGAAATATTATTACAATTTCTATTTTAATATATCTTAAAATGTTGCTTGATTAACTACTTGATATAGTGATCTACAATTAAATAGCATGTTTATTAGCAAAGTCACTGTGTCATGCAGCATTTTTGAAAACTCGTTCTGCAGCATATGAAACCCTGTCGGATGAGAAAAGAAGGCGAGAGTATGACCAGTTAGGAGACAATGCGCTCAACAATGAAGACATGAACGGAGGGCAGCGTTTTCATCATTCCTTTGATTTCAACTTCAACGACATGTTCAGAGACTTCGACATCTATAGCCAAAACAGGCACGCTCGGCCAAAACGGCACTTTGAAGAGCACTTCAAGGCCCACCAGCAAGCACACAACCGCCACAAGAGACACTTCCAGGGTACTTTTGGTACCGGAGCCTTCGAGGACATGTTTGAGGATATGGAGAAGATGTTTACATTTGACCGACACATAAAAAGGACCGAGAACAGGTTTCAGGGCACAACCAAACAACACTGCAGAACGGTGACCCAGCGAAGAGGAAACATGGTCACCACCTACACGGACTGCACCTCGTCCTAAACAACAGAGCGGACCATTACACTTGTATTTTTATGTCTGATTTAGTTTGAGCTATTAATTTGCTGCTGTGATGAGTGGGGTTTGATTTTACCAGTGACTGATTTGTTATTTAAGATGCATTTGGAGTTTCAGTTGGTTTGATTGACATCTACAATTGACACTACATTGGATAGTGGTCTAGAGTTTTTCATCCCTGCAGCACCAAAACATAAAAAAAAAATGGTCATTAGTTTATTGATGACAAACTATATTTGATTACGCTCTGATATAAGTGTGCATTTATGTTTAAATCACACTTTCTTGACCATATGAAACTAGTTGTTCAGTTTCATGCTTGGTTAGCTACTAAACTTCCCTGTTATGTTGAAAGAATGAATGTGCTGAAATCCTGAAACTTCTCTACTTATCCAAGGTTGTAAATTTTGTTGTTTTGGTGCTGAACATTCATCTTTGGGGTAGTGTTGTCAAAGTACTGACCAAGTTCAGTACCAAGTCGATACTGAAATTTTAAAAATGTGACGCTTTCAGTGCGCGCTGTTGAACTGATTCGAAAACACCTCTGATTGGCCATTGTGTTCACGCACTCAACAGATATGTCTGTGATTGGCTACAATGATCAACGCAGCGTTTGAATTTGAAAGCGGGAGCGTTTGAAAACAGGCGTCTCCCGTGTGTATCTGTGTAAGCGCTCAGTGAAGAGCGTCATTGATGTCTATTTACAACATGTTTTTGAAGCGTTGATCATTGTAGCCAATCACAGACATATCTGTTGAGCGCGTGAACACAAAGGCCAATCAGAGGTGTTTACGAATCCGCTCAACAGCGCTCACAGCATCACATTTTTAAAATTTCTTTTGACAACCCTACTTTTGGGTTTGCATCTTCATGAACTGCCCTTTTATTTTTTTGTGAAGCTAAACAAATGTTTGTTGCATTGCTGTGAATGATATAGTTAATTATACTGAAGTAGTTTCTTTCAAACTCACACTTATTAGATAGAGAGGTGCCTTTCCCACTCATTGTGGTAGATTTAGGTTATTGTAATCAGATTGGAGCACTTTTATGACCTCATGTGTATTATCGTTTGCATGGCTGAGAGAAAGTAGGTCTCTGTTTTTGTCATGTACATCAGTTACCCAGTTGGGTTTGTAAACAGCTTTTGTTTTAGGAAAGTACAAGTCTGACATTGTTCTCTAAGCCAAAGTGTAGTTTGGCTGAACTTTTTATATGTTTGTAACAAAACATAAGAGTTTGATTGTTTCTTTTTATATGGCGGCGTTACCCCTAAAAAGAAACAAGGGGAATGTACCAACTTGGCATTTGCCTGACAATGTTTTTTTGTAAATATGGTGTATAACCCAGCTATGTTCCTGTATGACATCACCTGTGACCTGTTTTGTTGAATAATCCCATGTGCAATATTTAAAGGCAGCTGTCCTGTTGGTTTAACTGTTACTCGCTGACATAGTTATGTTATGTTATGTTATGAGTCGCGGTAGACTCATCTGGCACTTTCTTTATTTTAATCCTATGGATGAAAAGTAAATCTTAAATAGCCTATTTGAACCCAAATGTATGTATACTTGGGTTAACAATAAATCGTGATCAAAACTATTTGTTTGAGGACCTTTTTTCTTTAAAATTTAAAAAAAAAAACACAAATATTTATTGCTATACCGTTATGATACAGCAGCATTTTTAGTACCCTAAGTAAACTTGAACTGGTACATTTTGTTTGCAATATACATAAGTTGTTTCTGACATACATAATATGTTAAATATTTCAATGGCCATGGGGTAAAACAAGAAAAAGGCATGTTATACAATTATTAATATTACTGGAGAATGGTTTTGCTCTGAAATATTTTATTTTTAAATATTGATGACTTTAGACAATACTGAAGTGTTTTGTATATATGTAAACAAGCAAAAGGCTCTTAGATCATGTAATATTATTAATTAAAATAAGATATTGATAGATTTAAGTGGCATAACTGTTAATAGTTTATCCAGTTCAAGTTTGTAAAAATGTGTACATTAATAAACATTTCACTTGGTGTGTAGTCCTATATATATATATAGATATATAGATATATATAGATATATATAGATGTGTTGTTACTCAGATAACCATATTAATAACACCACATGGCTACATGTGTCATAATTTATGTAATATTGGCACTTTAACTATATTCCGTGCTACCTCACCCAAAACACGTTTTCCTGTATGCTCCAAAATATTTTTGTTTCACTCCGTAGTTACGGTTGCCTTGGCGCATTCACTCAGAACAATACTTGGTAATGTAGTTTATTTCCAGAAAATTCGAAAGTGGGTCAACAGCTGTTGTGCCTCCTAAAACTACAAGTCCCACAATGCACCGGTGCGCAGTTTTTCCGCGGCCGGGTTGGTTCATGGTGCCACTGTGAGGGACATTGGATGACTTTGTGCCGTGTTTAGCCGCGGTAGTCGCCTTAGCTCATTCATTTTGACGGGAAGAGATCGTCAACACGATGGAGGCTCTTATTCCTGTCATTAACAAACTCCAGGATGTCTTTAACACAGTCGGGGCGGATATTATCCAGCTGCCTCAGATTGCAGTGGTGGGAACGCAGGTAATTATTTAGTTGCTGATTCCATTCAGAGACTGATACAGGTCTATGGCGTTGTCTCAAAACCTAGTGAGTTACCTACCTAGACTGCATTTTTTGGGCATAAGAAGTTCGGAATGGAATGGAATCGAAAGTTCGAATGCGCATATGAAGCCCCTATATATGCAGTTCACTTATATTGAAACACAGCCCATTATTAGCTATATTTATTTTTTCTTGCGACATGTTTTATATATGGCAAGGTCAACGACAAAAAAAACGAATGTCGTTTTAAATATACCGACCATTAAGATGATAAAATCAAAATCTTTAATGAGCTTTCAAATAATGTTATCTGCGCTATCCAGCTAACTAGCGTGCTAACCCAAGTCCTCGCTAGTTTCCTCATTTCTATTTGAAAAATTGGCCTCTCAAGCATATTATTGGAAATTCCTACTGTTAGGAATGTGTTTATGTTTTAACAGTATGAGCAATATCATAAAGTTAATTATAGAGCTGTGTTGTTCTCAGTACAGTAGCTAACACATGATGAGATGCGCCATAGTCGGTCTGAACTTGACAGTTCAGGCAGCATGTTTGGACTGAACGGCTGCAGGACTCACTGTATATGAAGGACAAAATGGTCAGATTAGAACTAAGGTGAAAGGGATTGTGAATCTTATCCCTCTGACTTTACACTAGATATCTGCATCATTTCATTTTAGAAAATATTGCATACTTAATAGTGTTGTAATATAGACCTTTAATGTAAGTAAACCAGAGAGTGACTCGTGAAGTAGAAGAGTTTCCTACCATCTGCCACACACTTCAGGTATAATAAGTTTGAAGAGTCTTAAAGCAGAGACTTTCACTGACCGCTTAAGAGGATATGGCTGTCTGAGTGCCCAAGAAAGAGTTTTATCCCTGTAAAGTCTAACATATGAAATAATAGTCCGAAAAGGTTCCCACACAGGAACCTGTCATTTCCCTCTTTTTTAACGATAGTTTGTTTTTGTGGACAAGTTACTCCAAATAGATGATTGCCTCAAATGTTTTTTGGTTTCCATAAGTAAAGATGGCAGATTTTAAACTGTTTGGGGCCTTATAACAAAAGAAAAATTGTTTTTTGTTTTTGTTTAAACAATTTATAAAAGAAAATCTGAAGAAGAAAAAAAAAAAGGTTTGAGTATGTGTTTTATGTTATGTATCAGGCATTTATGGCTCATATAGTATAAAATGTTGAGAATCTATATATCTATATGGGGCAAAACATATAATGCAATGCAATACAATAATTATTGGGAGATTTTACAAATAAAACGTCCTCAAAAGCATGATGTTTCATATTTTTTATACTTACATTTTAAAATGATTTTTCTAAAAAATGATATATGGACAATCAAGTAAACCTAAGTTACTTCAGTCCAGTAAATGTTCGTCTTGAAATATCAATATCAAAAATTATTCTTACGTTACTTTATAAAAATCTGAAAACATTTCACAGCAAAGACACGCGAACCTTGACCTGAAGGTGGACGTTTTGAGAATGACACTTGCTTAAAAAGTACAAACTATCAGTCAGATGCCAAAAGGCATGTAGTAGATTGTATACAACAGGTTTTTCAGCAAAGTTTTGATCATGTTGATAATTTAGAGGTCTTAGAAATTCATATAACCGTAACCTTTGTAAGGTTAAGCTGTCTAGGTACAAGTATGATCAGCAAGTGAACTTTTAGTTACTGCTCTAAACATGTTTTTAAGTAGTAAATGTTCAGTAATTGACAGTCCAGATAGATTTAGTCAGTATTGACTTGTGTATTTTGTGTGGTCATCTGATTTCCAGAGTAGCGGCAAAAGCTCTGTGCTGGAGAGTTTAGTTGGCAGAGACCTTCTGCCCCGCGGGACGGGCATCGTCACCCGCAGGCCTCTCATCCTCCAGCTGGTAAACGTAGACCCGGAGGACAGAAGAAAGACCGGCGAGGAGAATGGTATGTACTTTTTTTCCTATTTGCATTTCGGAAAAGCATGAATTACTGACCTGCAGTGTGTGTTTGTAGGATTTGGGTGCTACTTTCTTTCTAATTTGGTTGCTCAATCAATGGCGGTGCAGTGGTGACAGGTACTTGTTAGGTCGTCATCTGCCAAGTTAAGTCAAAAGAGAAAGGAAAATGTAGTGGTCCGAGCCAGTTTATTCCTATGTGCTGTTTCTTTAAGTATGTTATATATTTCAGATGAAGCTTTTAGCATGGGCATCTCTGCATTTGTGTGGCTTTGGCTACACTAGAGTCCTAGAAAGACTGCATTGCTGCAGGTTAACCCTCTGTCATCTCTCTTTAAACACAGACACCAATACCTGGAAAAATGGGCGCCTTTACAAAGGTCTCCTTTTCCTTGTTCCTTGCCCTTTTGCTTGTGTTGAGCAGCTTTGTGTTTTTCTCATCCTGCTTTCATTATTTGATTTATAAGCTTTGGTTACGCTGCCAATGCAATGGCTTAGCTTAAACAAAGCCAGCCTGAGGAATATAGAGTACAATCCAGTTTTGCTTTCAGATTGAAGTGGTAAGAGTGAACGATTTTGGTCTCAAAACATCTGTTTACTCAGTAAAAATGAACTAACAGTAATCAACTACTAATTAAATGTCACTTTGTTGTGAGGAGTCAAAGTCTTTATTAGAATTGAGTTTTAGAATGAGCTTGGTAGGCTGTGCTACCCACAATGCACTGCGCTTTGCCTTTGTTTTGTAGCAGTTTTTGTTTAATTTGCTGTAATAGTGCTTTTAAAGAATAGAAATGATATATTGATGTGAAACAAAAGCCTATCCTACTTAGCAGACTAAAATCTTTGAAGAAAGTGAATGTTTACATAGGTTGTGTGACCTAGTATTGTGTCATTGACAGTGTTGTCAACAATTTTCCCACAGGAGTGGATGGAGAAGAGTGGGGGAAATTTCTACACACCAAAAACAAGGTATGGAAAGCAGTACAATAGATGTTTGGACAAAGAATTCGCAATCAGCAGCAGCTAAGGCCAAATGTGTGTGACCGTTTTAACATTTTTAGGAGTCTATTATGAACAATTCTAAATAGTAATAGGCCTAATAATAATAATGGTTCTCCTTGACTAAATTTTGCATGGATAGTAATTATAAGCACAGGTGAACATGAAAAAAATATTTCTGAGAGTTTAATATATGAAATATTTCTGCCTAATTCACTATTATGTGTACACACATACATTTGTTCTTAACCTCGTTCTCGTTCCTCGTTCATGCTATTATTTGCCAGTTGTACAAATGCATTTTAGGATTAAATATATATGTATATAATTTCATCTCAACATGTTTATAAGTCCACCAAGATTTTTGTGTACAGGTGGTTTCAGTTGTTCCATACGTTTTTTATTTTTGGTCATTTTAGAATAATTTTTACTACAAAAGTTATTAAAGTGCCCCCATTATGCTATTGTATTCTTAAATTTGTTCTATATTATGAGAAAAAATCATTTTCTCATAATATACATTTGCAGCATCACCTCTTTTCTCACAGTGTCTGAAATGGTTTGATAAAGGATTCAGTCTCTCTAAACCCCTCCTTTCTAAGAGCCTACTCTGCTCTGATTGGTCAGATGGCCCAGTCTGTTGTGATCGATCTACTCTGCTCTGATTGGTCAGATGGCACAGTCTGTTGTGATTGGTCTACCGCTTACAGCATGTGTCAGAAAACGAAACGGCCATTACCATATCTGAATTTTAGCTCCGGATCTTCCTCAGCACTTGATACACATTGATACGATGGCGTCGGTTTTACCATATCAATTCCAGCCTCATCCTTTGAAAGCAAAGTGGATTTGCTTTCACAGCACAGAAAACGGCGTCTTCTTGACATGTCGATAACACAAAACAAACTCTTCCAGGCCTCAGCTACAACTACAGTGTTTGAGGACGGGTCAAAATAGATGTTGTTCGTGAGCAGCCAATGAAAAGGAATGGCATTATGCGAATTTGTTACAAACATACATAGGTTCATGCAGGAAGTAAGACTGGAATTACTGACTACTTTTTTCAGGCTGTTCAGAATCGGTTCTTTCTTTTGAAAAGACAATAACTCCATTTGATGGGCACTTTGATCTTTGAAACTTTGCAGACTTTTTACATTTACAAACCGCTATATTACACACTGCATGAAAGTCAATATCCAAAAAAGCATAATAGGGGCACTTTAATCATGATTTTTTTCCCCATGAAAGCGTTCATACTCAGATAATCACGCACAAATTTGTGCATTTACAGTTAGTGAATGAGACCCAATGGCCCTCATTTATCAAACGAACGTAGAAACCAGCGTACATCTGAACGAAAAAATCAGCTTACGACAACGCTCACGTGTGATTCATTAAACTTTCATATGCGGCCAATGCTGTCGAACGAATGAATGGGTGTTGATAAATGTGACGGCTGAAAACAATTGTCATTTAAATATCACGCCCCAAATTTTAGAAGCCTCGCCCTATAGTTTACGACACAGAAACGTAACCCGGCCATGAAGAGGAAGTAATCGCATGAAAAAGAAATTTATCTTACTCTAAAAACACCCCTCAACTTCGTAATTGCAAACAATAAAATGAATTTAAATAAAAATACTGGTAAGTAAAACTAAATACTTACAAACATTATTAATATATATAAACTTGGTTATTTTAGTACCTCACTCCACAGAAAATCCTTTACATTTATTTTATTCAGAACAGAACAAGAACGAAAAATAAGTAGCTATATATTATAAATTGAAACACAAATTAGGCTATAGTGGCATTCATTATAAAGCAGAAATTAATTTATTTAAAGCAAAACTGAATTGGGCTCACATAGCCTACCTCTCTCATTCGGGAAGAATCCAAACGTTTCCATATTCGCGATGTAACATTTATTGCTTGCTGAACTACTGTTCCTTATGTAAACAAGGCTTTCTATTTCACTCTTGTTTCAATATCCACGTAAAACATCATCTTTCACACGCGCAAAAATGTGTTTAGTTGGGCGTTGCGCTCGCCGACTGGTAAAGATGGATAGCGGACCATTTAAACTGAGGAGTATTAACTTTGTCTGCATTTTAGTTTGCTGATAAATGGCTAAAATGTAAAGTTAGCAATGCTAGAACTGATATGTAGTGTCTGCGTGTGTGAGTGAGGCGCCCGCACGATCAATTGGATTTAATAAAATAAAGATAAATATTTTAATAAAATAAAGAAAACGAATACAACGGGAGCGTAGACTGTACTAGCCCTACTTGATGCACAGTTTTTCTCTTTTGTTTTGTTAATCTGTTAATTATTTCAGTGACATATATTTCATGTAGTCCTATCTTTTTATTCCTTGTAGGCTATATTATTCTGTTTTTCTCTGCGTTGCAGGTGCATGATGTGTGAATCCTAATGTTCTGTTGATGTTGCCATTTGCGCATCCAAAGTGAAATCCCTAGAAAGAAAACAAAAAAACAAAAAAAACATTTGTGGTATTTTAAGACACGTGTCTATTCTAATTTAATTTTAATTTGACATTTTAATTGTGTCGTTTAATGGTTAATGATCGGTTAGTGAGTTATTGTCGGTCAGGAAAATAATCTAAATGTTCTCATAACAATTCTCCACCAGATTTACTATGCTGCACACGCAAGTTCCCGCTGACTCAAAAACTTTCGTACACGAGCTGAGACCTGACATGAGATTTGATCGTAGCCACCGCTCACGCTCGTATTGATAAATGCCAAATTTTGCGTGGAAACAAGCGTACACAGTTTTCTGGCGTACGATCGTTTGGTAAATGAGGGCCAATGTCTCAAGACACATGTTTAAATTGGGATCATCCAACACCTCACATTTGAGTAAGTCCAACTGGAAAAGTTGTTTCATCAAAGAGACGCTGCACAATGTAGGTTTATTCAGTATTTCTGGCCGTAAGACACCTTTATGTGCTACAAACGACAGTGCAGCGAGATTGTTTGATTGTTTGACAGTTTGATGATGAGCAGATGAAGAACAAGTCCTTTAATTCATGAACATCAAGAGCGTGTTGGTCTAAATGATCACAAGGAATACAGCAGTGTGGTCATGAGTCCAGACACATGCTTTGTGTTCATCTCATGTAACATTAACGCCATTCACTGTTGTGTTTCTTGTTCTCTTTAATTTTATAGAAGTTTAAGTCTCTGTGAAGTGAGAAATCATGATTGTTAATATTGTGTCTCTGCCTTTTAGATCTACACAGATTTTGATGAAATCAGGCAAGAAATCGAAAATGAAACTGAAAGAGTTTCTGGCAATAACAAGGTATGGAAGAGTCCTTAAAGGAAGTACATCAGATGATGGTTTATTTGTGACCCTGTATATACACTACTGTTTAACATTTTAGGGGTCAGTAAGAATTTTTTTTAAACTTTTGAACTGTAATGTAGTTTCTATTGGCATTAAGCTCTGCATTTTTACCAATACAGTATGTTGAAGGTCTTACAAATATATCTTGTGTCATTGTTTCACAGGGGATTAGTGATGAGCCTATACACCTGAAAATCTTCTCACCACATGTTGTCAATCTCACGCTGGTGGATCTGCCTGGCATCACAAAGGTGTTTTATTCAAAAGCACAGCTTGGCCTGTTTGAATATTCTGTTTGTGGATGATTTTTTTGATGCTGACACTGATATATTCATGTTCAGGTCCCAGTGGGAGACCAGCCCAAAGATATAGAGCTGCAGATCCGTGAACTGATCCTAAAATACATCAGCAATCCCAACTGCATTATTTTAGCTGTCACTGCGGCGAACACAGACATGGCCACCTCTGAAGCTCTGAAAGTGGCCCGTGAGGTGGATACAGATGGTCAGCATATTTGCGTTTATTTTACTCTACTTGTGCATTACTTTTGCACACAATGTCTGTATCTTTCACTTTGTGTGATGTGATGTTTTTCCACATAGCTGTGTGATGCAGTTTTTTTTTTTAAATGCAGCATTTTAATTTTTATTCTTACTGTCAGGTCGTAGAACACTGGCTGTAGTGACTAAACTAGATCTGATGGATGCCGGTACTGATGCAATGGATGTACTAATGGGCAGAGTCATTCCTGTCAAACTAGGACTGATAGGAGTGGTCAACAGGTAAAAAAAAAAAAAAAAAAAAGGAAAAGAAAGAAAATTAATTATTTATGGGTCATTGACGTGACGGGTCTTTTTTTTTTTTTGTCCAAAGACCTTAATAATAATAAAAAACAAAGATATGACATCCAAAGTATGTAAGGAAGTACAACTAGATCTCTTTTATTGAATCCAAAAGGTTTTAATTATATTTTGCTACATATAAAGATATTTTAAAGATTTTGAAGTGTCAAAAGGTCATTTGGTTTAACCGTCCAAAGGCCAATACAGCCATTTAATTTGTGATTAAAATATCTAAAAATGCAATAAATGTATATATTTTTTATTCTGACATGATTTTATAACATCATATATCAACATAGTGCAAAATGATAATAAAATTATGTGTAGAAGTCGTTGCTTTGTTATGAGAAAGAACGTCCGGAAAAATGAATTTCATTGATGTCATTCGGAGTAACCAATATAAAGGGAACATTTTGGATCAAGTCATGTGGTCATTATCATGTGACAGGGTGTGACATCACTCAGAGACACCTGCAAAAGACCACATGGTCGTGAAGCAAAGTAACTAACCCTCTCTGAACTATTTGAAAAATTCATGTTTTCACTTGCTCATACGCATGTCCGAAACATCAGGTCATTCGGTACAACTGCTATAAAATATGTTGTAATATTTTAAAAACTTGTACTAAATATAAAATGTTTGTCCTTTTGCTTGCTAGCTAGCTAGTAAGCTAGATATCAACCTAGCATTTTTTGAAAATATCGTCATTCGGTATAACCAAAAGTGTCGTTCGGTAAAACCGAAATTTTGGTTAAACTGAATGACTTTTTTGGTGACAAATTTTGTCCATCTTGTAAAAAATGAGTGTTAATTGATTATAAAAACCACATAATTTTAATAAAACTTCAAAATGAATTATATCTCCATTGTTTTTTTTTTTACACTTTTAAAAACCTTATTCGTCAATGACCCATATACAATTGTCAATCTATTTAAAATGTAATATTATAAATATAATATAAAAAATAATAAATATATATATATATATACATATACATATACACACACACACACACACACTTTTTGTTTTTTGTTGTTGAAAATATGATTAAATGTCTTTATACAGGAGTCAGCTAGACATCAATAATAAGAAAACTGTGGCAGACTCCATCCGTGATGAACATGCCTTCCTGCAGAAGAAATACCCCTCCCTCGCCAACAGAAACGGAACCAAATATCTTGCCAGAACATTAAATAGGTGAGAGTTTATGCTTCTAATATCAGATTTTGTTTATTTTTGCTGAGCATATCTGTTTTTAAAGTATTAAAATCCTTGTTTTTTTCCATCAGGTTATTGATGCATCATATTAGGGACTGTTTACCAGAGCTGAAGACGCGTATCAACGTTCTAGCAGCCCAGTATCAGTCCCTGCTCGGCAGCTATGGCGAGCCAGTGGATGACAAGAGCGCCACCCTGCTGCAGCTCATCACAAAGTTCGCCACAGAGTACTGCAACACTATTGAAGGAACGGCCAAATACATTGAGACCGCTGAACTGTTAGTTCACCTTTTCTCCCAGTTACTGAAATAAAGCTAACCACAGTGCTCGTGCTAACCACAGTTGTTTGTGCTAATGTTTTAGGTGTGGTGGTGCGAGAATTTGTTATATTTTCCATGAGACGTTTGGTAGAACACTGGAGTCAGTCGATCCACTTGGAGGACTTACAACCATAGATGTCCTTACAGCTATTAGGAATGCTACGGTAGGTAGATTTCTACATCCTTTAGTTTTTATAAGGATACGAAATAGACTGCAGGCTGCGGTGCTCTGCATTGTGCTGCAGTCTGCTCAAAGTCTGCAGATTTCTATTTTAGCAAAACTCCTCTGAGGGACCTTTAAATATTAGAGTGACTTTAAGAAGCTTTTCTATTACACCGTGGAGCTAGATCTAGGGATAAAACAGTTACTGGTTTGATGATAAACCACAATAAAATTCTAACGGTTAGTATTACCATTTCATTTTAATTATCACTAAAACCATATTTGATTACTCACAGTAAATAGTCCAGCATTAAGCAAATTTTTTAACTTTGAACAAAAAAAGTGCATAATGCTGCTAATTTTATTGTTTGTTGGGTTTTGATTTAAAACTTGGTGAAATGATTTCAGTGTTTGTATCAGTACTTTTTGAAGCACATTTTAACAATACAGTGATAATATTGATAACTGTGATCGTTTTGGTCACTATAATCATGATATGAAATATTCATACCTTTACATCTCTAGTTAGATCGCATATCGCAGCAGTTTCAGGTATTTCTGTAGTTTGTAATGTAGTTCTTGTGTGTTTCTTCAGGGTCCACGTCCTGCTCTGTTCGTGCCTGAGGTGTCATTTGAGCTGCTGGTGAAGAGGCAGGTGAAGCGTCTGGAGGAGCCCAGTCTGCGCTGTGTGGAGCTGGTGCATGAGGAGATGCAGAGGATCATTCAGCACTGTAGCAACTACAGCACTCAGGTAGACTCCAGACATGGGAGACTTTTTTTTTTTTTTTTTTTTTTTTCCCAGCAAAAAAGAAAAAGTTTTCCACTTGTTATACAGCAAATTAGTTAAAGTGTCATGAAACCCCCCCTGTTTTAGCCTGGTCATTCACACCTCTGAGTTGAAAAAGTCTCAAGAAATGGGCGTGTGAAGCTGTGGAAAAGTGGGAGAGAAGAGGGTGGGAAAAGAGGAGACAACAACTAATAAAACACAGACCTGCAACACACTCATTATACAGACATATGAATATTAATATATGACCATGGAGGAAAAAAACAGCCACAAAAAACAGAGTTGAGGGCACCTTGATGCATTTTAAAAATATAACCCATCCCTTTATGACAACAGACTTCCAAGAACGAGGGAGAAGCACGGACATTTAAAAGGTCTAATAATATTTTCATTACATTTGCAAGCACTACAGTCTCTGAACAAACGACACGTGTAAGAATAAAGAATAAAGGCATAGTTACTTTTTTTGTCCACTGTTCTTTGAATTTTCGGTCTACATCATTGTCTTCTGTGTATCAGAATAATTCCTCATGTCATCGCGGTCATGATTAGATGTACAGCTGTATCAGTGTCCTTATTTGCACATATTTCATTTGAAAGAAGACGTGATTAAATGTATGCGCATACACGGTGCTGGTTCATGTTTAGAGCACTAGAGTATGTGAAATATGTCCATAAAAACTTGAAACACACTCCAGTCAGTATTGGATGATCTTTGATCCACGTTGCGAGTGTTGTTCTGCGCATGTTGTTTAATGTTGTTTGAATTCTCCACTGTAATGTGATCTCATGCGTAATACAGCGCAGTGATTGGGTTAAAAGAGTTCATTCTTATGAATAAATGCAGAGAAGCGCTCAGAACCGGAAGACGTAGATTTGTGCCTCTCCAGCCCCAGCAGCCAATCACACACTCCGGCGGCACGCTTCTATGTCAGATTCCGTGACGTTGCTTCGACTTTCATTTTTAACCTGGAAGAACGAGAGTGCTTAGAAAAACGCAAAAATAACCAATTTCCACTTCTTGGTTACATTTATGAGTGCTTTTAGTGTTTTCATTGATGTACAGCCTGTACATACTTGTTCAAATCTCAAAAAATGTGTTTTGGGGTTTCATGACCCTTTAAAGTCACCATGAAATCAAAATGGGCAATTCCTGTTTTTTTTTTTTTTATATAGAATTTTGCAGTATTTATTATAAATGATTTTATTCGTGCTCATCATTATTTTTTTAAATTCTTTAAATAAAATAACTTCCCTTCCCACTTGCAGCGACTTCTCTTCTCTGATGACGTGTTTGCTGGCGCGAGGGTGGGACAACTTGTCACTCGCATGAGATCGACCAATAGCAAACCACACCCATCCAATCAATTCCCAATGGACAAAATCAAGTCCCGCCCTACATTTTTCTCATTCGAAAAGCCGTTTCACTCAAAATGTCACGATAGGAAGAAAAGACTATCACAACTTCTGTTTCATGCTGACTTTAAAGGGATAGTTCACCCAAAAATGAAAATTATCCCATGATTTTCTCACCCTCAAGCCATCCTAGGTGTATATGACTATCTTCTTTCATATGAACACAATTGCAACACAATATCCTGGCTCTTCCAAGCTTTATAATGGTAGTGAATGGCACTCATGATTTTGAAGCCCAAAAAAGTGCATCCATCCATCATACAAGTAATCCATAGGGCTCCGTGGGATTAATAAAGGCCTTCTGAAGCGAAGCAATGGGGTTTTGTAAGAAAAATATCCATATTTACAACTTTATAAACTAAAATAACCAGTTCCGACAAACATCCATATACAAGTCGACTTACGGCAAAAGCGTAACCTCTGACACAACACATGACTAAGAGTCTAAAGAGTCTAGAATGAGAATTTTTAAATAGAAATGTCGGAGGATTTCAATAAGAGTAGAGGAGCTTGAGTCTGTTGCCCAGTTGAGTTTGTGTTCGTCTGAAAGAAGAAAGTCATATACACCTAGGATGGCTTGAGGGTGAGTAAATCATGGGGTAATTTTCATTTTTGGGTGAACTATCCCTTTAGGGCCTGTTCACACCAAGAACGATAAAGTTTTAATAATTGCGAATAGCAAAGTCCACATCACAATTACAATGTCAGGAATAATATTACTTTTAGAGCATTTTGTTTGTTTTTTCTCCAGCTCATGAACAATAAAACCATTGATTAACCAGGATCCACCTGACTAAAGAGCTGGAGGATATAAAGTGCCAGATGACAAAACTGCAGTGCGCACTTAGAATAAACAGAATGTTTATTGTGGGTCCGTTGGTGTGGACGCTAATATAGTTATTATTATAGTTATCGTTGTTTGTGTGAACGGGCCTTTAGTGATGATTAAGCCAATATTTGTTAATATTGAAATTGACGCCATTGCTGACTAACTGTTCCTAGGCTTAACAAATTTGTCCTACCTACCACCTAGTGTCAGTTTTTTAGTAAATATTGCATAAATTTTAAATATGTTCATTTTAAATGTATCAATTTTATTTGTGTGTGTGTGTGTGTGTATAATATATATATATATAATCTCACAGAAGTGAGTACACCCCTCACATTTTTGTAAATATTTTATTATATCTTTTCATGTGACAACACTGAAGAAATGACACTTTGCTACAATGTAAAGTAGTGAGTGTACAGCTTGTATAACAGTGTAAATTTACTGTCCCCTCAAAATAACTCGACACACAGCAATTAATGTCTAAACCGCTGGCCACAGAATGAGTACACCCCTAAGTGAAAATGTCCAAATTGGGCCCAAAGTGTCAATATTTTGTGTGGCCACCATTATTTTCCAGCACTGCCTTAACCCTCTTGGGCATGGAGTTCACCAGAGCTTCACAGGTTGCCACTGGAGTCCTCTTCCACTCCTCCATGACGACATCACGGAGCTGGTGGATGTTAGAGACCTTGTGCTCCTCCACCTTCCGTTTGAGGATGCCCCACAGATGCTCAATAGGGTTTAGGTCTGGAGACATTCTTTAGCAAGGCAGTGGTCGTCTTGGAGGTGTGTTTGGGGTCGTTATCATGTTGGAATACTGCCCTGCGGCCCAGTCTCCGAAGGGAGGGGATCATGCTCTGCTTCAGTATGTCACAATACAGTGGCTCCCTCAATGAACTGTAGCTCCCCAGTGCCAGCAGCACTCGTGCAGCCCCAGACCATGACACTCCCACCACCATGCTTGACTGTAGGCAAGACACACTTGTCTTTGTACTCCTCACCTGGTTGCCGCCACACACGCTTGACACCATCTGAACCAAATAAGTTTATCTTGGTCTCATCAGACCACAGGACATGGTTCCAGTAATCCATGTCCTTAGTCTGCTTGTCTTCAGCAAACTGTTTGCGGGCTTTCTTGTGCATCATCTTTAGAAGAGGCTTCCTTCTGGGACGACAGCCACACAGACCAATTTGATGCAGTGTGCGGCGTATGGTCTGAGCACTGACAGGCTGACCCCCCCACCCCTTCAACCTCTGCAGCAATGCTGGCAGCACTCATACATCTATTTCCCAAACACAACCTCTGGATATGACGCTGAGCACATGCACTCAACTTCTTTGGTCAACCATGGCGAGGCCTGTTCTGAGTGGAACCTGTCCTGTTAAACCGCTGTATGGTCTTGGCCACCGTGCTGCAGCTCAGTTTCAGGGTCTTGGCAATCTTCTTATAGCCTACGGCATCTTTATGTAGAGCAACAATTCTTTTTTTCAGATCCTCAGAGAGTTCTTTGCCATGAGGTGCCATGTTGAACTTCCAGTGACCAGTATGAGAGAGTGAGAGCGATAACACCAAATTTAACACACCTGCTTCACATTCACACCTGAGACCTTGTAACACTGAGTCACATGACACCGGGGAGAGAAAATGGCTAATTGGGCCCAATTTGGACATTTTTACTTAGTGGTGTACTCACTTTTGTGGCCAGCGGTTTAGACATTAATGGCTGTGTGTTGAGTTATTTTGAGGGGACAGCAAATTTACACTGTTACACAAGCTGTACACTCACTACTTTACATTGTAGCAAAGTGTCATTTCTTCAGTGTTGTCACATGAAAAGATATAATAAAATATTTACAAAAATGTGAGGTGTGAGGGGTGTACTCACTTCTGTGAGATACTGTGTGTATGTGTGTGTGTGTGTATATATATATATAATATATACACACACACATATATATTTTTTTTTTATGTATATTTAAATGTTTATTTTAAAACAAATCTTAAAAATGAAAACGAAATCCGTATACGGTTCTATATTTGCGTCCAACAGTCAAATATAATTGCTGGTATGGTTATCTGGTTTTATTTTTTTTATTATTATTATTATTATTATTATTATTATTAGTTATTATACTCTTTTATTATTTATTTATTTATTTTTTATTATTATTATTATTATTATCTTCTATATACTAAATATTATCTTCTCTTTTTTTTGCCAGGAGTTGCTTAGGTTTCCAAAGCTCCATGATGCCATAGTAGAAGTGGTTACCTCTCTCCTCAGGAAGAGGCTACCAGTCACCAATGAGATGGTTTGTTTGTTTGTTTGTTTTGTTGTTTGGTTGTTGTTGTTGTTGTTGTTGTTGTTGTTGTTTTTCTCTCATGCTTTTATTCTTTTACATATTATGGACCAGCTCCCTTGGGCAGTTTATACGCATATATTTCTTCTCTAAAGTTGTGTTTGCTCTTTGCTCCAGGTTCACAATCTTGTGGCGATTGAGTTGGCTTATATCAACACAAAACACCCAGACTTCGCAGATGCTTGTGGGGTCATGAACAACAACATTGAGGTTTACTGACATTTTGATGATAGATTTATGACTGAAATGTATTGATTGGAAAATATTTGAGTGTGAAATTGATATTTGTTGTCTTCGCAAACAGGAGCAGAGACGTAACCGAATGAGAGAGCTTCCCTCAGCAGTGCCTCGTGATAAGGTGTGTTGAACTATTAGAGAATTGCGTTTTCTCAGAGGAAAATGCAACTGGCAGCTATTTGAAATGTTCTTTTGTTTCTTTTTTTCCTCTCTGGAAATGAGTTTGTTTCATAAACCAAAGTCTTGCTGCTTTTTCTTGCAGTTTTGATTCGAATCAGACTAAAATCTGCCGCTTTCCTCTCTATCTGACTAGTCTCTTCTCTTCCCGTGTGTTTCTGTAGTCCTTAAAAGGTCCTGGTGGGCAGTCAGTGTCGCCCACCGAGCAGCCGCCTGCTGAGGGCGATGGCCCTAAGGTGTGTGGCGCCCCCTGTGTGTAGGGGCAAAGCATGGAGTTGATTTTCAACCCACTCGAACTGCTCCCCCTGACCTATAACCCCGACTGCATGGTCACCAACCATTAAACTGACAGCAGTTTTGGTTTTACTGATCAGAACCTTCTCAAACTTCTGTTGTGATTTGAAGGTTGAATTTTTTTTTTTTTTTTTTTTTTTTTTTTAATATAAAGACCCTCGACAACTGCAATTGTATTTTGCAGTTGTATCTTTTCAGTGTGTGGCCAAAATCAGTGTTTTATGTGTAAACTGTTGTGTACAAATCTTACGTTCAGTTCGAAGCCTAAAACCAATACATAAAACACTGATGGACTGCATGAGATGGTGTATAAAACACTAGTGGGTGCTCAATCCTGTCTTGTTCTTCCTGTTTATGTGTATCAGATGGGTGGAGGAGCTCAGGGGGAGCAGGAAGGAGGAACAGGGACCTGGAGAGGCATGTTAAAGAAGGGAGAGGAAGGCCAGGCCGAAGACCGGAACAAACTACAGAGCTCCTTCGCCTCCAGCCCTCAGAAAGGACACGCAGTGAACCTACTTGATGTAGTGAGTCCATAAAACACAAATACTTTTGATTATGCTACAGAAATGACTTAAAAGCATGCAATCTGAAAGTAAATTAACACCCGTAAGCATTTCTGGTCTCTGTGAGAGCTGTTTGCTAACACGGTCACAATGGATTAATGTTGATTTGTTCTGATCTCTCGCCAGCCTGTGCCCGTTGCTCGGAAACTGTCTGCTCGCGAACAGAGGGACTGTGAGGTCATCGAGAGGCTCATCAAGTCTTATTTTCTCATTGTCCGGAAAAACATCCAGGACAGGTATGTAGAAACAGCATTTAACTTCTACAAGAGACTATGGAGGAGCCACGTATATGAGTTTCTGCAGAATGCTCACTCTGTTTCTCCGTTTCTGCAGTGTACCAAAGGCTGTGATGCACTTCCTGGTGAACCATGTGAAGGACAGCTTACAGAGCGAGCTGGTGGGGCAGCTGTATAAACCCGCCCTGCTGGACGACCTCCTCACGGAGTCAGAGGACATGGCCCAGCGCCGCAATGAGGCCGCAGATATGCTGAAGGTAAAGTCAATCATTTATATATAATAATATAATTATAATTATTTTTAAAATTAGTAATAGTAATGTATATTAATGTAAACATTTTTAGTAATGCAGAAAAGCCTTTACATTTTAATATTTATTAATTTAATAAAACTAATGATTTATTATTTAATAGTAAATAAAATTATTACATAACTTAAGTAATTATTATTAATATACTAATTTATTGTTTTATATTTAATAATAATAATTAATATATTGTTTATAATGGTATATTATGTATATTAAATGTTTAGTAATGAGTAGCCTTTAAATTAATATTAGTTGTTGTTGTTGTTGTTGTTGTTATTAGTAGTAGTAATAATAATGTATTAAATTATTCGATTATAGTATATATAATTATTAATAATAATGTATATTAGTGTAAAAATGTTTAGTAATGCAGTTGCCTTTATATTAATATGAGCTGATATTATTTTAATAATGCTACTAAAAATGTATTAATATTAAAAATTTATTTAACAGTAATAATTATTTATATATATTTAGTAATAATTATGTATATTTATGTGTAATGTTTAGTAATGAGTAGCCTTTACATTAATATTAATTGTTGTTGTTATTAGGAGTAGTAATAATATTGTATTAAGAATTATTTGATTATAGTATATACAATTATTAATAATAATGTATATTAGTGTAAAAATGTTTAGTAATGCAGTTGCCTTTATATTAATATGAATTAATTTAATAATGCTACTAATAATGTATTATTTAATAACAGTAATTATTTATTTATTTATATATATATATATATTTAGTAATAATTATGTATATTTATGTGGAATGATGTGATATTTATGCAGTAATGCAGAGTAGCCTTTACATTAATATTAATTGTTATTAATATTAATAATAATTAAGAATTATTTGATTATACTATAGTACATATAATTCTTAAGAATAATATGTATTAATGTAAAAATGTTTAGTAATGTAGAGCAGCCTTTAATATTAATATTTTTTGACTATAGTACATATATTTCTAATTCTTAATATTAATGAATTATTTATATATATTTATATAAGTATATATTTATATAGTAATTTATTAATACATAGTTTTGCTATTATTATTAATTAATAACAGTTCATATTAATGTGGAGGCTACTCTGCATTAAACATTTAATTAAACTTTGAATATATATATATATTTTTTTTTTTTATAAAGTATTGTATTTTGTCATAAAATAGAAAAAATAGAAATTCTGAATGTTTTTAAACTCTCATCCTCTCCTCTTCCCATAGGCCTTGCAGAGAGCCAGTCAGGTGATCGCAGAGATCCGTGAAACGCACCTGTGGTGAAGTCCTGCGCTGATGTACAGCCCCTTTCCCTTTTGCTCGAGCCTTGCGGTCTGCGTCAGCTCTGTCTCTGTTCCACAGACAGCCAACTTGAAAAATGCACTGGTGTCAGTTAGTGTGTATTGAATATAGTTTTATGTATGCAACGGACTCTTCTTGACTACATTGAGGGCAGCACATATCACGTTACACCTGCACACCGTCCCATTCTGTGATTCTTTCATATATGTAAGCTACCATGCAGTTAACGTGTGCGGCCTGTTAAAGGACCATGTGTCCCTGATGTACCTAAATTAAAGGTAGTGATATAAACAGATCAAAGGGTTTGTCATTATGTCGTAGCTTCATTTGGTATTTCTTAAAAATACTTTGTTTTGCTGTCCAATAAGGCAGTCAACATGGAAACACAAGGGAAAGATGCAGGGTCACACTACTCGTTTCTTTTGTGTAAATGTGAAAAAGTTCACCTTTAATTTTTATAGCATAATTTGTTACTTTTTCCCCATTGTTGGTCATATAAAATTGAGTCAAACTTTGAGATTTATGTAGTTTAATGCAATGTTACTGTTTTTCTGCATAATTTTCAGTCACACATTAATTTTATGGTCTATCAACTTATAATAAATATAATAAATGTTATATTTATTATACATTTATAATAAAATGTTGCAGCTATATTTTTTTCTTTACACATATAATTTATTAAGTAATATAATTAACATTACTAATTGAGTACACTAAAATGGTCAGTGATAACATTTATTCATGGCAAAAATGTACAGCATGTTCGGAACAATGACTTTTAAAATATACCTCCATCAAACAAACAAAAAAACTAATGCACGAGGGCACAAATTCCTCTCATATCTGCTGTCAACATCTATCTCAGCCTTCCTCCCATCTTGCCTTTGCCGCGTCCCTTGGCACTAAGAGATAGAGAAGCAAGAGTTTAAAAATAGTTTTTGGTTTAAAACTGAATGACTCGACACTTACAGCGGTTAGTGAGATTTCAAGCTTGTGGTTCTTACCTCTGGTGATCCTGGACGCGGGAAAGGAGCTGATTTATCTGTGAGAGACAGAAACATGACAAGTGCTAACAGGATACAGCGATAATGAACACAATTTACCTCAGTACAAGCTCCAGCCGTTGAAAGTGAACTGGATTTTGTTGAAATGGATTTTGTTAAACTGTTAATTGCTACAAAACCTCAAAAAATGGCTTTGCAAAAGCGCCATAAAGCCCCATTAGCAACTTCAAGTAAGTAAAAGAAGTTTAGATATCACTTACATCATATTTCTGGCGTTTCAGTTTCTCATTGAGATCGTATTTTTCTGCTTCCAGCTCCATGAGCCACTGCCACAGCTCATTAGCTTTATCCCTGCAACGAGTGACAGAAATATTAAGGTAGGTTCACACAGACCGCGTTTTGTTTTCGTTCCACTGCGATGTTTTTCAGCGCCTTGTTGCCGTTCACGTTAGAAAAACTAAAGTTCTTTCAAATTCTTCCCGTTTTAAACGCAAGAACGCGTTGAGTTATGGCAAGCCGTTTTGACTTTTATTCATTCTCAGGATATGAATTCTTGATATCAACAATTCAGTTCTTGATATCAGGAATTACGTTTTCACTAGTAACAATGGCCATTTTTGATATCAAGAATTACATTTCCACTAGTAAAAACTATAATTCTTGATATCTGTAATTTTATTTTCATTAGTGAAATGTCACCATAGGCTGCCATTCATATTCAATTGTTGATATCAAGAATTGATTTCTTACTAGTTGAAATTCCAATTTCACATATCAGAAATACAGTTCTTACTAGTAAAAATCATAATTTTTGATATCATTAATTACTTTGTTACTAGTGCAAATATCTATTCTTGATATCAACAATTGAATTGCTACTAGTAACAATGTTAATTTTTGATATCAATAATTTGATTGTCACTAGTGTTAGTTGTTAGTTTCTGATATCATGAATGTGATTCTTACTAGTAAGAAAGCCATTTTAGATATCTGAAATTATATTGATATCAGAAATACATTTTCAGATATCAAAAATGAACATTTTTACTAGTAGCAATTCAATTGTTGATATCAAGAACTGACGTTTCAACTAGTGCCAACTGAATTCTTGATATCAAAAATTCGCATTTTTACTAGTAACAATGTAATTATTGATTTAAAAAAATATGATTTTTACTAGTAAGAATTGTATTTCTGATATGTGAAATTGGAATTTCAACTAGTAAGAAATAAATTCTTGATATCAACAATTATGAATGGCAACCTATGGTGACATTTCACGAGTGAAAATACAACTACAGATATCAAGAATTATAGTTTTTACTAGTGGAAATGTAATTCTTGATATCAAAAATTAGCATTTTAACTAGTGGAAATGTAATTCCTGATATCAAGAATTGAATTGTTATCAAGAATTCATATCCTGCGAATAATTGGTCAAGTCAAAACGGCTTGCCATATTGAGTGCGAACGACCACTATTATATAAGTTGTCTTAAATGTTGATTTGATAGTGATTGTATATAGTTTCTGCTGTAATAGTAACTAGTTCGAAAAACGCGTCTCAAGACTACGTTCTTTGCAATTCTTTGCATTTTCAAACGCGAGAACGCGTTCGTTGCGAACGGCCACTTAGGTTATACAAGGACCTCTTAAAGGGATCTGTCATGATTTACTCCCCCTCAAGTAGTTCCAAACCTGTATGAATTTCTTTGTTCTGCTGAACACAAAGGAAGCTATTTGGAAGAATGTTTGTAACCAAGCAGATCTTGCCCCCATTGACTACCATAGTAGGAAAAATAAATACTATGGTAGTCAATGGGCGGCGAGATCTGTTTGGTTACTGACATTCTTCAAAATATCTTCCTTTGTGTTCAGCAGAACAAAGATACATGGTTGGAACAACTTGAGGGTGAGTAAATCAATTTCATTTTTTTGGGTGAACTATCCCTTTAAATGGTGATTTGATGTAGTTTCTGCAGTAATTAACTAGTTCGAAAAAACGCATCTCAAGACTACTGCTGCGTTCCAGACAGATCAGATTTTGGATTTTTCCCACCTCCTTCTAGGAAATAACGTCTGGAACGCCACTCAAAAGTTGGACATTTGGCGCGTGAACTCGGGATACATCGATCAACCCCGACCTCAGCGAGACGCGTAATTTGACTTCACTTCCAAGATGTCGGCGCGTCGCCTACTTTCAATGAATATGAACGTAAAAACAAACGTTAAAACGACATTAAGTTCATGTAATGTTACCTTCGTTTTCGCTTTTCGTCAGCGTTTTTCAAAGCAATTTAATGTTATTTTTATTCTGTTTTGCTATAATTGACACAGCTTGATATGCTCTCATTGAGTCATGGCGACATCATGTGGTCAACAAGTGAACGTGACGTATGAGTGATTGGAAGGTCTGAAGTGGGACATTTAATTTGGGATATTCCCACATCCAATCTCGTTTGGAACGCAGCATACGTTCTTTCCCATTCCTCGCGTTCACTGCGAACGGTTACTAATTTTTAGGGTTCTCTGAAATTATAAATTATTCTCATATATTCTAGTTCTAAGTAATGAACTATTTCCTGTAGTCCGGTTTCTGGGTCTGTCCTTAACAACAACAACAACAAAGAAAAATACTGTTAGTAATTAAGAAAATCACTTGGGGTGTTTTTTATTAAGTGATGCCAAGAATATGCATATGAAAATCTGTCGTACTTGAGTTTGTCATCACTCAGGTGTTCAACGTTCAGTGGTTTTCGGCGGTCAGCCAGGATCTTCTTCTTTTTCTCCCTTTCGGTCTGTTTCTTGGCACCTTTGCGTCCTTCACCCTTTAGTTCAGCAATAATTATTATATTCGTGAAATAATCTGCATGATCATGTAAATTCACAATATTCTGACATTTACAGCCTCAAATATGGTGAACACTGACCCTTTGCTGCACGCCGCCGTACTGATGGGTCATGTTAGTGAGAGCTTTCTTCTTCTTGGCATCTTCATCATGCTTCTTTCTCTGCTCTTCCTGCTCCTTCCTCTCTCTCTCTTCCTGTGAACAGTATTTAAAAATATATAACTGCCTATAAAGTTTGTATGATCATATTTAGGGGTCCGTGGCATCTAAAAGATTCAAAAGCCCTGGTTTGGCAGGTGTTTGTGCAGAAGACGGCAGGTGTTGACAGTCAGAATTTGACAGGAACTCACGGCGAGTCTGGCCTGACGCTCTTTCTCTCTCTCTGCTCTTACTCGCTGCTGCTCGGCCCTCTCTGCTCGCCTCTTCTCCTGTTAAAACACATATTTACATACTTCTGATCATAAGTTTACGTACCTCTTGCAGGATCTGCGCGATGCTTATCTCATTGATTGATATTTATATTTAACTATATAAAATGAAGTATGTAAAGCAATAAGAATTTCTCTTTCTGTACACAAAGAGCTGTATGACATATTTAGATCAGAAATAACATTTATAAGGAAACACTCACGATTCTGTTGACCAGAGCAATGAGTTCCTCTTCATCTTTCTGTCTCTGAAGAAAATGAGCCTCTATAAGAGACTGTAGTTCTGTTAAATCCTTCTCCTGACGCTTTTTTTGGATGTCCTACACACACGCACGCACACACACATACACACAAATACAAATGATACAGATTACAGAGAGTTTGAAAGTGAGAGTTATGCGTTTAAAGAGACAGGAAAATATCCTACTTACATCAAAATCTACTTTTTCTCCCTCTGGAATCTTTGGTGCTTGGATATTTGATAGATACCTGAAGATAAAAGATTAAGACGTTTAAAAAAACTAAAAAAAGTTTAATCTGGATATATAATGATACATACAAGATAATAACGGAACTTACTTTGGTTTGGATTTTGAGTCGTCCACTATAATTGGAGAAATATATGTTTTACCAGCAATTGAACAGTTACAATAAACAGTTAAAAATTAAAAAAAGAGTTAAAATGATTACAATTATTATAGGCGGTGTCAATTTACCTTTAATACAAATAGCATTGCTTTTATTTACACTCTGCATATACTATATGTAATTATACTTGGTGTAAACAATATAATACAATGTAAATGTATGTAAATAGACATAAATAAATACATTTTGGAGACTTATATATATAGACATTGTGATACAATACCTTCCTCCCTTTTATACAATTAGATAAAACACACAAACACACAGACAAAAAGATTTATAAGTAAAAAAAAAAAATACAATGCACATAAAATTTGCAAAATTAGAAAGTAGTGCAAACTTAATTGTAAAACACTGTTACTCACTGAGCCCCATCATCCACAACATCTTCTGTGTCAGACATGACTATAACTATAACATGAAAAACATTTTCATATGCAACACAAATTGCCAAAATACATCTTGCTCATTATTCCTATACACAGTAAGGGGTTTGGGAGAATGTACTGAATATACTGATTTATCTTGAAACTCTTACCTGGGTTGTTTCTCGATCTCGGTGATGGAGCAGCTCTCTTTCAGAGTGCGTTAGAGCGCCGGGCCTCAGTCTCAAGGCTAACATACTAACACACCACGTGACCACAATGTCCTCTCATTGGCTTGTGCTGAAAGCCTTCGTCTATTGTTAGACTGTCAGATGCATTTCATTGAAGTTCTAAAACTAAACATTCTCTTTGACCTGCTCATAGTCTTCCTTGTTTTGCCACCCCGTGAAACCCAATCCATTTAGAGAAAGAAGCAGACGGCTTGTCCCAAATGACAATGAGTGCGGTACAGAAAACACGTAGAGGCAATGAGTGCATGTATCGTTATTTTACTGTTAAAGCTGGATTGATAATACAACAATTGTACAGTTGTTGCGATCATCAGTGACCATTTGAACTCTTAATATTTCAAATATTTTATTGCTATTTTGAAAGAGTTGAGCTATATTACTACCAAAATACGTTATAATGCTGTATCTGTAAGATTTTTATTACTGTCTTATCAGATGTGTAGTGTTCATAGCATGACTTTGAGACTCCAAGTGCAAAGCATATGAATAAAATTCATACAGGCAAAAGCATCATCAGCAAAGCACAATCAAACACCTAAACCACAACATGTTACAAAGCATTATATATTATGAGTGTAAATTCAACAGGTGATCTGAAAGATTTTGTATTTATTTTTTGTAATCAAGGATAAAAAAGCTAAATGCACCTAAAGGTGCAGTCACATTTACTGTTGTTCTGTGAATTTTCGAGGGCTAAATCCAGTCATTTTAATAGGAATCCATGCAATCTAGAATTTTCCACAAGTGCAAAAGATTTCACCATGGCAATTCCGCAACAGGTACAGTTTCGAATTTACCACGTTGCCCAACAGAAAGCTGCATGGTTTGAAACTGACTTCTCTGTGAGCAGTGTTGGGGAGTAACGCATTACAAGTAATGCGAGTTACGTAATCAGATTACTTTTTCAAGTAACTACTATTACTTTTAAACGCATTACTTTTAAATTTACAACAAAATTTTCAAAAAAGTAACGCTAGTTACTTTGTTTTCCCATGTATTGATTGACAGCTCTCCTATGCCCATGTTGAGAGGAATCGTGAGTAAGTGCAGAGGTGTGTGCGCTGTGTGAACATGATGGGTATTGTAGTTCTAGACTAAGGCTACATCCACACGAAGCCAGAGCTTTCCCTATCCGATCCGTCTCAAGAAATATCTGCGTACACACGAAACCACTGAAACCGACTCAAAACGATGTAGTATACATGCCAGACCAGTATGTGGCACTGTAATTCTTCCACAGATATACACTAAAAACGGAGAATAAGACTTGGAGCATGTGCATAAACCTTGCACGCTGTATACAAACTTTAGTGAAGCTTAGTAATAAAGCTTTACTTTAGTAAAGCTAATACGCTCGGTAGCTTCTGCAGCACAAACACAAGCATGTAGTCCGCTATTGTTGTTGTTGTTGCTGTTACGTGACGTAGCGGTGTCTGACTTTCACAAAATATATGGATTGGCTGTACACACGGAAACGCAAGGGTGTCGTTTTCAGATTTATCCACTCTGGGACCCGGTTTCAAAAAATATCGGTTTCACGTTCTGAAAACGCCGGATCCGTCTGGACGAAACACCGATACGCATCTCTGTGTGGACGGGCCCTAAATGTGAGCATTTACTTATTTCACTTGCACAAAAACAGATTCAATATTCTTCAAAATTAATAAAAGCAGTGAAATGCAAACTCAGAATATTACTCAAACCTGCAGTAATTAAATGTTAAATTACACAAATATACTTTATGTATTTAATCTCACTTTATTAACCAATGTCTTTGCTGCTGACCTTCGATTATCCAATTCAACCATACCAATAAGCAAAAATGACTTTAGTTGAACATCACATTTGTTTCATTTTTGTTTTTATTGCTGCGCCCTCTACTGTACAGGCGTGAATTTGCTTTTTTTTTTAGCCTGAAGGCCCTTTCAGACAGGACGCGTAACGCGCTGATACAAAGCGATTTGCGCTACACTGGCCAGAGCAAAGTAGGCGGAGTTTTCAAAACTTTTAGCGGGAGTTCTATACGTCTAGTCATTTGATTCCCCGTTTCTATTGGCCGCGCGGGTCATCGTCACAGAGTTCAGCGGCGAAAGCTGGACTATTTTGAACTTTCACCACAGCACGCGCAAGCTCGCCAATGGTGCGCACGTGTGCTTTGGTCGATGCAGCAACAAACCGTCTTTGCATGGCACAAGCTATTGAAATAATGGGTTTCATAGCCCAGTGGTGCCGTTGTCGCGTCCTGTCTGAAAGGGCCATGAGACTTATTCATTTCACTTTTGCTGTGAAAGAGCCTTTAGTTTTACCAAAACTATTATTTTTTGTTATTAAAAAAAGATGCAAGCCCATCTCAGGTGACAAAAAGTAATGCAAAAGTAACGTAACGCATTACTTTCCATAAAAAGTAACTAAGTAACACAATTAGTTACTTTTTAGGGAGTAACGCAATATTGTAACGCATTACTTTTAAAAGTAACTTTCCCCAACACTGTGTGTGAGCGGTGCTTCATACATTGCTACTGTATTGACAATAGAATAATGTGACCGCATCTATTAGTTCTAATGGTTACTGGTAGCTGTAATTGTATTGTAATTGTTTATTGTTAATTATTTTCCAATTTAACAAATGTAAATGTTTATATAGTTCAAATGAGAATTTTTCATCGTATAGAGTTGCAAACAGCAGGGAAAAAATAATGCTAAATGCAAATAAAATAATGCAGCTAACCATATAATCATGCATAGATAGGATAGCAAAATAAATAAGCTTATCAATGTTTAAAAGGGAGGTGAAAACACTTTCCACTTAAACACTTGCGTCCAATCAAACTCTGTCAAATGCATCTGCATTGATAGTAATACTAATACTTTAATATGTATTATTGGGCCTGTGTGATTTAGAACTGTAATAAATTTAAATGTTTGATTTTAAAGACATTTTTGTTTATTTTTGTATAATTTTTTTTATTTTGTACTGTGTTGGGTTGCCACTTGTAAAATCTGTGTCCTGAAGTTGCAAAATTATGCACATTTTAAGGAAGCGTCTTCCATTTCGGCTGATCTGGGGTCATTCAGATGTCCTTATTTTCTTGTTCCTGTAGAACATAAGGGAACACGCTGTTAATGTGCTAATGAGTTAGCAAAGAGACAGTACAAGAGAGTTACATTTGCCCCACATACGTCATGTGTATAACTCAGCAGGCTTTTTCAACACTTCCTCAAATACACGGAAGCAAATAGACCAGCCATCCACACCTGTTGCCAGTTAGTGAGTTAACACGTTGGTGCCGTGACCCAGACGAATACACACAAGGTCTGAAACTGTGCTACAAGTGTGACAAATATCTAGTACATTGTCATCTATGTGACTCTCAAGGACATGTTCAGCTGAAAGACCAGCGAAGATAGCTTCTTTGCTAACTTTTTCGCTAATATCTTTAATAATAAACCACAAAAGCAGGATCCCTGTCAGAGTATGTGCTAGATGTGAGTGCTAAGGCGGTTAATGTGACATAATGTGATACTTTCATCCCTTCTGTAACTCTAAATATTAAACTGCTTTGCTGTGTGACATCATGGTAATCCAGTGATTCACGTCCATGCAGTAACACAACAGAACAGCTGCGGCAGGGAATGGGACGCGTCACGGGCCCCCTGCTGCACAATGCTACACGGGAGGCGCTGGGTGAAATGAACACGCTGGAATTATGCCTGACACGCCGGCGGTCCACGGAGTACCAATGCAGGAGAACAAGGTCGGGGCTTTAAATAAAGAGTGGCATGATATGGGAACGAGAGATTTGCGATCGCGCTGACCAGTTAGGGTTATGACTTCAGACATTTGCTGTCACCGCGCCGTCAGTTAAAACACTACCCACTGCTCCACCCTTTTTAGGGAGCAAATCTACTCAGTGGGGTGAAGATATTTTGAAAAATGTCTTTTTGGTCCAGTGAAAGTCAATGGGGACCGATGTTATTTTTTGGACCCCATTTAATTTTCATTGTATGGACAAAAACAGTTGAAACATTCTTCATAATATCTCAAAATTATACAGATTTGAGGGTAAGTGATGACAGAATTTTCATTTTTGGATGAACGATCACTTGTTAAAAAAAAAAATGCTGACATTTGGAACTGAATGAGAGAAAAAAAAAACTAGTCACTCACCGTTTGTGACAAATTTACTCTTGGCTGCGAACACCTGGGACAAAAAAAATACAAGAGTGTGATTTAAAAAGGTCTTGCATTAGGTATTTTAAACCTATTTTACATTTTCATATGAATCTATACAATGTGAAACATGAAAACGTCCGATTTTTAGAAAAAAATTAATCACTAAGGTCCACCCCTAACCCCAGCCCTAAACATAAACGTAACTGGGCCATAAGCAGATCATACAGAAACGTACAAATGAGATTGTACAAATTTATACGAATTAGACACTGTAAAATAGTTACAAATTGCCATTGGTATTTTTGGTACTATTAAATGAGCAATTGTTAATAACACTGGGGGGAAATTAAACATGAGAACAGAAAATAAGCACACACACTCGTTTGATCTTAATCTGACAGAATATTTTCCTCATAATACCTGAGAAGGGGATGATGGGATACAGTGTTGCTGATGGACCATTGTGTCATATACAATATAAAATGAACCACTGAGATGAGATTTTTGGAAACAGGACCATTGCTTGAATTCATGAGACCTGAGACAAATCTTTCGCATATATTCAGCTACCTAAAGACATGCTAGCTAACTGTAAAGTGGGTCGGTGAGCCAATCATTTGTGTAAAAAATCCATAAAATCAACAGGTATCAGACACCACTTTGGTACTTCCTGTTATACCTCATGATCTGTGAATGTCTTTTCTGGGCTGGTTAAAGGAAACAGTCATTAAATGAAATAACTGACTTTGATGGATTGACCACCTTATTATATTTCAACCCACCTTGGCAGGTGTGGAGCCCTTTGTTTCCCATGGGCCACGTGGTTTAGTGACATCAGCTGGCTTCTGGTCCTGTCAAAACACAAAGTTACAAACCATCCTCCATTAGATTTGCATATATGTTGTTAATGGATTTTTTTATATGTTTCCTGTATTAAAATTTACCTTTCTAGTGTGGGAATTGAATAGAAGCAGAGGAAAAACAGCGGACAGCAGTGTGACAGAAAAGGGAAAAGGAGAAGAAAAGGCCACTGCTAGAGGAGTGGGAAGGAGATAGAGATAAAAATCAGTAAATATAGCACAATACTATTTAAAAAAAAAAAATACAGAGGTTGTGCCAGATGGTAAAACCATACAGAATTATTACCATATTACCATATATGTAAAGTACTACGGTATTTATGGTACTCCAAGGTACTTTGATGAATACAATGGTACTATTGTGGTACATACCCAAAATGCCCAAGGTACATCCTGTGGTACCCAACTTATTAATCAAATATAGAACTATATATATGTTGTCTATATTTCAGTAAGTACTATGTATTTTTACAGCACACTTAAACACAGCAAAACTGACCAAAGTGCTGAACAAAATAAATTAGAACACAATATAATATAAAATGCATGACATGCATAATATGGAAAAAATGGGACTGTATCCTTCTAGTAGTTTCATGTACACTGGCAGTAGTATCAGAAATTTTCTATAATAATATTTCTATATTTTTAAGTTATATTTAATTATAAATATAATTATATTTACATATTTTTATTAGAAAGCAAATATTGTCCCACACATGGGGGGTCCAAAGAGTCTCGAGTTAAAGGGTTAGTTCACCCAAAAATGAAAATTCTGTCATTAATTACTCACCCTCATGTCGTTCCACACCCGTAAGACCTTCATTCATCTCCAGAACACAAATTAAGATATTTTTGATGAAATCTGATGGCCGATTTCAAAACACTGCTTCGGAGCGTTATGAATCTTTTGAGTCGAATCAGTGATTCAGATCGCGTATCAAACCAAACTGCTGAAATCACGTGACTTTGGCGCTCTGAATCACTGATTTGATTCGTAAAGCTCCGAAGCTTCATGAAGCAGTGTTTTGAAATAGGCCATCACTAGATATTGTTAAAAAGTCGTTATTTTGTTTTTTTTGGTGCACAAAAAATATTCTTGTCGCTTTATAATATTAAGGTAGAACCAATGTATTCACATTAACTGATTTAAATATGTTTTTAGTACCTTAATGGATCTTGAGAGAGGAAGTACCATTGCTGTCTATGCAGGCCTCACTGAGCCATCGGATTTAATCAAAAATATCTTAATTTGAGTTCCGAAGATGAACGAAGGTCTTACGGGTGTAGAACGACATGAGGGTGAGTAATAAATGACATTATTTTCATTTTTGGGTGAACCCTTTAAGGATTCGCGTTTCTGTTCTAGTTTACTATTCATTCCCTCTCCCCCTCCCTTTTTTTTTTTTTTTTTTTTTTTTTAATTTCTTCAATTTATGTTTACTGTTTCTTGTATTTGCAGCCTTGTTAACTTTTTTGATGTATATCTGTTAGAATATGCTGTTTCTAATAAAGAAAAAGGTTTTAAAAAAGAAAGCAAATATTTTATTCTGAAAAAAAAAAAAAAAGAGAGAGAGAGTTCTGTAATTCTTAAACCAGAATCAGATGTTCAAATGCAATACACTAAAGACTCACTAGAGGGCCACCCTGTACCATACAGAATATAAGAGAGTTTACTTGGGCCTGGTTACAGCCCTGGTTCTCCCTAATGTTCTGTGATCTGCAAGCATAAAAACACATTAAAACTGATACAAGTTTAAATAAAAATTGATTGAACCAAACCTAATTTATCTCATAATTTTAATTTTAAAGAAATGCCCTTTCAGACATAGTCAGTTTTGTATTGTAGTATTCATTGCCTATTGTAGACTCCAACCGCATCTATCAAAGTAGGTAAAATCTCCACAGAGAGGATCTTCTGATGATCATAGATGGTGCAAGTCATTGTGATCAGTGTCTGCATCTTAAATAATTAGTCTCCCATTCACTTCTTAATGTATGTGTGTTACAGTATGAGTGATCTTGAAGACTGGTAAGAGAAGCTTAAAATAAACATAGAGCCATGAGTGAAATAAAGCTCAGGAGAGAAGATTTGAGACGTTCCATATCTTTTGATTTAGTTCACAATTCTCTGATATCTCACTCCCATCCGGGTCACGGCACCAATGTAACCCCTCCTGTTTGAAATGCCCGCTCTAAGCGGGACTCGAACCCTGGTCCGCCGGCATGGGAGTTGGTCGCTAGAGCACCTCTTGAGATCAGGGGAGTGAGGTTAACGTCGGTTTACGTTAAACAGACAGACGATAGATAGACAAAACCAAGACTCACTGTTTTGGCAGGTGGTTTTTCTGGTTCAGGGGCTGGTTTCGGTTCAGTGGGCTTCGGCTCTGGAGTCTTGGTTTTCCAGCTGTTAATGCGACCAGCCACACCAATGTTCAGACCAGCTGTTTCCTGATAGGACAGTTAGCAGAAATTTATATTTCTGTTTTCAGACAAAATAATCGGCTTCTTTCAGCCATCATGTACTAAAACAGTTTCTTTCCTCTTGTACCTTGGTGACCGCTGGGGGGCTTGCAGGACTCGGGGTGGGATTGACCACATTCCCTTTCTCCCACATACTCTTGATGCTCCGCAGCCCTTCAGCCACAGGTACGTCCACGGGAGATTTGGGTGATCTGGTCACTTCTTTGGTCTGGAGAACAGATAAAGAGTCTCATACGGGGTCATAAACGAGAGATGGCCGCTCTAGTGTTCACTATTCCTCACCTGAACAGCAGAAGTGTACTGCTCCAGTCTGTTTCCAATCTTGCAAACTAATGGAGTGTGTGATGTCTTCACCGGACTGGTGTAAATAAAAAACAGTATCAACTCACTATATCCCAGTATGTGTTCAACTTTTGAGTAAACACATACTATTAAATTTCTTCTTACCTTTTTAGAGCAGATTTGTTCAGAAATTCTGCTTTCTCACCAATCTGTCAGACACATGAAACAAATATAGTAGGCTATAAAGTGTATCACATAAAACTATAGTAGGTACTATAGTACCATGTCCAAAAACATGGTAATACTATGGTGCTTTTTTTGTAAGTGACACTAGAATAGGTCAGAAAGCCACTGACTTTTGCAGAAGCGCCCTTTGGAGCGATGAATGGTGCTTTGCTCCCTTCTTTCGACTCCTCTTTCTGTTTTTTTTTCTCGGCTGCCTCTGCTCTCCTTCGCTCAATCTCTTCTTTCATCTTCCTCCTCTCTTCCTGTTCATTTTAGTGGAGAGAAGAAGACAAAAAAAGTGTATGATGGGCCGTTCACACAAAACACATTTTTGTATTCCACTGCGCTACTTTTATATTGTCGAATGGCCCCTTAAGCCAGGCCGCGAAGGTCGGACCGAACTTTGTTAAATGGGACGGTCGAGACTACAGATAATTGTTAAACTATATAACTATATAAACTATATAAAATCGCATCTTAGTAATTGGGACACAGCTGCAGTGATGGAATGACTTTACCAATTGGTGATTGGCTCCTGTATTTAGAAGGCGGGACTTATTCCACCATATTGCGCAATACTGACTTTGGTACCAAGTCGGTACTGAAATTTTTAAAATGTGACGATACCAACATTTCCCCCTAGCATTTTGAGCCCTGTTGAGCGGATTCGTAAACACCTCTGATTGGCCATTGTGTTCACGTGCTCAACAGATAGTTTTGTGATTAGCTTCAATGATCAACACTTCAAAAACATGTTGTAAATAGACATCAAAGCGCTTCACTAAGCGCTTACACAGATACACACGGGAGCGTTTGAAAGCAGCTGTCTATAAGTGGATCCCTAATATATCTGCTGATAGACGGATCCGCTGATAGACGCCTGCTTTCAAATGCTCCCGTGTCTATCTGTGTAAGTGCTCTGTGAATGTTTTTGAAGCGTTGATCATTGTATCCAATCACAAACCTATCTGTTGAGGACGTGAAAACAATGGCCATTCAGAGGTGTTTAAGAATCTGCTCAACAGTGCTCAAAATACTAGGGGGAAATGCTGGCATCAATACATTTTTAAAATTTCAGTACTGACTTGGTACTGAAGTTGGTACTTTTGACAACCCTATTATCAAGTTAACTAAATAATGCCATGCTGTCTAAATATATACTTTCCCACCAGCAGTACAGTACTTTTAGTAAGTAGAATTAGTACGCAAATTAAAGCCATACTTGTAACTTTTTTCTACCTCCTCTTTGGCTTTCTTTTCTGCCAGCTGCTGTTTCTTCTGCTTCTCCTCCTCCTCCAGAATCTTCTTCCTCTCCTCCCTCTTCTTCTTCAGCTCCTCCAGTTCGGCCTCGGCCACTTGCTGCTTCTGCTTCATCTTCTCCAGCACCTCGCTGTCCGTCTCGTTCCGCCGGCGCTTCAGCTCCTGCAGCTTGCGTTCTGCCTCCAGCTGGGCGATGGGATCCTGCTTCTTTGTTTCAGGAGAACGCAAGCTGGTTGGACTAAAATGTGAAGAAAAAATAGCTTTATACTCATTGTGGCTCTCCAAAAACAAAAGTGCAAGTAGAATCAATTGTGAAATGACTAATTAATCTCTCTGTGCCTTAGTGACTTCTCTGGTTTCTTGGCTTTGGCGGTGCTGTCAGCTATATCTTGCGGCTTTGTTGACACTTTCAGCTTTGAATGGAGAAAGAATGAATGAGCTTTATTATTTTATTCTCAGTTTGAGCTGTCCTTCTGCCAAAACACAAACGTTCTGGTAGAGCTGTGATGCTATTTGCACCATTAACTTACTTTGTCACGTAAAAAGGAAGGTTTTGGCTTTTCCTCCACAACCTAAAGAGACAAAAACAGGCACTTTAATTTCTGTTATTAGATTTAACAAGTGATTTTTCTAACATAGCATTCAGTGGGAATTGCATGGAAAATTGACCACACTGCATGCAAATTTTAAACTAGGCAACACTAGGCAGTCTTGACACAAATATTGCATTTTCAGAACTGCATATACATGTATAAAGCAAAGTGATATGTGATCGTGAATGGGTTAATCTTATGAAAACATGTCCAGGTGACATTTCACCGCAAAATCAAAGGAAAAATAATTAATTATATTTTGCATGAAAAAAATTAAGCTTATTTTTAGGATTATTAAGATTTTTTGTTGTTGTTGTTGTTATTTTCAGTGGTGATTCTCAATAAACAATTTTTTGCATTATGTAATGAGAATGAAAAATCCTTTATAGGGGTGAAATGACCTGGATATGTTCTTCACAGGTTTCATTCGATTCACGCTGTGTCCATCCAGTCAAACCAAAAAGCGCTTTAAAAGCGTGAGCTGTGCATACGTCTGCGATTTCTATGCATCACTCAGGGTAAGAGGTGAATACCTCCTCTTTCTTTGATTTGACTTTTTCTTCAAGTTTGGCTTTTGTTTCTTCAGCCTCTTTCTTCCACTTAGGTTTTTCCTCAACCTCTCTCTTTGGAGTCACAGGTTTCTCCTCAACCTTCTTCTTTGGTGTTGATGGTTTTTCTTCAACCTCCTTCTTCAGTTGTGGTTTCTCCTCTTCTTTCTTTGGGGTTTTGGCCTTCACCTCAACTTCCCTAAATGATTTTTTTGGCGTTTCTTCAACAGCTACATGGGGTTTCTCTTGCTCTTTAATAGGTTTCTCAGCCTCCTTCTTCTCTGGAGCTTCATCTTGAATTCTAACCTTCACCTCCACAAGTTTTTCTTCAGGTTCCTTTACATGTTCTTCTTTCTGCACCAGTTCTTCCTTCTCAATCTGTGGTGTAGCTGGCTCCACTATGACTTCCACCTCTATTTTATCCTCTTTTGCTGGTTCTTTTTTTGATATCAGACTTTCAGCTTCTACGTTTTTATTCTCTAAATCTACACTTGCTAAATCTGCATTTGTTTGTTCTTTAGTCTCTATATTTTCACTGACAGATTCTTCCTAAAAATATAACAAATGATTTCAGACAAATAAATCAATTCAAAGGCATTCACCAATTTTTTGTTATAAACTTTTGTTAAGAACCTCATACCTCATTTGGTACCAGTGGTTCTTTGGGTTTCTCCTCCATGGATTCCTGTAACAAATGAAGTGTCAGAATAAACTAATAATGCAGAAACCACATGGAATGCATTGCTAATGTACTGAACCTTCATCATAAGATGGAATGACAGCAAAAAATGTTGAGGAAATGACCTGTTCTCTGAGGTAGGACCTCTGTGGTCTGTCTTCCTCTTCTGGTTTGTCTATCTTCTCAGAAGATTCTTTGGGTTCGTCTGGTGCTGTAAATGACATCGGATCCTCCTTTACCGCGATTGTCTCCTCAACCTCCACGTTGCTTTCCTCTTTCTTTTCCTCCTCTTTTATCTCTTCCTTTTCCTTCCAGGAATTGGTTTCTGTTGAAGGAACGTCATTTTGGGAGGACTCTTGTTTGCCGTTTCGAGGACTTGGGTCGTCCTCTGTGGCGGTGGTGACAGTTTCATCCATAATGGTGGGATCAAGTTCCTTCTGTCTCTCCAAAGCTTCCATCATCCTTTTCTGTCTCCGCTCCTCTCTCTTGGCGATCCTTTCCAAAAGAGCCTGTTCATCATCCTCAGTTGGTGCAGAACTAGTGATCAATGAGGACGTCTCTGTACTGAAAACAACACTATTAACCATTAGTAAATTGTGGCCACAATTTACTACTTTGTTCTATCATTTTAGATAAATCGTGGCCACGAATTAAGAATTAATTCCCACGACTTATTAATTCATTCCCTTGTTTTAGTAAATCATGGCCATGTTGTACAAATTCATTCCCTCTTTTTGATTTAACTAAAACAAGGGAACAAATTATTACAACGTGGCCACGATTAAGTAAAACGATTAGTAGCCACAATTTAACTAAAATGAGGGAATGAATTCTTAATTCGTGGCCACAGTATTTATATATATATTTCCCGCATATCATGTGTACGTAATACGACCATAATACGACAGCTTTTTTTTAACAAAATGCATGAAAAACTGGTTTTGGATGGATCTACCTGTTCGTTTCTGTTGTAGTGTTACTTGACTCATCATTCTCCATATTGCGCAGGCGTTCCTGACGGGCTCGTCTCCGACGCTCCCGGGCCGCTTCCTCATCATCATCATGAGAGTTCATCCTGTAGAGGCGGTGGGACACAAACATGTGAGTTAAGACTCTCATTCTTCAGTATGAATGCAGACAGACAATAGTGACAGATATATGAATGCTTCTTGGCTCAGCACTGAAAGAGCATGTGGGAAATAAACATCACCCGAAGAGTCAATAATGATTATACAACCAAATGTGAGCTTAAATCTACACACAGTCTACTAAAAAATATGATCAGATTTTTAAGCTAAAAGCTTTATTAATTATTATATAATATATGTAAGCAATAAGGTACGAGAGGCTGTGCTGTATTGTGATTAAGTCACGGCTGAAAGGTGTTGTTAGGCACGACGCAAAGTGGAGTCCCTGCAACCCCTTCAGCCATGACTTATTCACGATACAGCACTAGCCTCGAGTACCTTATTGCTTTTATAAAACGGTTACCACACAATACAAATATTAAAGCCAAAAATATGTATCAGTGCAACTTTCATGAAGCAAACTTTCACTAAAAGCCTTCCTTCCGCGGGAAAAAATAGTTCCTGACCATGAACAGCAACAGAAGTTACATTATTACGCCATTAGATGGCTGCAAAGACTGTCTTTGTGAGTGTGTCAGTCAGTAGCGAAGACTTTTACATTGAAAAGACTGAATTGTTGTGAACATGGAACAAGACGCAACTGACAAATGCTTTGACTAGCGCTGTCAGTCACGGGAAAACCCCTTAACTGTTAAAAGGACAGGATAATAAAACAGATTTTTTATTATGAACATAGGACTGACCTGAAGGAAAATGCTAAATCTGAATGCAGGTAATAAACTCGCTCACTCGATCTCTTTCTCACAATACTCTTCTACATAATACAGTAAGCTTCAATGAACAATATCAATTGAGAGCAAACAGTTTACGTTGCTAAGAGTGGTTGCTAAGGGTGTTGTGTAGTGATACACAGAACCGCTGGGTGAAGCGGTCATAGCCGTGTTTTATCGTGAATAAAACAAAACTATTGACCAATCAGAATCAAGGACAGGACCTAACCGTTTTATAAATTATATTATAATGTATATATATATATATTAGAAAATATTATTTAAATACATTAAAATGTATTATGTAAATGTTTTTTTTTAAATCATTTATTTATTTATTTGAAACATCGGCCATGCTTAGTGTGGTTGTTTATCTATAATATTTTATATTACTGAAAAAATATTTAAAATATTTTTTGAAAGTAAAAAGTATAAATTAGCATATAATTTAAGGTGAAAATCTATATTATCTTCAACAAGACAATATATGTACTTTTACAATAAATTATGGTTACAAATTTTGTAAATACAAAATAAGAGTCATTTTGTAATTATAAAAAAAACCTAGTAAAATGTTTCCAGAAGTCCCTGTATTACTATGGAAAGGCCACTTGTACCTTTTAATTCATCATATGGCCGTCATCCTCTTGCATCCTCTAAATGTGCTTCAATATACAATATTTATTATATTCATGTACAGCATTTAAATGGTATCCATGTTACATGTCAAAAAACATGGCAATGAAATGCCAATACAAATACGCTTTTGTTGTACCATTTTTAAGACCATGAGATTCATATAAACAGTTTCTTGTATTTATTTATGTTTGGTTTACCAGCTTGCTTAAGATACCGGTCAGACCAGAAAACCTCAACTGTAATGAAATCTTTGAGGCATAGGAGTATACAGAGAGAGGTTTGGACTGCAATCTGAGGGGAAAGCTTTGTTAGCATCCTAGCGTCATGGTAAATTAGCCAGATTGTAAACTTAGATGCCAAATATGCTTTTTCCCCTCAGAGTTGCCTCATTGTCGGTCTCAGATGTTGCACCCACAATGTTGGGCTCAAATTCTCCCTCTTGCAGCTGAAGTTGAGTGATTCCAGCCTGGCTTGAGTTTGCCATGGCATGTTGGTGTTTATAAGGCAGTGAGAGCACTTGAAATGACCAATTGATGGAGGATGGGTTTTATTTTTTCCCCTTCTCCTCTTCACTTCCCTTCCCAATCATTTGCAGATGTTGTAGATGCTAGAGAGAAAGCCATAACAGGGACCGCAATTTTGTTTCTCCTTCTCGAGACCAAAAGCGGAAATCCGAAACAATCCGGTCCTCTCAGGGAGTTCCATTTGAAAAAGGTCATCCAAGAAGACAGTCAGATGGAGTATCTGTGATTTTCTTGGAAGAATACAGTACATCTTCTGTAAGAAGTGTCTCTGGATGAATACAATAGCTTTCAGACCTCCAGTGCTGCAGATGAAATGCAAGGAGAAATGGAGGGAGAAAACTCACACTTCTGACAGATACTGAAATATTATGGCTGAATCTTGGAATAAAAGCAGCAATCAAAACATTCCAAAGGCTGTGGAGTTTCCTTAACCTGCTGCAGAGAGACTCGGCACATTGTATTGACAACCCTTTAAAAGATAACCAGGGCTGCGTTTCCCAACAGCATCATAAACCTAAGGGGATCGTAGTGACTGTTGGTGCCATTGGGTTCTACAATATACTGGTCAAAAATACATAGCGGTACTAATTTCATGTCTCTCATATCACTCTGTGGTCTCTTTCATTTCACATAATATTTCATGTTCATTTATTATTGTCACAATCAGGATTGGCAGGTTTTCACAAGAAAACCTGCCCAATTGCTACTCAAAACTAGCCTAATCGCATTTCAGGGGGGTGGGTCTCCTGGTAAAAATCGGGGTTCCCCCAGTAAAATTTGCATTCCAAATTTGCTTCAACCCGCGGACATGAAAAACAACCCGCGGCAACAGTGTTCAAGTAGCCCAATTCTGCGGGAAAACCACAGACTTGTCACAATCTGGTCACAATCACCAGATGGACTGCCCTTGATAGCCACCAGAGGGCACTCCAAATCAGACTATTGTCATTCCCTCATGAACAACATTTCCCATAATTCTCTGCCCGGACTCATCAACACTCATTAGCCTTGTTAACTCTGCCTATATAAACCTAGTTAACTCATTATTGCGAAGTCTTGTATGTGTCACACTGCATTTCTGAGCGTCATTCCTGGTTTTTACCGTCTCATGGTTTTGATCTTCTGCTTGTCTCCCTGGATTTCCCTGTTTGCCTGTGTCTTGGACTCTGTCAACGTTTGTATTGTTTGCCCAGTGGTTTTGACCTTCGTCTGTTATATGGATTGCGATTCTGGAATGCCCCAATAAAAGCTGCCTTCGAATCCTCAACCCGTCTCGGAGCAGTTTGTGACAATCATCATGTACAATCAATCCGTCATGATCACAAAATGTACTCCTTCAGGGTGATAAAAGATGCCTCTGCTTAATAGCAAGACATCATAAAACTACATATTCAAATTATGAATATTATACTGTAACAAATTCATAGTTTTAAAGGTAAAAGAATGTAAAAAAATTATATAAAAATATAAACATAGTATACATTTAAAATAAAAATAAATAGAAATAAAAAATATATATTATATTTAACAGGACATTAAAATTCAAACAAATGTTATGTACCATTTTATTTATAATTTATAATATTTCAGTATTAGTTTGAAATATTTTACATCTTTTTAAAAAGAAAAAAATATAATTTACAGTGAAAATCTATATTACATTCAACAAGACAATACATTTACAATAAAATATTGTTAAAATTATTATGTATTATGTCAAAGAACTGATACAATAACATGAAATTCTTTTCGGATGCTGGCATTGTGGCACAAAGTAAATGAAAAATGAATCCATATAATTCACATGCTGAATACTGTAAATGAATTAGAAGCCACATACCATTTCTTTGACAGTCTAGTTGATACTTGGATGTTTGAAAATTAAATTGGACAGAATTACGATGGTGGCATTGTTCTGAAGTGGTAATGAAGTGAGCAAACACATTCAGAAAATATGCTGACGCATTTGCGAGCTGTTTAATCAAGCACAAGGGATATATTGGCGGTGCCAAGATCACTTCCTTTGACATAAATATGCGGGTTCTCTCCGTTGCTGTTTTGAACTGGAAACCATGACAGGCAGCTGGGATTTGGGGGAGATTCTTTAGCATCAATCATTTTCATCGAGAATATTTCTTTTCCAGATATGATTCCAATAAAGTTTGTTTTCTCCACTACAAAGCCAGTGGATGTGGTAGAAATGCCTTGAGGTTTCTTTCTTGAGACTCATCCATCTCAATAAAGATTTTCTCCGGGTCATTCCAGCACATATGCATCGAACAGTTTCTGAGACCAGACTGAAATATGACATTGTGCAGCAAAAGTGAAGGATTACACAAAAGAGAAATATCTTGCCCTCACTCAGAGTTTAACATGCACACAAAAAATGAGAAAATGTCACAATTGATCATTTCTCCAGATGAAAGGCTTTTATAAAGTAAGGCGTGGTGGATTTGGCTTGGGTATCAACTGGATTTGAAAGTGATTTTTAGCAAAGGTTTGATTTCCTTTTTAGATCTGATTGTTGCCACAATGAAACTAAAAAGTGATTTTTTATAATTTATGTGTAATTTTTTGTCAGTTTACTTTCTCATAGTTTAATGTGCTGAGTAATGAAGTTAATCAAAGACAAATAAGAGCATCTACGATAATGAAAAGGAAAAATCTTTTTACATTCATGTTTGTTTTATATGGTTTTAACCATTTTTTAAAAAATTGTTTTAGAATTAGAATGCTTTCAAATATATCTTTCTAGGTAAAAAGTATTTTTTTAGAAACGTAATGAAATGTTAATTCATAAATATCATTGTGTTGATATTTATTTGATGTGCAATTAATTTGCGATTAATTAATCGGCACATCATGTAATTAATTCATAATTATTAATAATTAGGGCTGTCAAGCGATTAAATTTTTTTACACGATGTGCTGATTAATCATCGAATTTGGTTTAGAAATTAGCCCCCAAAGATAATTTAAAGTCATTATTGTGTTAAATGAGAAAAGCATCAAATAGACATTTCAAAAAGTAGCTTTAGAAAGAAATATTATATATATATATATATATATATACCAAAACCAAAACGTTCTGGGAACGTTAGATTGACTTTAGAATAACGTTATACAAACCAAAAACTAACATTTTGGGAACGTTAGATTAATGTTAGAATAACGTTTTGGGAACGCAGGTGGCGCTATGACTGTAACTGAATATTGCATTGTAGATATCTTCAATGAATCTCTAATGAATCATGTGAAGTTTGGGGCAGATCGGACATTGTATGCCCAAGTTACAACAACTTCCTGTTTCATGGCGAAACATTGAACTTTGTTAGGCCGCCACGGACACGCCCTTCAGCGAAAACTCAAGATCTTCGCAATTTAACATCACAAAGGCCTTTAGATTAGACTGACCAAATATGACGTTGATCTGATTAAAGCTCTAGGAGGAGTTTGTTAAAGTACAACGTCTGGAAATGGCAAAAACTCACTTCCTGTTGGGTTTTCAGATTTTGCACCCAGGGACTTTGTTGTAGGTACTGGGCTGTTACATCTGTCTACCGAATTTCATAACTGTACGTGAAACGTAGTGCGAATGGCGCTTAATTGAAATTTTGTAGGTGGCACTATCGAGCCATTTTGCCACACCTAATTCTGAAACCCATATCAGACGTATATTTTCACCACTTCTGATGCGTGTGCAAAGTTTCATGAGTTTTCGAGCATGTTTAGGCCCTCAAAAATGCGATTCATTTTGGAGAAGAAGAAAAATTGACTGAGCAATTACAATAGGGTCCTCACACCATCGGTGCTCGGGCCCTAATTAAAAACATTCTTATCATAGAAGAAGTGTCAGTCTTTCTATATGAAAAGTATTTTTCATGTATTTTTAATAAATTAAAATAAATCAATAGAGAGTCTTATCCTTATTTATCTGAATATTTATCACAGACTTTTGTATAAAAAGAAAAAAATCTCGCTGTAAACACTGTAATCTTCTAGACCCTAAATATTGCAATTGCAGAAAACATGGAAAGTGTAAGACTAACAGTGTATGTTATCATTAGAGCATCTTCCGCAGCCTTGCCAAGAACACCGTCCATTAACCACAATTACACAAACAATACAAAACTGTTCATGTGCATTCCAAGCTATGCTAAAATATGATCAAATGTGCTGACAGTCATGTGTAACGCTATCTGTCATCGGTTCTCTGGAATGAGTATTACCTCTCACAAAGAGCAGTAAAGCATTTGTCATCTCCAATAGTACACATCTGCGGATCAGTCCTTAAATGGAGCTCTGGACAGTGGGAGTTATAGAGGGATGGAGAAACTGCAGTTCTCAGTCTTTGAGTGGGCCAAGTCATCTTGAACTATAAACACTCTGAACAAATCTGGCCTGCCAAACCCACAGCGCACATTACCCATTCTAATACAAACTTTTTATGTATTTCAAGAATTAATATGAAGAGAATAAAGTTTTGCAGGCCTTAAATGACCATTTTAAATATCCATACTTTTCATATTACACAAGAACGTTGATGTTTGCTGCTGGATAGCACATGAAACGGCTCCTGAAATAAAGATGGATTTCCACAGAAGGCTTGTGTAAAAACAGACACACATGAATAAATCTAATCTGGTTTAAACAAACCCAGTGTAAACACAGAATAATTGACATGTATTTTGTACAAAAGACCAGTAATGCAATAGCATGCTATTTCTCTTTTCTCTTCCTTAGTTAGCTGCATTGTATCCACTTAAAGGGTTAGTTCACCCAAAAATGAAAATTCTGTCATTAATTACTCGCCCTCATGTCGTTCCAAACCCGTAAGACCTTCGTTCATCTTCAGAAAACAAATTAAGATATTTTTGATGAAATCCGATGGCTCAGTGAGGCCTCCATTGCCAGCAAGATAATTAACACTTTCAGATGCCCAGAAAGCTACTAAAGACATATTTAAAACAGTTCATGTGACTACAGTGGTTAATGTTATGAAGCGACGAGAATACTTTTTGTGAGCCAAAAAAAAAACAAAAAAACAACTTTATTCAACAATATAGTGATGGCCGATTTCAAAACACTGCTTCATGAAGCTTTGAAGCTTTACAAATCTTTTGTTTCAAATCAGTGGTTCGGAGCATCTATCAAACTGCCAAAGTCGCATGATTTCATTAAACGAGGCTTCGCTATGTCATAAGTGTTTCGAAATTTCAATGGTTCACCACTGGGGGGCGTGACTTTGGCAGTTTGATACACGCTCCGAACCACTGATTCGACACAAAAGATTCATAAAGCTTCGAAGCTTCATCAAGCAGTGTTTTAAAATCGCCCATCACTACATATTGTTGAATAAAGTTGTTATTTTGTTTTCTTGGAGCACAAAAAGTATTCTCGTTGCTTCATAACATTAAGTTTGAACCACTGTAGTCACATGAACTGTTTTAAATATGTCTTTAGTAGCTTTCTGGGCATCTGAAAGTGTTAATTATTTTGCTGGCAATGGAGGCCTCACTGATCCATCGGATTTTATCAAAAATATCTTAATTTGTGTTCCGAAGATGAACGAAGGTCTTATGGGTTTGGAACAACATGAGGGTGAGTAATTAATGACTGAATTTTCATTTTTGGGTGAACTAACCCTTTAAAGCAACATGAAATCATATGTAAAATCTTACACAGATAAAGTAGGTCAGTTTTACAAAATGCACAGGTCACCATTCAGAAAAATATTTAAATAAATAATTTATATTATAAATTTTATTATAAAAAATAATATTTTCCATAAAGCAAATTAAGCCTGTTTTATGACAAATTCATTTATTATAACGGGAGTATTCTCCAGAACTCAGTCACTGATAAACCTGCGCTGTTTGATTGACAGCTCCAGCGATTGTAAAGAGAGCGTTCTTTTATTGCTTTCTATATATAATTTAATCGCATTTTAAATAACAGATTATTTTCATCCTACTAAGAGAAACAATGTGAAGTTGACCGTTTAGTCACTGGTTTGATTTACTGACACATAGACAAAGAACATCTGACTGTACATGAATCATGACATATCAGATCAGGCATTAGAATGAACACAGTTACTTACATGTTGTTGCATTACTGTCGAGTCCATATCATAAAAGTCTGTTTGCAAAGCCTGCGTCGAAATTGTGACTGATTTACCAAAGAATCCACAGTGAAATGTACCGCATAAAAAATAAATAATGCTCAACTGAGACATTCACATTGTTGAAAATAAATAACCACATTCCTAGCATTAAGATCCTTTGGAAGATAATGTTATTTTTAGCCCAATGAGTGACCCTGTGATTTTGTGATTTTCGTCTTTTGTAGCACTATTACGTAGTAAAGAGGCACATTCCACAACGAGTCGTTATCTGGGCTTGGTTACAATAAAAGTTGTTTTTGTACTAACAAGGAAGTTTTCAGTTCTGAAACTTACAGGATATTTTTTAATAGTATGATGACCTCTTATATGTCAAAAGCTCAAGGAAAATTTGATTTCTTAGTTCATGATCCCTTTAAATAACATTAACAGATACAACTTTTGATTTTAATAATGTATTAGTAAATGTTGAAATTAACATTAAGTGTTTTTCATTGTTAGTTTATGTTAACTAATGGAACCTTATTGTAAAGTGTTACAAGTGTATTTTTATTTAAATCAGCATAAATTGGGCAGTACAACAAAGTACCATTATTAAAAAATAATTTATAATTTAAATAATATATCATTACTTTTTCATTACAGTAATGATAATAAGATTTAATGTAATATTTTGCATTACAACAATGATGATTAGAGAAAAATATGCTTTATTTTCTTAAATATCATTTCTAATTTCTTTATCTTAGGTTTTGCAGTAAAACTTTGAGGTTTGAACTAACAAGTGCACGTCCCATCTGCCAGTCAAACCATTCTTTGTCCGAAAGAAACCATCACACTCTTAAAAAATGTCTATCCAATGTGCATCTGTCTAAAATGAGATATTATCTGGATTTACTCGACCGACCCGTCAACTGTAACAAAGCACCATAAACATAGGAAGACATTTACAAGCACGTCAACCTTTATAAGGAATAGAGAGGCGAACAGAGGCACTGTTGTTTGGATCACGCAGACACAGGCCTCTCCAACTTGGCCAGAGTATTACAGACAGCACTCCTGTGGCTTAAAAATAGTATTAAACTCATCATCGGGATGACAGTGATCTGAATTTTATTGCATCATCTAAAAATGATGAATGATAATAATGAAATCAATTGACAGCAAATTCAATGTTTCAAAAAAAGAGGTAAAGACAGTGTCAATTAACGCGTGTAACTTACTTCTCTGCCTCCCGCTGCATTTCTTCTCGCTTTTGTCTCCGTAACTCTCTGCGACGCTCGAAATCAAAGTCCTCGTCCATGATGATTCACACAGGGCGTTTTGGGTGCAGGCTGAAAGAGAGAAAGACCGTCAGACAGTGTGGGATTTATAAAGATTTGAACTGTCCTGATCACTCTAATTCAAAGTCAAGACGTTCCCTGTCAGCTGTTTGGCTTATAACTTACCAAGACCACAACATTCCAGTTTCTTGATCCAGTTTCCCTGGAACAACTACCAGAAAAGGCAAACTTTGCCACACATTCAACTTTGCCACTAATCTTCTTTACTAATGGAAATAATATTTTACATTTTAATATCTCCCACTTTCTGTTCTCTCACCTTTCTCCATACAATATTTGTATAATTTATATATAATTTATAAGCCATCTGCAGGGGCTTCATATATGTGCTGTATCTTTTTTAAAATATATGTATAATTTTTTTCATATACAGTTTTCTTTCTTGATGCATAGCATTTACTGGTCTTCTGCCATTTTAAGATAATTTCATTCAAATAAATCATGCTTTTATGTTTTCTGATTGTATACCCAACACATTGCTAAACAGCTGCTAAACAGAGCTAAGGAAGTGGCAAATTTCAGTTAAACAGTGCATATTTGCTTACATTCCCTGAAATAATGAAAACTGATGCAGTAAAGACAAAGCCAAAAATCATATTGTGCATGAAGGGTTTCCTGAACAGCAATCTGCCAAGACCCAAATGCCTTCACCAATATAAACAAAAAACAGTTCATTGTTGGTATTAAATATATGATAACTTGCTAATTCAGTGTTTTATCACAACTAGCAGCTCCAAACAGAATTTACGAAAATTAAAGGTGCATATCTAGGCTGCCACGCATGCCTTTCAAGCGGCAACCTCCCCCAGTTTCTCTTGAAGCTAATACATTACGGAAGTGACTTAAACTGCAATTCATCGACTGGCCGCTAGGGACAGGCTCCAAAAGAGAGCAGAATCTCATTGAGCCCCATGTTAAAATGCCCAACTTTACAGCAGAAAAAAACATGTTTACAACCTGGTACAAATTGTGGTTTTGGTCTATACAGCTAATTTTGCCCTTCATGACAACTCTGAGGGGGGTGAATTTTTTTTCTGTTTAAATTATATTAAGCCTTAAAGTTCTGCATAATTAAGGCCGTGGTCACTTGACTGACAGGTGGATTGCTGCCTGTCGGGATTATTTCATACAATTATCAAATAATATGGCTTGTTGTGCGGTTAATGGTTGAGACAGATATGTGTCTGTGTACATGTGCACACATGCGGAATATAAACAGAACACACGTCGTTGGATTGTCTTGGCATTGGCTAAACTTTTTGTTGAAAAAGAATTAATCAACACTGAGCTTTTCAAGTTTCATTATGTCATGCAAGACAAAAAAAAAAACATTTTGGAGATGAAGGCATTATGTTTTCCTTTGTTTTGTTGTAAATTATTCACATAATGCTAAACTGTGCATAATGTAAAGAGAGACCACGTACTGTCATTCACATTGCATTAATAGAAAGCCGATTAATATAAAGATTTTTAATACAAAGTATTTTTCCACAACTAATTTTAGGGTATGATTGCACGACAACGATGTACTAAAAACGGGAAAGTTTTTCCTTTGCTTTTTTCACGTACAGATGACAACGTTGTCAAAACGATCCCCGTTTACACAGATCCGTGAAAATTACTAAAAATACTGTATTATTCATGCCAGGCCAGTAGTTGGCGATGTCTCTTTGTAAAGAAACACTTTGCACCTATAGACTGAACACGTAATACGCATGCGCATAATGTCACCGTTTTCGCAAATTTGCGTTTTGTAGTTTACACGGAGACAATAACGGTATCGTTTTCAAAAACTTGCACTTTGAAACCCATTTTTAAATGTTTGCATTTTCATGCCCCCAAGTCCACAAGACGAAAGAGCATATGAAGGCCCACTTTCTGTCTTGTGGACTTACAATGGCTACTGTGTGCGCATGTCCGTTACGTCCATAAGACCGTAGGGTGTCCCATTTGTCATTTTAGGTTTCAGAAGGGTGCTCGTGAGCGCCCCCTTTGCTGTCGTCATGCACCCTCAATGCACACTTTTGCCGAGCCCACACTGAAACGGGCTCTGCAACAGACTTTACGTCAGGAAAGTGCGGACTCGAAGGAAGACCATGAGTGTTTAGGGTGCCATTTGGGACAGCGCCCAACTAGTGTGTGATTTTTATTGTTATAGAATGATTTAATTGCATTTTAAAACATGAATTAAAATTGATAACTTATTCCTTCATTTCATTTTTAAGGTCTCACTCACTCCATAGTGTTGAAGCCTTTGAATTTTAATACAGTGGGGTTCAGGTTGGTCAGAGAGCACTTCAACATCCATGACGGAGAACCTGCTCGGATAATTCTGTTAAGGATTTTATAGTCGTCTCTCTGTAAGACACCGATCTCCATTTTATATTATAATACCTTTACATCGATGTGGGAACAATTAGGTTGGTGGTGTCACAAAGCCTGTTCTGTGTTCTTCTCTCTATATCACATGTGTGGAGTGCTGGGCCAGACAGAAACCGCCCAGCAGGCTAGAGGTGAGTGGACTTGTTGGATGGCTGCTTCCACCGGAGCTGCAGGCATGTTTGGTTTGGCTCTCCTCCAGAGGCAGAGGAACAAGGATTTTGCACCAGTCCAAAGAGTCTCCATATGTGCATAAACTGAAAAAGTCCTATAATAGTGACCTCATGTGAGGGCTCTCTGGGTGATAGACGTATACGGCTTTCCTGAACCCTCTTAACCCCTGCCTACAACCCGTCACATCTGTCAACAGAAGGCTGATGTGCTTTGACCACTGGGTTGATGTATTGCACCTACGCGTAAGACAATATGTATGCAATTTCCTATATTTGCATTGGGCTTTTTGAATAACTTGATGTGAGAAAGTTTTGGTGACCCCAGTGGCAAATTAGTGAATTGATCGAATTTCAACTGAACACTTTTCACTGCATTCATCAAATGCAACCAAAAGGCAATTTTCAACACTTTTGTAAGTTTTACAAATTAAATTTGTACAATTGTCTAGTAAAGGAACCAGTGGACAAGAATTGGTCCATATAAACCTTGGTAGAAAAGGCCATGTAATCTTTCATTAAGAAAATATTTCATTAAGTGTGGTCAATGTAAGTACAATTTAAATAACCAGCATAAAAATGTGAGTGAAAATATTATATTAATTTATTAATATTATAATATATATACACATTTAAAATTTATTAATATTAAATGAATATTATATTTCTTTAGTTTACCAAATAATAACTTTTAATATTAGCTTTCTTTCATTACATCAAACAAAATCTGAACAAAAATGTTTAATTTTATATATATATATATATATATATATATATATATATACATATATATGAATAAATTCTCTGTAGCTCTGTAGCTGAATATTTTTTTGTAATATATTTTTGAATATATATTTCTGTATGTTAGTACAAAACGTCAGGAACAAATGGAGACATTGAAGAATTCAGGAATTTTCCCAATGCAAAATAGCTGGTATATATCGGTTAATAAAAGCAGAAGGCATTTTCTTAGACCCGATTTCTACTTTTTGTTGATCTTAAAGGAATACTTCATCATAAATAGGCTTTGGCCGAAAAAAAATTGAAATTGGAGAAAACCGAGAAAAAAAGGCTGCTGTCTTCCCTCTTGCCAAATAGGTAGGAAAAAACTTCAACACCCATAATGCACTGGGCATACTGCTGTCCAAGGCCACTCCCACCAGTCTACTATGAATACATTTGGATACGCCTTGCTTTTAGTAGGAAATACTGCTTAGCAAACTTTTAGTTATAATAGTGTCAACTTGTATTGTTCTCGGGTGCCAGAATTCAATGAGTAAACTTTTAGTGGGAGTGAGTTACTTTCGCTTTCTAGTAAAGGATCCAACCAATTGTTGGCAGTGGCTAAAGGCTGCAAAGCTATGGTGGAAAATCTGAAAAACAGGATGACAACGAACACAGTGTTTTATGCCAAACGGGAAAATGAAAGAAACTCCCGTTCTGTCATTTCTGCTAAACCCCCCGAAACAAAATGCTGTCAAATGTTGCCAGTGTTCCATTTTTACCATAATGCGGTTCAGCAAAAAATAATTGTATGCACTCAAAAAAGAAGAGCCAGACAGTTTGCAGGTGCGTAGAACAAAATAAATGATGTCAACCAAGTCGCTGAAGCTGTCCGCACACTGAAAAAATGCAATCAGACCAATTTTTTTCAGTATGCGGACAACTTTGCCTACTTGGTTACCATAATGCTGTTTAAATTGTAGACAAAGTATGATACAAATTTCAGTCATAAACCTACCTTACCAAAACTGTTGTTAATAACCCTCTGTCGATCCAACTGTTCGTGGGTGGGGATACAAAAATGCAGTAAAGTATTAAAAAGTATATCTATAAAGTATAATCTATAGTTTTCACCAAATCCCTGGAGCTGTCAAAAGTCTGTCAAAAGCCTGTAAAATATACATGAATTTCTCAGTCCAGTTAACACAGAGAACGACTAAACATTGTTTACTTACATATACTACCAACATTGTAACAATAGAAAGCGGGTTGAAAACCGGTGAAGTTACAGAAACCTACAAAAGTTACAGACCGCTTTTGGGTACAGTGGGCATGTTCCACATTTCCTGGACTCCCTTTCGCTGTCCAGTCTTCCTACCACAAGGTATCGTTGAGTCCACAAATCATTTCCACATGACAGAGACGGAGAACATATTCTAATTTACACATCTGTGACTGATTCCAGGTCCTGGGCAATTTGCCCTCTTCATGGTTTTCATTCTTTCATTCTCAGTTTGAATGCAGTAAAGACTACTATGACCAACATAATGCTTTTGCTCTAAAGCGCAAACAGATGAAAAAAAAAAAAAAAGCTTATGAAATGAATCTCACTAGAACTTTTACAGTACAGACTGACAATGATGTCCAAATGCATTAAAAAGATTTATATACCGTATCCTAAACCTGTAATGGAAGCCAGTGTGTCAGGAAGTCAGCATTTAGGAGCCAGAGCAACCACCCAGGTAAGACTGGGTGAAGCCGTTTACAATGACATAACGAGCTGTCTTGTGGGTTTTCTATAAAGCTTTATTATGTGCAGACAGGACAAATGTGTGGAGCCAGAATACACATCAGGGTGGGATCTACATCCTAGCCAAAACCAACGAGAGCTGTTCAAGATGCTAAAACAATTTTGTAGTCATTGATAGAGTACCTGCTTTCCATTTGATTTATTCACTTATTCATACCTGTAGCTATAGTGCATGAGAAAGGATTGTTACATTAGGATTTACCACATACCTGTGCTATAGTTTCATCTCTCTTGCATCACTCTGCGGTCTCTTTCTTCTCATATAATAAAATAATTTTAATTGAAATTAACATTTTATGTAAAATATTTTTTAAAGGCACACTATGTAAGATTTTTGGATTACATTATCCAAAAACCACTAGAACAATGTTATATATTTTGTTGACTTGTGTACTTACATTATCCCAAATGTTTCCAAGAATGTTTAAATCCAGAGAAATAAGCAATTTTAAGCAGGACACGGACCGTGTCCGTGCGTCACTTATCAATGACATCATACCTGCGTTACCCTCGGTTTCCGGTTTTATTTTGTAGAAACCATGGAAACACCAAAGACGCTTTAATATATTATGTGTTTTATTAGGCAGGTGAGCAACTGTTTGGATACATTCATCGACAGAAAACTAATCATGTTATATAGCTCAACACAGTAAGTCTTATTGTTTAAATCTCGTTTTCTTGATTTACAGCGAGTACCATGTTTTACCATGCCTAATATCGATCTAGCTTACTGCAGTGTGCATTAAGTGTCTCATAGTAGCCGCCGAGTGAACGTAGAGTAGCATTATAACAACTTTCAACACACAAATGTATCTAATATGATGCTTTATTCCACATACGAATGACCGGAAGAAGCGGAAGCGGCGACTGCGGCATAATAAAAGTCCCGCTGCTCTCGAGACATGTCGCGCTCGTCTCTCATTAGCAATCGCTCCAGTGGCCTCGTTTCTGCTCACACATCACTCGGTTCTTCTCTGCTTCATACTACAGTAACGTTAATAATCTCATCCACGAACATGATTTCTGCCCGAGTCCCGTCCCGATTCTTTTCCACCGGCTGTAGACGTTAAGACTACACCTCCCATGATTCCGAGAAATCAAGGCGTCATCAAGTTACGCATTTGAAAATTGACATATTGTGCCTTTAAGTTGGATAATGCAGGCATTTAAAAAAAAAAAAAAAAAAAAAAAAAAAAATTGATACCACAGACTTCAACATATGTAATAATATAGAAGGCAGCTATATATTTTCATGTAAAGAAATACTGATACTGTGAAAAATAAAAATAATACAGTATAAACTGGACTTTTTTCCATTAGGTTGACACTTTTATTTATTTTATTTATTTATTTTTTGCTGTACCTCTTATTTGTTATATAAAGCCTAGCTTGTGTTGGTTATATATGCTCCAATATTTTGAGCTGTGGTGCTCATATGGGTGACATGGGTTTAAGTCCTGAATCATTTCCCACTCACTCTTCCTGCCGCCGCACCCACTGAAGTTAAACAATAAACCACAATAAAAGATCATTTGCTCATCTACAGCTTATTTGGACAACTTCTGAAAGCTGATGAAAGAATTAATTTATGGCACATCTGTCATTTTATTCAACACCATCAAAGGAGGCAGCGAGATGTTATGTTATTCTTAAACCCGTCTTTTTGATGTGTAATTAGCATTAGTGCTGGCAATTACACCAAAACCTCAAATCACATCAAGAACAACATGCCCTTAGCAGTAGAAGCAGCTGTACACTGGCATGCAGTGAATCAAGCCCTCTCCATTCACTCCTCTACTTCCGTCACACCAATCTCCAGATGCACAGATCGGGGGATCCCCAACCAGAGGTGTGCTGAATCATAGGATCGTAAAACTCAGACCAGATAAATATGTGAAGGCTTTTGTGCCATGACGTGTAACAGGACGGAGCTGCTGCTCACTGGTGAGGCATTGCTTAACCAAACATGGTTAAAGATGCTCATCCTGTAAGACTAACATGGGCCTCAGTTTACAGTGCAAGACTATCTATAAATAACTAGTGTATACCACATCCAGCACAAAGACATGCTTGCATTTTGTGTACAGTAGTTCATATGTTACATGCATTAGCAAGCACAACTAATAAAGATTATGACACTCTGTTGCAGCTTGTTAGTCTCATTTAGCTCATGTAAGCTTTTATTCCCCGACTAATATATCAAGCTAACTCCTGGAGCAATCAAGACAATTAAATCAATGCTGTGTGATCTTTTTTTATGAGTGTGAATAGCTGCAGTAATGCATGATTGCTAATATCATAAAGTAAGTTGAGAAATACATGCCTATGACATCCTAGTCCTTTTAAATGAACAGAAGCAACAAACACACCTGGTTAACAGTGATTAGTCATGACTCTCGATGTCTTAAATAGGCCACATGCAGTAGTTTTGCCCTCTGTCACCCTTCTGCCTCTGTGTGATGCCTCTCATTTCTGTACACCAGCTGTTAAACATTGAGAATTTGGGGAAATGGCATTACTTAGTGCACCCCTGGGGCACTGGAGCACAAACTGTCCTCAGAGTCCTAAACTGTAGGGTCTCGATCATCTAAATGAGTCATTCTCTCTCTCTCTCTCTCTCTGGCCTGCCCATTTCCTCCTGAATTAAGGGTAGCTGCACCTGTGTCCCTTGTAGAACAGAAAACCTTCTGTTTCAGAATAACCCCATCATATATCTTTTACTAGTTCTATGCCAAGGGCTACAACCTTTTAGCCACTTGAAATAGTCATAGATGTAATAGATTTCACATGAATAATTTCTATAATTACCAGCATAACAAGAAAGTTAAGTTATATATATAACTTAATATTTAGGAACTTGTCTTGTGATGTCAGGATGAGTTTTAGCTAGTTAAACTTACATATGATCTGTTTGCAGTTGCTCATTTTTACAGTGCAAGCAGGAGTAACAACTTAAAGGGATAGTTCACCCAAAAATGAAAATTATCCCATGATTTACTCACCCTCAGGTGTATATGACTATTTTCTTTCAGACTAACACAATCGGAGATATATTTAAAAATATCCTGGCTCTACAAAGATTTATAATGGTAGTGAACGTGGGGCAATAATTGCATCCATCCATCATAAAAAAATAATCCATACAGCATCAGGGGGTTAATAAAGGCTTTCTGAAACGAAGCGATGGGTTTTTTGTAAGAAAAATATCCATATTTAAAACTTCATAAAGTAAAATAACTAGCTTTCGGCAGACTCGGCAACTTTCAGCTGTACGCATCGATATGCGGCAGAAGAGTAACCTCTGACCCGACGCATGACGTAATGACGAACACGGAAGCTCAGAGGATAGAGCAAAACAAAACACTGGTCACGAATTAGAAGTCTAAAACGAGAAATTTTAAAGAGAAATGTCAGAGGATTTCGATATAAGAGAAGAAGTTTGTTGCCCATCCCTATTTGTTTAAATCGTGAGAGGCGTCTAAGCTACATCCTGCATCATCGCGTCAGGGGTTACTCATTTAGTGCAAGTCGACTTGCGCAGTATGCGTACGGTCATCTAGCGGAAGCTAGTTATTTTAGATTATAAAGTTTTAAATATGGATATTTTTCTTATAAAAACCCATCGCCTCGCTTCAGAAGGCCTTTATTAACCCCCTGGAGCTGTATGGATTATATTTATGATGGATGGATGCATTTATTTTTGGTTTCAAAACAGACCCCCCTGTTCACTACCATTATAAATCTTTGGAGAGCCAGGATATTTTTGAATATATCTCCGATTGTGTTCGTCTGAAAGAAGAAAGTCGTATACACCTAGGATGGCTTGAGGGTGAGTAAATCATGGGATAATTTTAATTTTTGAGTGAACTATCCCTTTAATTCCACTGATTTTGAAACAGAAAGCTCAACAAGCTCAATTGACTGATGTGCACATACTTGCGGCCATATGGTGAAGTAGGTAAAGTTGAAACTTTGAACCACTGCATTACTATACATTCTTTCAAAATATTGCAGGTATTTGGGCTCTTAAAGTTCCTTCCCTTAAACTCTCACTAGCATGCAAAGAGGAAGCATTTGCAGACTTCTGTCTATTTAATGCATTCCAGCAGACCCCCTCAAGCTGCCTGAGTAAAATAAGAATGTTTTTGATTATAATCGGATCTGTGCTTCCTACACTCAAAATTTAAGATTTATTCATTTGAATTTCATATAAAATTTCCTTTTCCATTTGGATTACACAGTTTTAATATAAACAAACTAATAAACTAAATGTAATGCATATTTGTCAGTCATACTTACATAAAAGATTTCTGCACTCAAAAAATTGTCATGGTTTATTAACTATTTGCATGTATTTTATTTAATTTTAATAATCATATTTTCAATGTATTAAAATTGCTTTGAAACACCATAAATCTGTTAATTGTGAAAATTAACATTTGAAAATGGTGATAAATACATGAAATTTCTTAGCCCCTTTAAACATGTTCATACTTTTTAAATGAAAAATTTTAAATTTTAAATTCTCTTGCAAATGTTTGCGTTCCCCCAAGAAACTTTGCAACAAAAAAATTTTGCGAGCGAACGCGAAAACATTGAAATATATTTTTTCCATCACCATGTCCCTTTAGGGGATCCATACTTGTAGGTTATGTGTGCAATGAGCGTGAGCAATAAGTGGCTGGCTGCAGTTCACTTAACGGCCACCGGTGTCGCCAATGACAGGGGTTTCTGAATATCCACATATAGCCCCTTAAAAATATGGCTAGCTGTATATCAAGAAACATTCAGTTAGTTAAAATGTATGACACTGAAAACAAGTTGGATTTATTGATGATAAATATATAAACCTGGTTATTGTGTATTTAAATACATTCAGTTTATTAGTACTATTACAGAAATCCTACCTGTTTAATTTATGTATGGCTGACAAATATGCATCACATTACGTTTATTAGTTAGTTCATGATAAAACTGTAATCCAAATGGTTGGAAATTTTATATGCAATTCAAATTTTAGGCCTAATTATTTTTTGAGTACACATATGACCACAAAAAAAAAAAAAAATTCTGGCATGCTATATTGAAATAAATCTTAAAGGGTTAGTTCACCCAAAAATGAAAATTCTGTCATTAATTACTCACCCTTATGTCGTTCCAAACCCGTAAGACCTTCGTTCATCTTCAGAACACAAATTAAGATATTTTTTTATAAAATCCGATGGCTCAGTGAGGCCTCCATTGCCAGCAAGTTAATTAACACTTTCAATGCCCAGAAAGGTACTAAAGACATATTTAAAACAGTTCATGTGACTACAGTGGTTCAACCTTAATGTTATGAAGCGACGAGAATACTTTTTGTGCACCAAAAAACAAAATAACGACTTTATTCAACAATATCTAGTGATAGACGATTTCAAAACACTGCTTCATGAAGCTTCGAAGCTTTACGAATCTTTTGTTTTCAAATCATTGGTTCGGAGCATGTATGAAACTGCCAAAGTCACGTGATTTCAGTAAACGAGGCTTCGTTACGTCATAAGTGTTTCGAAATTTCAATGGTTCACCACTGGGGGGCGTGACTTTGGCAGTTTGATACACGATATTGTTGAATAAAGTCGTTATTTTGTTTTTTTGGCGCACAAAAAGTATTCTCGTTGATTCATAGCATTAAGGTTGAACCACTGTAGTCACATGAACTGTTTTAAAAATGTCTTTAGTAGCTTTCTGGGCATTGAAAGTGTTAATTACCCTGCTGTCAATGGAGGCCTCACTGAGCCATCAGATTTTATCAAAAATATTTTAATTTGTGTTCTGAAGATGAACGAAGGTCTTACGGGTGTGGAATGAGTAATTAACTCATTAATTGAGTAATTAATGACAGAATTTTCATTTTTGGGTGAACTAACCCTTTAAAGCAGCTTTAACGTTTCAATGCGCTATTGGACAGTTGGCCGACTATGACCAAGAATGGTGAGCAATAATATTTATTCCATTTCTTTTTTTAGCAAAACAACCCAAAAAGGGTAAAAATGATCCCACTTTTAACTATGTCAGAAATGTTCCAAGTAAAATCCTCAGAGTTTACAAATTGGTCTTGAGAGCGCAAAGGAGGTGGACTACAGAACACCGAGATGCTCGAAAAGGAACCTTAACTGCAGTCAAACACATTCCAAATTTCCTGGGCAACAAGACATTGATCATGGCCAGACAGATCCACATGAGTCAGGAAGGAGATGGTCTCATGCCTAGTGGCTTATACCATGTAAGGAAAAGACCTGACTTGGCACACGCGCGCTCTTAGTGTCGAAGCTTTTCCACAGCTAGACTCCTGGATAATGTATGATAAACAGTATGTTGCGATGGAACACATTCAAGGACTAAACCTCAAAACGGAATTTGGGATTTCGGCCGCGCACAAAACAGCTGCAAACTTCCCCATACAAATTTTTAATGGACCTACCCTAAGAAGGTTCAGCTCCGTCTTACTCTGACCTCACGCCTTGGGAATGCTACATGTGCCAATTGTCCATCATCTTTGGTTAAGTGGTACACTCCAGCTCCTATATATATATATATATATATATATATATATATATATATATAATTCCATCCCAAAAAATGTTTGCTGCATAATTCAAGGCAGCACTATGGAAAATTTGTCTTCAGATTACCTGCTTTTCAACATCTGGCAGCAATGAACTGTGTATTAAATGAGCTGTCTAAGGGATTGTGTCTTGTTATATATTTAACTATACAAATGGTGCTAAAGGTCCAAATCCAACTTCTAACACAACTGAAATAACTATAGATTACTTTGAGTGCATAGTCTGGTTCATGTCCAATTCACTCGAAACCGATGTCAGGATTAAGGAGGTTTCGACAGAAAATTTAATGGGTGACTGTGATTTTTAAATGTTCTTATTAGTTTTGAATATTCAAACTGTTATTTCTGCCAACCAAAGCAACCAGTTTGAATATCCATGTGTCTTTCCATGTTGGATGATTCCTTTGAGCAAAGTGAATCTACCTGATCCTTTATGGGCCCCTGCTGACCCAGCATCCCTTGCTCTCTGATTTCCCCCCTGAGTCTGGGCACTGAGGGCCAGCAGCATTCCCAAGCCTGATCCCATCCCACTCCGGAAGCATAGGGCAGTACTCCTAACATCCTGCCTGCTGCCTGTGCCAAGGCCCTGTTATCGCTGTGTGCTGAATTGCCTCCAGATTCTGTTCAGCTGCACAAAACACACACACGGACGCCGTGCATTCCACACACTGCTTCATCTGTCACCAGATCTGTATTCTGGGATATAATATTAAGACATTCTCCCAAAAAAAAAAAAAGAAAAAAAAAGAAAATTCTGAAATGGTTTATTTACTCAATCTTAAACTGTAAGTCTGTTTAATAGTTCTGTTGCATCACATGAATTCACCATGAAATATTTTTTGTCAACATTTTTAATTGTGTATATGAATTAAATGATTGTAAATTATTATTATTATTATTTTAAATTTGTGTGTGTGTGGGGGGGGGGGGGTACTCTTTTGGCTAAAATTATTATTGTTATTTATTAATTACATTTTTAGAAGAAATGTGTTCATGGCTATTATTATGTTTATATATTTATGTAATATTTTAAAATAAATATTTTGGCCTAAAATTATTATTAAAATTATTAAAATAATTGTTTAAATATAATTATGAAAATACAAATTTATATTTTTGTATGTTATATTTTATATTTTGGTTGTTTTTCATCTTTTTTTTTTTACTGTTTAAAACCTATAATAGGCTGCTTAATGGCAGGTTCAGTTGTGACAACTTACCCCATACAGCGCAAGAACATGCCTCACTATTGGTCAGTGTGTGAATAGTATCTATTTTCCTGGGAAATAACATATAATAAATAACAAATAATAATAATAATAATTATTATTATTATTAATAAAAATTATTATAATAATTGCTAAAATTATTATTATTATTATAAAATTTTATGCCTCGCTATTGGTCAAAGTGTGAAATGCATCTATTTTCCTGGGAAATAACAGTGATAATGTTCAAGAGCTTTTCTGCAGCAAAAACTTCAAGGTTTGTGCCTATACTGCAACCTACCCGAAATATTCACTGGAGTAAAGGATGTGACAACTAGCCCTGGTCTCCCCTATACAATGAGCAGAAACAATTTTAAAGTAGTGTGTGATGCAGGTGTACTAAGAAAGTTGGCAATTAAATGCAACACACACACACACACACAAACCTCATTAGAAAGATCCAAAGGCTGGATGAGCTCATGCTAAAAACAGCTAGTAGTTAGTGAATTTGTGGGAGACCCCAATTAACTTGGACGGTAATTTAGACACAAAGGAAGTCCACAGATGTTCTTGACAAGGGAACAAGTGCCAGGGGAAAACAGAACATTTTTCATACAATTCATTTGTCCACCACAAGAGTCTTGCAAATGCAACAAATTTAATTTCCAGTAAATTATGTTGGCATCAGAAGCATGTCTTTTTATACATTAAAAGCAAATTATTCTAATTTAAAAAAAACATTCTCAAAGTCTAAAATGAAGCACTATGCTTCTACCACCTACCTGTAACGAACTGGAGAAGGTTTCAGCACGCTTTCCAATTTAGTCTTCAAGTGTGACTGTGCTGCTGAAAGGGCACTGAAGGAATTACATGAGTCCTGACTCCACATTTTATAAAATGTGCAGTAGTTCAAACTCCGCCTCTGCTGAGCTTCATCACTTCAAAGAATTTGGCAGCAGTCTTCCTGCGCTTTCCTCCATCGATAAGTAGCCTAATAGATCAATGACATATTACACTTTTATCTGGTATATATAGCCCCCAACACTATTTGTTGCATCTTAGTTAAAAAAAAAAACAAAAACAAAAAAAAAACATCTTGCATTAAACCAGCACAAATAGTTTTTAAACTACATGAAGCTGTAAAACAACAAAGCATGAAAAATTACACTTACAATAAAATTACACTGACCATACTGGAAAACAAAACATCTTAGAAGTTGTTTTGTTTTGTGGGTAAGTATAATTTTATTTGCAGCTCCATGAACCATGAAGCTTGTTGTTTTTAAAAACTACTTTTGTTGGTTTAAATCAATGGTAATTTTAGCATATATTTATTTATATATGATATAAAAAAAAATTACTATTTGACTTAAATTGTCATAAAATACTATTATGGTAACCAGCTTCTGCCATACTACCATATATATATATATATATATATATATATATATATATATATATATATATATATATAATTTAACTTAAATCTGGTCTAAACTTTTTTTTTTTAATCTTAATGAAGGTTAAATACTAAGTTACCACTGACAATAACTATATTAATTCTGATATTTTGGTGGAAATGTTATTTAGCTATAGTCAGGTTAGACGCCATTTTGAATTTAACGCGGATGAAAACGAAGCTGTGAGGGATTGACTACACTACAGTCTTTACAAAGGCACGAACTGTATAAAGGTTCTAGATCATGTCACTTTCACAACCCACAATTTTTAAAACGGTTTCATGGAGTTTTTGTCTACTTAAAGTTTTTTTTTTTTTTTTTTTTCTCGGAAAGATGTTTCGTTAGCGGAACAATCAGTATGTTGTTAAACAACAATCCATTGAACGCACTGTACTATCCATCACAGCCTCGTTTTCATTCCTGTCAAAAATTAAACATGGCGCTACCTTGACTAATGTATATGCTTTGTGTAAATGTGCAAGGTGTTAATATCATACTGTTACCTGCTTGTACATCTAGCCTATTAGTTTGCAGCCACACAGGGAAATTAATTTGTTCTGAGCTCAACCAGGACAGTGGCATTAGCATTAGCAGCGCATGCCAAAGTCTTAACCTAAACATTTTAAGAGAAACAGGTCTCAAGACGAGACTACGTTGTGTCCAGGCCTCTCTGGGCTCCATCCAAACAGAACAGTTCTCAAATTGGATCCTTGGCAGAGCTTCTACAGTCGGATTCCCGCGATGTTTTTTGTGCTGTTTCGAGACTTAAAGTAATCCATGTTTCAGAACGCAGTCCATGACAAATGTACTATCCATGTTTTCTTATAAGTAGTTTATATCACGTGTAAACAGAAACGGGCTGTCCGGTCACGTCTTCATAGCACAGCAAATAAACGCAATAAAAATCACATTACTTTTTAATAACCATGGAAGGAGATGGATGTGGCACGTTTTCCCGTGAGTATATAACATGTTGAAATGTATATACTTCTAAGAGGACACGTTTTAGTGCCTCTTTTTGAACATTCCAGCTCAACAAGACAAATGTGAGCTATTAGGTTTAGTGAATATGTACTCTGCCAAGTTCTACATCCTACTGAATAACCCAAATCAGTTTCCTTATGTCATTAGTGCTTTCTATAATAACAAACTTACCATCCACCGCTATTATATTAAGATTAACATCTGTACCACTGGAGAAATGTCTCCTCAGAAAACATTGTAGCAATGCAGCACCTCCTCCTGGTTAACTCAGGTGTTTCTACTTTTACCACATATCATTCAATACACATTAAACACTTTATTTGTAATCTTTACTTTTATATATTACTCTTTAAGGAAAATGTTTCAAGGATGTGCTAAACCCAGCAGACCAGTGCTTCTGGGTGATGATAAAGAAAGTGAAATTACATAAGATGAGCTACAGTACAATGTACCAAGTTGAATAATAATAGTATAGTCAGAGAACATATAGACATGTAACAGTGAAAGCCACTATGGATATTATAACAAAAAACACACACATATAACATTTCTTCACTTATACAGTACAGTAAACATTAAATACACAAAAACAAAATAGAGGTATTACAGTGCACAGACTTCCTAAACCACAACTATGTCTTAGTTTTACTCACCAGTAAGACTGGTTTTCTTTGCATTTGAGTTGGTTAATGTTGGTTGAGGTAAAAAAAAAAAAAAAAAAAAAAGCTAGTGTGGGCTGCAATAAGCATTGCATGATAAAACTGAATATAAGTTAACCTTAACACATGTTATCTTTACATATATCTATGGTAATAAATACATTAATTGAAAACAAAATGTCCTTTTTAAATAATTGTTTTTTAAAATACTGTCTAAAATATGCTACCTGTGCTATTTAACAAAATATTTTTAATAATTTATCCTTCAGACATCCAATGAAGTCTCTATGTTTTTTTTTGTTTGTTTTTTAATATTACGCCTAATAAACCTGATTTGTGGAATATGAATACGAATCCAATAACATTAGGTATAATCTGTGCCTTGGAAAGTCCAGACAGTGGAGTGAATAATGTGTGCTTTTTTTAACTATTATTTTATTTATTTATTTACTTACTTATTTTTTTGAATGATTACATTCCATTTGGAATTATCCCAGTATATACACTACCATTTAAAAGTTTGGGGTTAGTAAGACTTTTTTTTTTTAGAAAGAAATTAATATTTTATTCAGCAAGGACGCATTACATTGATCAAAAGTGACAACATATTATAATGTTACAAAATATTTCTATTTCAAGTAAATGTTGTTCGTTTTGTTCGTTGTTCGTACTTTCTATTTATCGGATAATCCTGTATCACAATTTCCACAAAAATATTAAGAAATCAGCATATTAGAATGATTTCTGAAGGATCATGTGACACTGAAGACTGGAGTAATGATGCTGAAAATGTACATTATATTAAAGTAGTAAGCAGTTGTAATTACATTTCAGAATATATTGATTTTAATGTATTTTTGTTCAAATAAATGCAGCCTTGATGAGCAGAAGAGACTTCTATCGAAAACAATAAAACAACGTTTTCTAACCAATCCCAAACTTTTGAATGAATGATAGCGTACACTATATAGTTGTTGTTTTTTAAATACAGAATTGGTTAAACGCTTGTGTTGACCTTTAATAAGAAATTCTAATAGAAAACAACTGATGGATGCTATTTTTACCCAAAGGAAGGCACCACTGGTTTTCTGTGGCCTAAAATCCACTGAAAACAAAAAATAACATTATTAAACGATCATTTAAAATAATGTTATATTATTTGGTCTACAGACCTTCTGCTATGACAAAATATATGCAGCAAGTCTGCATTTTGGATCAGTAACCATTGCCTGAATTTAAAACATTGACTTCTATAACTCTTCAAGACTCTGAAAATATCACTATAAACAGAAACTATTATTTAAACAACTCTACCTCGGACACACCCATGTACTGGCACTATCTTTACCAGGTGCTTCAGGGCATACTGAATGACTAATGATCTTTCTATGTGAACAATTCCTATCTGAAGATTCTGACATTTCCCCCTTATTTATTTCCTGCATTAACCTTCCCTTGATCCTCCACCTTTTTGATGGCTGCCTGAATTTTGGCCTGGTCGCCCAGGAGCTGACGTGGTTTGACCGGTCGAAGGTTTTCATCCATCTCCAGTAAGACGGGAACTCCTGTGGGCAGCGTTACATTGACAATGTCTGTTTCCGATACATCTGTTGAGAAACACAGCAAAAGCATGTACATTAATTAGCATATTAGTATTTTAGGTTTATGTTTTAATACCAACTTTATTGTTACTACTGTCCACTTTCTATGCTTTATTATTGATAACATTTAAAAATGAGCTATTAAAGTAATAGAGTATTAAATGAAAAACAGGATGAAGAGCAATTCAGTGTTTTATAACTTGTATTTGGTTGTTTTTTATGTTTGGGATTTCATGTATATAGTACATTAACGTTCAAAAGTTTGGTGTCGGTAAGATTTTATAATGTTTTTGAAAGAAGTCTCTTCTGCTCACCAAGGCTGCATTTAATTAAAATACAGTAAAATTGTGAAATATTATTACAATTTAAAATAACTATTTTCTATTTGAATATATTTTAAAATGTAATTTATTTCTGTGATGGCAAAGCTGAATTTTCAGCATCATTACTCCAGTCTTCAGTGTCACATGATCCTTCAGAAATCATTCTTATATTAAACATTTCTTATTATTATTAATTCTGAAAACAGTTGAGCTACTTTTTTTGTGAAAACCGTGATATGTTTTTTTCAGGATTCTTTGATGAATACGATGTCCAAAAAGAAAAGCATTTATTTGAAATAGAACTTTTTTTGTAATATCATAAATGTCTTTACTGTAACTTTTGATCAATTGAAAGCATCCTTGCTGAATAAAAGTATTAATTTCTTTCAAAAAAATACTGACCCCAAACTTTTGTACAGTAGTGGACAGTGTTGGGGTAACGCAATACAAGTAACGCAAGTTATGTAATCAGATTACTTTTTTCAAGTAACTAGTAAAGTAACGCATTACTTTTAAATTTACAACAAAATATCAGAGTTACTTTTTCAAATAAGTAATGCAAGTTACTTTGTTTTCCCATTTATTGACTCCATTTGAGAGAAATCGGGAGTTCTGTTTTCCAGAATGGCAGCACAGCTGAAAGTACAGACGTGAATTTGCATTTCCTTCAGCTTGAGGCTTATTCAGTTCACTTTTGGTGTGAAAGGGCCTTTACATTTGCCAAAAATAGAACTTTCTTCTTGTTATAAAAACAAACAAACAAACAGCCCAGATGAGAAAAAGTAACGCAAAAGTAATGTAGCGCATTACTTTACATATAAAGTAACTAAGCAATGCAATTAGTTACTTTTTCAGGGAGTAACGCAATGTTGTAATTCATTACTTTTAAAAGTAACTTTCCCCAACACTGGTAGTGGATACCACCCCGCCTTCCAAGAGATAAAGGTCAAGGGTTTTACTCGATAGTGCCCATGTAATTCTAACTCAGTGGCCTTTAGAGGGACATTATAATTTATAAATGTATCATTTTCAAAAGAAGATATTTTTAAGAATGTTTCAAGTGTATTTGTCCATATAATAAACAACAACGGATGCCACTGACTGTCACTGTATGGACAAAATATTTTCTTGTTCCACAGAAAAGAGAAAGTATGAGAACAACATGAAGGTGAGTCAATGGCAACAGAATTTTCATTTTTTTCATGCTCCTGCTGGTATAAAAACTGTTCAAAACAGCACATTGACAACAATATATATGTTTCACCTTCCAAATGTTTAAGCAAAGCCCTGCAGCTGTTGCCATGTGCAGAGATGAGGACTGTTTGGCCACTTTTGATCACCGGTACAATGACATCAATCCAGTAAGGAAGAAGTCTGTCCAACACTTCCTTCAGACTTTCCGTTTTGGGCAGTTCCTCTTTCGGAACGTCACACGTACTATATCGGCGGTCATTGTAAATTTCAGCATAATAGGGATGTGACTCATCAATGGGGGGCGGCGTGATATCATAGCTACGCCTCCACAGTTTAACCTGTTCCTCGCCATGGTTCAACGCCATCTCAGCCCGATTGAGGCCAATCAGGGCACCGTAATGCCGTTCGTTTAACCTCCAGGATTTGGTGACTGGGACCCACTCTTGTCCCATGGCCTCCAGTACCAACCAGGCTGTCTGGATGGAACGGCTCAGTATGGAGGTAAAAACCTGGTCGAATTGATACCCCTTCTCTTTCAGGAGCCTGCCGCATTCTTGGGCTTCCACCACCCCGTTCTCGCTCAGTTTCTGGTCAACCCAGCTGCAGAAGCGGTTCTCCTTGTTCCAGGCCCCCTCCCCATGCCGGAGCAGGAAGAGTTTGTATTTGGACATCCAGAAGAGGCAGTATGGAAGCCTGAAAGTGATGCACATGCAGATATATGCTATATGGCAAATCTCAACTGCTTGATTGTTTAAAATTTAAAGAATATTATCGCCCAGCTCGAATGTCCTAAATGTGACTATACAGCACAAATATATTAAGATATTATAAACATTAACATCATGGTTTTCTTTAAAGCTGCTTTGAAAAAAATCTATAAAAGCGCTATATAAATAAAATATGGGTAACTAATTTAGTACAGTATGTAAATGCAATAAACATTTAGCTTTAAATATAACAACCTTCAATATAGTCAGCCTGCATAAATCTAACTGGAGAACAGAACTGAAAGGTTAAGGGTCATGAACTAAATGTCAATGCTAAATTAATGCTCTGACCAACTCTTATATTGAAAAAATCATTGCATTCGCAGGCTAAAATGTAGAAGCATCTAAATAATGAACTGAAAATGAAATAAACAGTAGCGATGTGTCAAACTACTGTGTGACAACACTATAACAAAACTGAACTAGCATGCTAGCATGTCATATAATGAAATCATACTGTGCACGCAAAAGCGTTATTATCTGCTTAGATTCATCATAAATCTGAGTGAAAATGAAATAAGCTGTGCGTATTTAAATGACTGAATTGTGACTGAATTGCTCACCGCTAGATTAGAAACCGCCCAGCCCAGAGTAGCTGCAGTCCTGCAACAGGAACTATCTCACAGCAGCATCTACAAACGCGAAGAAACTGTTTGATTGAGTGACACTTCTTTCAGCTAATCAAATTCGTGATTCTCCACAAGTAGGCGTGTTTAAGCGGACAGTGGCGAATTGGAACTGTCGTTGTTTTGAGGTTGATGACGTCAGTTTAAATTATTTTTAGGTTAAATTGAATCGTAGTTCAATAAAGGAGAAATATTATATATAATTACAACCTTATTCACCTAATTTATAAGGTAGGCTCAGTTACATTATTTCAAATGTGTTAATAGTTCTTTAATATTCTTTTATCATACGGGAAAGTAGTATTTGCAGCCAGAAGAGCAATGCCAGTCAGAAAACCTGGAATTACCCGTCAAAACAATGAAAGCTTTATTGTTCCTCAGTATTCACACATCTGATCACATATACATCTCATTACAATATAAACATTATTATATAATGACAAATGCAATTATATAATAATCATATATTAACATAAATAAATGTTTTATATGTGTCATAAAGCACATAATGTTTCAATAGGCTATTTGAACTGATAACTGTGGTTATAACAACAGCACAGCTTTGTGAATTTCTTTCTCTTTGCTCATACAATTGTTTTTCATTCATCCAGCTGTCCATGCAATAAAACAAACACAAAACCACATTTAAACAGCAGTTAAATTTTGGTATGTTTAAATAGCCTTCACTTTGGATTTAATATTTGAAATAATTAATTTGAAATAATTCATTAAGAAGTTGGTCCTGCAAACAGCTTCTTCCTGCCCTCCATGCCTGACATGGCATCCACATTTTTACGCCAGTCGGTCACTTCCTCTTTCTGTGTGGATTACAAGTAAATGCATATTATGATAACCTGTTATTATTTGTATTTACAACAATATGTTTTCTTGAGCTAGAGAGAGCACATTAAAAATGCAATACATTGTTAAAAGGATAGTTCACCCAAAAATGAAAATTCAGTCATTAATTACTCACCCTCTTGTCGTTCCAAACCCTTAAGACCTTCATTCATCTTCAGAACACAAATTAAGATATTTTTGATGAGCTTTCTAGCCTCCAATAGACTGCAACGTTATTACCACTTTAAAGGCCCAGAAAGGTAGTAAAGACATCGTTAAAATAGTCCACGTGACTACAGTGGTTCAACCTTAATGTTATGAAGCGATGAAAATACTTTTTGTGCGCAAAAAACAAACATAGGAGAATGACAGGGAAAAGGGAAAAAATGTTGAATAAAGTCGTTATTTTTGTATGGAGCCCTGCACATGACATGCAAGAAAAAAAATTAAATAGTGCGCACGACTTACTAATTCGTTCCCTCGATTTACTATTTCCTTCCCTCGATTCATAAATCATGCGCATGTTTTAGTAAATTGAGGGAACGAAATAGTAAATCGTGCGCACGTTTTAGTAAACCGAGGGAACGAAATAGTAAATCGTGCGCACGTTTTAGTAAATTGAGGGAACGAAATAGTAAATCGTGCGCACGTTTTAGTAAATTGAGGGAACGAAATAGTAAATCGTGCGCACGTTTTAGTAAATTGAGGGAACGAAATAGTAAATCGTGCGCACGTTTTAGTAAACCGAGGGAACGAAGTAGTAAATCGTGCGCACGTTTTAGTAAACTGAGGGAACGAAGTAGTAAATCGTGCGCACGATTTAGCCTACTATTTTTTTCCTGCATGTCATGTCCGGGGCTCCATATTTTTGTTTGTTTTTTGCGCACAGAAAGTATTTTCATTGCTTCATAACATTAAGGTTGAACCACTGTAGTCACATGGACTATTTTAAGGATGTCTTTAGTACCTTTCTGGACCTTGAAAGTGGTAATAATGTTGCAAACTATCGGAGGCCAGAAAGCTCATGGATTTCATCAAAAATATCGTAATTTGTGTTCCGAAGATGAACGAAGGTCTTACGGGTGTGGAACAACATGAGGGTGAGTAATAAATGACAGAATTTTGATTTTTGGATGAACTAACCCTTTAATACAGAATAAATAATAAAATAATAAATAAAAAAAAATAATAATACAAGCAAATTTTATTCAAATAAAAGTTTTAAAATAATTTCGAATGAATTATTTAATATTATTAACTGAATAAACAAACAAAAAATCTTATTATGTTATTTAATGAGATAATTGCATAATTTAATAATACATAAAAAATAAATAAAGCACTGAATCCAGAAGGTCCAAGTATTATATTGATATGAGATGTGTTGATTATTACCTTTTCCTCCTCCTTCTTGACAGTCTTGAGGTTAGCTTTAAAGTCGATGGATTCCTTGTGTCTGGAACCTAGCAGAGCCCCCAGCATGGCTTCAGCAGACACCCTCACTCTCTTCAGGGCAGGTCTCTTCATTTTGCCCTTCAGCTCAAAGATTTTGTGGTTTAAATCTGCTAACTACACCAAAAGCATAAATTATAGCTAGTAAACGAATGCATCAATTAATGCTTTTACGTTTAGGCATTTTTAATGCAGTTTTAAAGCAACAAAATATACCTCCATATCATTTTTGGAAACTTTCGCTTGAATGTCATATCGTTCCTCATCAACAACATCAATTTTTTGATGAAGGTCTTTGCACAGATTCTGTAAGCAGAGCACCGGCATGTAAGAAAGAACACTGTCAAAAGAATTATGACAAAAGACCAAAGAATAGTAACCTGTAAGTCCTGTACGGACAGTCCAGGCAGTTTGAGAGGAGGAGCTCTCTCACTGAGAGTTTGTTCTCGGTCAATCTTTTTCTGTTCCTTCTCCTCTGCCAGCAGTATGCCGGCCTTCTTCAGTATTCTGGTCTGCAATGCATTAAAATGAGGATGCATACCCATATATTTATATGTACATCATGGTAGTTGCTTTAAAACATATTCATACATAAAATGATTCAAGATACTGACATTTCAGGAATGCAACAAATAGATACTAACCTTTAAAAATAACCGCCGAGATGCTGAAATCTTGGGCTTTCTCTGAAGAAGAGAGCCAATATGAAATATACAACAATGTGACCCAGCTGCAATGTTATATAATAATACTGCAATTAAATACAGTGTTTAAAAACTCACCGGACTGACACAGATAGAGCCAGGAATGAAAACACATATATATTTATAATTTCTATCATATATTTAATCATTTATTATTTCTATAATATAATATTTAAAAACAAAAACTAAAATACTTACATAGCTTCAGACATGTTTGCGCCTTTGTTTTTTCCTAGAGGCTTACAAATAAAAAATAAAAAGTTTGTTAAAAAACAACTTGTGTGCAGGTGTAGTATAACAAAAAAATCTAAAACAATATTAAAATAGACTTCCTAAAAACAAGGAAACGCAAAATGTTTGTCTAGCCATACAGTAATTTACTGTAAAAATGTTTTAAAATTGTGATGTCAATATGAGATGTATGGTAAGAAGCTAAGAAATCTACAACTACTATATCTATCTAATACGCATGAATAACTAGCAGTTGTTATAACCTGAAGGTCCTTACCTCTAAGATGATGGAAGTATGACTTAGTTTTGGCCACAAAGAAGAAACTCTGCAGATTTATAGATTCTGATGCACTCGTAAGAGGCTCACTAAAATAGACCACTGTCCGCACCATTATCATTGTCAAATGCTTTGCATCCCAGGATTTAGTGTGACAGAGCAGCTGGTGCTGAAATGCACTTTATGTTCTCTAGACTAAGGGTGAGCACAACAATACTCCAGCACTAATGAGACTATATGCGTACAGCCGTACGCTTTGTCTTATCCAGTGTCAAGGGTAATGCAAGTTACGTAATCAGATTACTTTTTTCAAGTAACTTTTTCAAATAAGTTACTTTGTTTTCTCATTTATCCCCATGTTGAGTTGTTGAGCAATAAGTAACTAATGTCTTTGCTTCTGGCCTTCAATGATCCAATTCAACCATAATAATAATATAAACACCACATTTGTGTTTCTTTTTATTGTTTTTATTGCTGAAGTAAGAGTGTTTAAAGGATTAGTTCACTTTCAAATTAAAATTAGCCCAAGCTTTACTCACCCTCAAGCCATCCTAGGTGTATATGACTTTCTACTTTCTGATGAACACAGTCGGAGTTATATTAATAAATATCCTGACGCATCCGACCTTTATAATGGCAGTGAGCGAGGATCAACGAAAGTGCTTCCATCTACATCCATCCATCATAAACATACTCCACACGGCTCCGGGGGGTTAATAAAGGCCTTCTGAAGCGAAGCGATGCGTTTGTATAAAAAAATATCCATATTTAACAAGTTATGAAGTAAAATAGACCGCCTTCCATATTGAAGTTACGAAGAAAGTGTAAACTGGCGTTGTGTCAGTTACACTTTTTCCGTAAGTTGAATAGGGAAGACGTAGGACGTAGCGTAAGCTTTTTGAACTGTGAGAGTTTTACACTTTCTTCGTAGGTTGAATACGGAACGCGGTCTGGCGGAAGCTAGATATTTTACTTTATAACTTGTTAAACAGAGATATTTTTCTTTACACAAACACATCGCTTCGCTTCAGAAGGAACCGTGTGGAGTATGTTTATGATGGATGGATGCACTTTCTTGAGCTTCTTACTCGTTGGTTTCGCTCACTGCCATTATAAAGCTCGGATGCGTCAGGATATTTATTAAAATATCTCCGATTGTGTTCATCAGAAAGAAGAAAGTCATATACACCTAGGATGGCTTGAGGGTGAGTAAATCTTGGGCTAATTTTCATTTGAAAGGGAACTAATCCTTTAACTTTCTTCTCCTGCATCCTATTCTTTGGCAATCCAGAATGGCAGCACAGCTGTAATGTTTGTTTGAGCTGCGTCCTCTACTGTACAGGCGTGAATTTGCATTTCCTTCAGCCTGAAGCTTTTTTGGTGTGAAACAGCCATTTGCCAAAAGTAGAACTTTTTTATATTAAAAAACAAACAAGCAAGCCCAGACCAGGTGAGAAAAAGTGATGCGAGCGTAATGTAACACATTACTTTGCGTAATGCTACTTAATGCTACTATAATGTTACTTTTAAAAGTAACTTTCCCCAACACTGGTCTTAACCAATTTAATCTGAACTGAAATTAAGTTTCATGTACGATCAATCTTTTTGGAGTTGTTGTTGATTAGTCATACAGTTTGTACTATATATCTTGGGAGAAAACAATATGGCGGCCACAATGATATGCCAATATCATATCCTATTTGAAAAGGACATTTAAACAATTTGTGAAGACATTTTATGTAGGAATATTACATGATATTTTAATATTTTCTTAAATCCTATAAATAATTCAGATCTGAAATCACAGATATTTTCACAACCATCAATAAGGGACCTTGAATATAATATACTGACATACTGGGTTTTTCTTCTTCTTGATATGTTGTTGCAGGCTGCCATCAATAGGTCAAAAGAAGAACTGCAGCTTATTAAATATGAGAAAATGCGTAGAAAACTTTTAATTTAAAAAACTACAATTTACAAGTCAGTGATCTGCTGCCATCTGCAAGACATTTAAAGAGATTTTGCTCAGACACTAATGTTTTTTTATTTCTTGTTAGCTCTATTTTCTATCTAACCAACTTGTCATATATTTAGAGAGATGTTTATGCAATAAAATATATAAAATAAAATGATGAAACAAAATAAATATATTGCCCCCCCACCCACACACACAAAAAACAATGTAGCCTATACAATAAGACTGCAATAACTTTATTATCTCTGTTATATTTAACATTGTTTACTCTTATTTCAGAGTCTATTTATAAACGTATATCTACCACTATCCACGCATTACAATCGCATATAACATTGTTAACTCTTATTTCACACAAACAGTCTATTTATAAACGCATTTTATCTACCACTATCCATTACAATCACATTTTACATTGTTAACTCTTATTTCAAACAAACAGCCTATTTATAAACTCATATCTACCACTATCCATTACAATCACGACCGAAAACAAAATCAACATTCAGTCTTCGGCACCCTCTCAGCCCCTCAGCGAGCACCTTGGACAGCGTATGACCAGGCCATGTGAGCAAAGAAATAAGAATTAGAGAACAGGGATTAGATAAGTGATTTAATACAAAATAAATATGAATAGGCTACATCAAAAGGAAATGTTTTACCATCAGATTTTGACGTTTAGAACTTGGCTTTCCGATAACGGAGTGATGTAAAAGCTCTGACAAGTTTATCCTTATCCAGCGCACCGCACAGCCATACGACACAGGAGATATAAATATAGAAAATGAAACGATGGAAAAAAATGTAATGAAACTAAAATTGCCAGTAGGTGGCGACAAATGATTGTCTTAACGAGTGTGTCATTCAATGATCCAGTCAAACGATTCATTCAAAACGCGGACTTCAGTTGCTCGGAGACGCGCAATGGGTGTACTGTGGATTTGTTTCAAAATAGAGCAAAAACAATAAGGTAATGCTGCCTTCACTATCGGAATTATCGCAAATACGAGTTTCCTAGTTAATAATTGGACATAAACGCCCTCTCAAGTTTACCACTGGAAAGTTCGGGGGTAATTTTGATACCCAAAAGTTCCCGAGATGGGCGGTCACAAACTTTAAACATGGCGGATGGGGAGAACGATTGCTGCTGTCTCCAAGTGTCTGGTATTCTTTATTATTTTTTTCACAACAGCTACATCTCATTGTCTTGTCGTTAAAGTAGCGCATATTTACATATATGAATAATCATTTGAAGCGTATTGTATGTATTATACACAGCGAAATAGCCTGTATTTGACCGAAATTCCAGAATCATCAACAAACTGACGATAAATAGCGTGGTGAATGTTTATATGGTTGTCAATGAATGGGGCGCTAAATATCATTTTGGCAATTGACCATATACACGGAAGGTTCTTAAACTTCATCCAAAAATGAAAATTATGTCATTAATTACTCTCCCTCATGTCGTTCCACACCCATAAGACCTTCGTTCATTTTCAGAACACAAATTGAGATATTTTTGATGAAATCCGAGAGCTGTCGGACTCCTCCATAGACAGCAATTTAACCACCACTGTCAAGGTCCAGAAAGGTAATAAAAGACATTGTTAAAATAGTCGACGTGACTGCATTGGTTCAACCTTAATTTTATGAAGTTACGAGAATACCTTTTGTGTGCAAAAGCAAAACAAAAATAACGACTTTATTCAACAGTATCTTCTCTTTTGTGTCATTCTCCTACGCTGTTTACATTCAGCCCTTCAAGGTTCTACGTCAGAACGGCGGCTCAGTGTTGGCTGACACTGTTCACGTGAGCAGCACGACGCATGTGTGTGATGCAGGCGCCGGCCAATAATGAGTCGCCGTTCTGACGTAGAACCTGGAAGCGCTGAACTTTAACAGCGTAATAAAAAACGTCCTTCCTCCTCAGCAAAATTCACTTCAACCATAATTTTTCACACTTTCGTGTGGGGGAAAAAAAAGCGTCAACACACTTTAAATTAAAGTTTTATTGTGCACTTTAGTTAGATTCACTGAACAAAATGGGAGTTTTCACAAGTGTGCTGAAATGAGTGAGCTTGCGCTGCACTGACTGACAGCTTCTGTGATAATAAAGGGAGAGAGAGCAAGGTGCTTGCTTTCTGTGTAATTCATTCACAAGAAAAGTTATTGTTTTTCATGAGACTTTTGAGTACTTCATGCTTCACCTTGACATAATTTATTTTTAAACCTAGTGATTTTATAATGTTTAATATTTATTCAAAAGCGAAAAGTGTGTAAAAATATTACAGGAAATGGCTAATATGAGCCAATAAATGATCCTCTGCTGCCATCTACAGGTTATAGTGGCAATTAATGTCTTTTTTTATTTTTAAATAAAAGTGTATAGAAATGTTGGATTTCCTACATCTTGAAACGCTTGGTTTTAAAAATGGAAAAATGTTGCGGGTGCGTGTCTAATTACAGACACTGCGTTTCTTATTCAAATGTTCCCATTAGCTTCAAGTCTTTATTGCAATCAATAAAACTGGTTTAGTGGCAAATTAGGTAAGTGTAATAACTGCATTAAAATATAAATACAATATTAAGAAGTCAACCATTAATGGTTTTGTGTCGATGTACAGCAAGTACTACAGAATAACAGCTAACAGTTCACCGGAAATGCCCAAGCTGGCTTATTGAAAACCAGGAAGTAACCGTGCATATGATCAATTAATAGGCAAGAATAAACTTGAATGTGACGAGCTTGTAATCACAACTTCAAAAGTGGGAAGCAGGAAATTTCCGATAGCACGTGAAGGCAGCATATTAGTCTAATGAAAGTCACCTAACATTAACTTCTTGTTTATTGAAATTTTGTATAAAATCAATAGGCTGTCACATCTGCAATGGTGTTGATATTCGGGAAAACAGCACTCTATATCCTATTATAATTATTAAAAACAAGAACTCATACAGCGACATTTTTGCCCCATATATCAATTTTGGGTGGCATTTTTGCCCCAATCCTCCGTTAATTTCCGTGATATGGAGGAGGGCGGGGCTCTTTTTCCAGCACAAGCAAGTAGGTCTCGCTGCAGCCTGCGGTGGACATCTAACTCTGCCCACATCCAAGTGTGACGTCAGAAGCCACGCCCGTGCCCAATACGTCACCTCGTGACTCCTCACTAAACCACTTCACCAGAAATCCCACCCTGCTGGTAATTTCATTGGTTACAGTGACGGGTAGGTTTAGGGATCAGTGTTTGGTGTAGGCAATCAGTACTGTGACTGACATGACCAATAAAATCTTAAGAATCGGCTGCAGGACGGCATGGGCCTGGCTTCTGACGTCACACTTGGATGTGGGCCGGGTTGGATGTCCACCGCAGGCTGCAGCGAGACGCTTCTCAGCGCAAGCGAGGCCTGTTTCAAGTGAAAACAGGTGAAACACAGCAAAGGCCGCTACTGGTCCTCTGTGACTGTCAGTATTTACCTTCTACTGTCCAGCATCAAACAGCTTCTTTCTGCCCTCCATTCCAGACATGGCCTCCACATTTTTACGCCAATCAGTCACCTCTTCTTTCTGTGGAAGGTAAAGACACAATTATGAATATTAGCACCATTTAATTTATTTGATACAGTCTTACCTTCTCCTCTTCTTTCTTCACTGTCTTCAGGTTGGCTTTGAAGTCAATGGACTGTGAGTGTTTGGAGCCCAGAAGGACACTTAGCAATTGTTCAGCCGACAGTTTCACTCTCTTCAGGTTTGGCCTCTTCAGCTTGCTCTTCATCTCATAGATCTTCTGATTCATTTCCTGTATCTTTATCAACACAGACCACACATGTTGCACTATAATGCAATCCTTCGACAGAGCTGCTAAGCTGATTGTTCGATTTAGTGCTAACAGAACACAATAGCTTCATCGTTGAGAACTGTTTATCAAATTTTGATGTTTGTTACACAGTTTTTCATACCTCTTTGTCATTTTTGGCCACCTTAATGCTAACGTCATAGCGTTCCTCATCAATCACATCAATCTTGTGATGCAAATCCCTGCATAGTTCCTACACACAAGACAGTATCAACAAAATAAAATACCGGTAACACTTTATTCAAAGCCTGTCTATAGGATGCATTACAAAGGTTTTAATGCTGTAGAGAAGAGTTTCCAAAACTGGGCTTTGTGAGGGAATTGCAGGTGGTTCATGAGTGATGAAAAAGCTTATTAATTAAATAAAATTGTAAACTTAAACTAAATAAATAGGCTAATTTTAAAATAAAACAATCAAAATAAAACACTTAAAAATTAAATATTTTATTTGTTTACCAAAAATCATTGCATCCAAGCATCATTGACATATGCCTGTGCTATTAAATTAAAAAAAAAAATGTTAACTTAAGATCTGAGGTAATTCTTCAAGTAGCCTAAATACTTTAGGTCAAAGGGGTTCAGCTAACAAAAAAGTTTGAAAATCCCTGCCGTAGAGTAATACATTATATCATAAATAATGGTAACCAATTAAAAGTGTAGCTTGGACATTCTGCTAAATAAATTCTATGTTTCACAAAAGAAAAAATGTCATATAGGTTTCTTAAAGGAAAAGAATATGAGATGGCAAGAAAAAAAGGCCCTAGAGCACATGGTGATGGTAAAAACAACAAAAAATGAGATGGGAGAAAAAATTATATTTCATTGTATTTGCGTTCACTCGCAAAACTTTTGCATTCACCTGAGAAACTTTGTGTTTGCTCACAAAACATTTTTGAGGGAAATAATGTGGGACTATATTTCGCTCTCGCAAAAAATTTAAATTCTTTGCAAACTAACGCCAAGTTTCTTGGGGCAACACAAAAGTTGAGAGGCTGCTTACTGCAGACAGAGCCAGTGGGTGGAGCTTGACATCCTGATGACCTTGAACGTCCAGCCACACCCTAAACAGACCCATAACCTAATTACGTCAAGCTCCACCCATTACGTTGAGAGAGGGGTAGATGTACTGTCAAGCTCCACCCATTATGTCGTTCAGAGGGGTTTAACTGTAATGTCTGTATAGGGTAGTGATGCAGTTACACAGACTAGCTTATTTATATATACAAATCATCCAAGTGCCCCATTCCGAGCCATTTCTAAGATACATTTGATTAAATATTTTTAAATATTATTAAATTGTAAGATCCATTTTTGATTGTCGAAAGAATTCCAGGTGACGTTCACTCTCAGCCAATAAGATTTCATGTAGCATTTTCATCAGTCAGTCTTGGAAGTCTATTCTGATTGGTTGATAACTTTTTTTTTTTAATGAATGAACCCAAGTGCGGTTTATTGAAAGTAGAACAAAATAAAAATTAAACAGAACTAAACAATGACATGAACATAGGCAGACTCGAACTTGACTTGAGCATGTGGAGACTGGGCAAAACTCACCAACAGCGAGTACAGAGAACAATACACGACAAACAAACATGGCTAACATGAGGGCTAAATACAAAACTATGGGGAACACATGACCAAAACATCAATAAGACAGAACTAAAGAACATGAAACGACAAGACTGTTAACAAAATATCAGGACAATGAACCAATCAGAACATGATTAATGATGCAAGGGAACTAATGAAAACAAAACACATGAACAGGGGTAGCAGAGATCACATGACGTAAACATACCAATAAACATGAACTTCAAAATAAAAGACATGATTTCCTTGATAACTTTTGACAACGTTTAATTCAGGAGCTTTCTAGTGCAAGAGCACGGATAGATTCACACGCGCACATTACATGGATGTGCTCTCGACATTTGTCATTAAAATAACGCCATAGAGCTGGACATCATTTGGCTCTGTAGTGAGTGAGCTCCACTTGCAAATGTTTTCCAAGCGAACACAAAAGCTTTGAAATATAATTTTCCTCCCATCTCATATTTTTCCATTACTTTGTGCTCTATGAAGGTTATGAGGGTCAGGGTGAGTAAATGATGACAGAGTTTTCATTTTTTGTGGGGTTAACTATCCCTTTAAATTGTATAAATCGTGTTCAATGATCCATTTAACTGATTTAATTGTACCTGTAATTCCTGTACTGACAGGCCGGAAAGTTTGATAGGAGGAATTCTTTCACCCAGCACTTGCTCCCTCTCCTTCTCTTTATCCTGCTTCTCTACTATCAGCATTTCCATTGCTGTACTCAGCAGCCTCATCTTCATGATGACAGGTCCATTGTAATCATGTCAAGGCAAAAAAATTTATTAGTTTTGCTATGAATGTACTAGAATCTCACAAAAGGAGCAAATAAATGGCCTTTATTACAGTTGCAACATTTAAAAAAAGCACTACTTGACCACACAAAGTAGCCAATGTGTAACTGTGGTCAGCAGGTGGCGCTCACCTTCAACCCCAGCCGACGGGCTGAAGTTATCTTGGGTTTTGGCTTTGAGTGGGGACTTTGGTTGAAGCAGCCAGTGAAGCATATAGATAGAAGAGAGTGTTGATAGAGACATGACAGATATCATAATTCAAATAGCTGGTTGTTACTGATGAAGGTGGAGATACTCACGCGTCAGACATACTTCTGTAGTCCTTCCTTATCTGCAAAATAAAATAACTATTTCAAACAGTCATCTCTGCTCTGAAACACATATTAGGATATTAAAGGATTAGTTCACTTCAGAATTAAAATTTACTCACCCCCATGTCATCCAAGATTTTTATGTCTTTCTTTCTTTAGTCATTAAGGTTTTTGAGGAAAACATTCCAGGATTTTTCTCCATATAGTGGACTTCGACAGGGTTCAACAGCTTGAAGGTCCAAATTGCAGTTTCAATGCAGCTTCAAAGGGCTCTACACGATCCCAGACGAGGAATAAGGGTCTTATCTAGCGAAACGATTGGTCATTTTCTAAAAAAAATTAAAAATCCTCGGCTGGTACCTTCAACCCGTTGGTAACTGTTGAAGTCTACTATCTGGAGAAAAATCCTGGAATGTTTTCCTCAAAAACCTTAATTTCTTTTCGACTGAAGAAAGACAGATATAAACATCTTTGTTGACATGGGGGTGAGTAAATTATCAGGAAATTTTAATTCTGAAGTGAACTAATCCTTTAACAAAAGAGAATATTTAAGATACAGTCAAACCAAAAATTATTCAGACATTTTTGATATTTTTGATATATTTATACCAGTGGGTGTAGGACACTATAGTTCATTTATGTAAGTGAGGATAGCAAAATAAAGTAAACTGTGACATATTATACCCAAAAATTCTTCATACAGTGGACTACCAGTAAAATTGATAAAAATTTGGAACCAAAAATTATTCAGACACTTTGACCTGACCATGTTTTGCTTAAGTGTTATCTGACATAATTAAGATTATTTTTTTCTGACACAGTTTAACTCTGAGATCTTAACTATAGTGAATAAACTGTATTAATGAATGAAATGTTCAAGGTGTCTGAATAAATTTTGGTTTGACTGTAAGCATTTGAGCCCTATCCTGCAGTTATTTCATAATTATTTATATACTATTATAGTATTTAGTATAATTAGCTTTTGTTTATATTTTCAGTTTTAACTTTAGTGTAAGTTTTAACAATTGTTGAATGTGCTGAAATAAATAATTTATGTTTATTTCAGTTTTAGTTTGTCATTTTAAATACTACCAATTAAGGCAACATTTCTAATTTTCATTTAAATTTTAGATTTATTTATTTTTAAGTTTATATTTATTTATATCTAATTCATATTTTATTTTATTTCAATTGATGAAAACTATTTTTATTAGTTTTAATTAACAATAACAACACTGATCCTATGGTGGTATGGAATGGTGTTATGACTTGAAAAGAAAAATTAAAGTTGAATTTGAATGCTTGAACTATGATGTCCTTTTGCACAATTATCACTTTTCAGATGCATTAGTTATGATAGTTTGACTACAATATGCAAAAAGACATTTAATCAAAATGGCAACTTTTGTATGATTGCGTTACGATTCCCAAAAACAAACTATTAATTCACTTTGCATATTTAATAAATGTGTATAGTTTATGCAATCTTTGAAGAATTATGCATAAATTGATTCAAATCCATTAATGGCTGTGGTAATCAGACCCTTTAATCCACCCATTTGACCTATTAGTCCTCTACACAGCGATAAGAGTTCTATGCATAGCGTCTGTGAGTTTTAGCATAGGTGAAAATCTTCCAGGATTGTCGCTAATTTGAGAAACATCTGAACAGATAACAATGCAACTGTACCCAATTTCTTGCCAGTTTTGAATAAATAATAATTAAATCCTTTAATATACCATGACAGCTATAACCCCTTCTGAGTAATGACACATTTGCCATCCAAAAAATAACCAAACACATAGCTGTTAGTCTCTTATGACCACTGAAAAAGACATACCTGCGAGAAGAAGAAAAGAGAGGAGTGTGAGTTAACTGGCTGACTGAGGAAAGAGGAAAATCCTTAGATTTATAGTTTCAGCTCCCATGAGAACATCTTACTAAAATAGACTTCGTCTGTGCCACTCTACTGACATTTACTGTTCACACAGTAAACTAGCATAGTAAAACTTTCATTTGTACAGAGTCATGCAGCTATGCAGTGTGGACCGGGTTGAATGCCTCTTTTTGGTGGCCAAAACCTTATTGACCATCAGAGTGACCAGTTCAAAGGTCTAAAGGTGATGCTTGTCATAACAGAAACAAATCTGATATTATTAGAAACATTGTGAAAAATAGAAGGGATGAGATGTCAGACCATATTAGAAAGAGAGAGAGAAAAGAGTGGAAGTGGAAAAAAATAGTAAATAGTTTTTGCAATCTAAGTTTATACCTGTTAATTGCAATGTGATGTCATGCCATGACATCTATCTCATGAACGTGATAATTTCCATGCACATTAAGCAACTGATAGCTGGCAGAAGGCAATGTGGTATAAATCATTTCTTGGCTTAGAGGACAGTGAGCAGGTGGAAGGAGAGGTCAAATTGTAAAAACATTTCAAGGGGGATGGTGGGGTCGTGGGGTGGGGGGTGCGTTCTTGTAGCTAACCTTACACTATGATTACAAAAAACTTTTTATTTATAGGATTAAAGAGTAGAATAAAAATCTACATAGGTAGCATTCATGAAATAATTTATATGACTGCAGTATTGTATGACTGAGCACCAGACTCTCTCTCTCTCTCTCTCTCTCAGAATCATCTTTCATCTCTAAATTGTCACACGTACTGCACACATCCTTTTATTATAAATAACTGGATAGAAACAGCCAGAAACACCGTCAAAAGTGCCGCTTTCGAGCTATTAGCGGCTGGCAACTTCAGTGCTTATGTCAAGCTATTAGCTTTATAGTTTTGCTAGCTGTGGTTTGAATGGTTTCTGTGCAGATTTAAATAAATACATAAGTAAACACACATACATTTAGCTAAAATATGCATGTGTGCATTATCACCTCGGTGACTGCATTCACTTTCAATAATTCAATTCCACTTTCACAACAACAACGCACTTTAGCTATGTTTGTTATTCTTTCTAATGTTACATCAGGTGAATGTCCTTAATCACTGATCAAATAAATATCATGCCTTTTTCTTTTTAAAGAACGTCAAAAAATTAGCTTGAACTGTGCTTTTGGCCATTTTGAACTGCGCGAAACTGAACTGAACTGCTGAGTTTGATTGACAGGCGATCTAACAAATCATAACGCCGAATCCGCAATTTTGTCCGACAAAGCAGTCAGGGGAGTTAGTAGATTTTAACATCGGCGGACTTGAACCTGAAAAATGGTGTGTACTGACGTCTTTCCGCGGTTGAAACAACATTCCTTATGAAGTTCATTCATGTTTATTTGATGCTATAAATGAACTAGTAGGAAGAGATGATCGGTTCACGAGCCGCTTGAACTGAGGCGCTACAGCGATCTGTCACAACACATCAAAGAGCCACAAAACGGAATTTGTTTAAATTTCTTTAAAAATTACAATATTTGAAATTTGAGACTTTGTTTCATATCAAAAGTAACCTGCTCTGTCTTGTCTGTCGACGCGTTGTCAGTGTCCTCTTTGCTCCGCGATGTATTTTTCACTGCGTGAGAACATGATGTGTGGCGTGAGAGCGGCATGGCTTGTCGGACATAGCAACAGTAACTAAAGGGGGCGGGTCTTTACGAACGGTCAATTGCTGTTATTTTGTAGTTTGTTAATTATCATATGTAGAGAATTTTAATATTTCATTTGCATGATAAGTTTCATATAATAGCTAGTCAACATTGTTAATCTAATAGGGGTTTTACAGAGGGGACGCTTTTTGTCATTTTTTTTCAACAAGGGGGATGCCGTCCCCTGCATCCCCCCTCAAATCGAGCACTGGGTGGAGGCACTGTCTTATTGTAATGTGAGCTGCCCTATACTCGCACCTCATTCTCCCTGAGAGGTGACACTCCAAGAGACATGTAATGAATTACCACCTGCCATTTGTCCTGGATTTATTTTTAGGACTTACGGCCAAATGATGAGATGCCAAACGCAAGTCCTTGTCTTTAAATGGCTTTGTATGGTGTTCGTATCAAAACTGCAATAGCAAGCATGATGAAATACTCTATTTTGTTCTGTTCTGAATCATATTATGACGCTAATTATATTTTTTAATGGATGGAAATGTAATTGTAGCTGGCCCTTTAAGAGATCAATAAATGCGGATAAAAAAGAATCACAAACAATGCGCAGTTATTTTTGAGCTACACCGATTTTTTGATTAGTCTTGCTGCAGTCATCATCTATCTGTCAAAGTATAGCCTACAGGACACAATGCAAACTATGGAAAATATTTAAAAGATGTCGCGCGTCACTGCTGTTTTAGGAGCATGCACACAATGCAGAGTCCAGTTTTAGTCGATTAACATGTATTCATGCTAGACAAGGTCTGTTTGTCCGACTCCGCCCAAATTGGACTGGCGTGATTTCAGTCGGTCTACTGAAGCGTTTACGTGACATTTTACAAAGAGGAATTATTGATTTATTCTGACTTAAAACTTTTCAAGTGAGTGTATTTTTTTTTCAGTTGCACCAATTTACAAATATTGTTTATTGATGTTAGAACAACTGAAGATATTCCCAGGACACAACAGTTATGTTATGTCTGCTATGAGGTGAGGTCAAAAGTTATTTTTAAAGTAACAGACAAAATATTTAGCCTTTCTGATCTGTATTTATTTTAAAGACAGAAAAAGAACTGAACATCACATAAATCATTAAGTAGCACAAGTAAGTTCAAGACATTGTTTTTTGTCTAAATGACTTAAAACATGCAGTTTCCTTTTCAACTAAAACATAAAATGAAGCCATGAACGTAAGCTATTATTAAAATGGAATTTGCATTATATGAACTTGCATTGATTTATACATTCATTTTAAGATGTTTTTGATTTCCTCAATTCTGATGTCAGATCTCATGTAGTTGCAATCTGTAAGAAAAAAATAAAATTCAGTGCTGAAACTCAAGGTGAAATATTTAATGTAAGACATCCTAAACATAAAGATCATTGAAAAGCAATGCATTTTTTAAATTTACCATTTATTGTCCAGCATCAAACAGCTTCTTCCTGCCCTCCATTCCAGACATGGCCTCCACATTCTTACGCCAGTCAGTCACCTCTTCTTTCTATGAGAGGAACAGGTGTAACAACAGGTATGTGTTAAAATAATACTGGCTAACACTTTAGTTTAGGGTCCAATACTTACTATTAACTATAGTTGCTTGGCTGTTTATTAGTACTTATAAAGCACATATTAATGGCTTATTCTGCATGACCATTTTCTACATCCCTTAATCCTACCCAATACCTAAACTTTACAACTACCTTACTAACAATTAATAAGCAGTTATTAGGAGTTTGGGGCAAACATCATAGTTCATAGTTAGTTAATAGTGAAAATTGGACCCTAATCTAAAGTGTGACCAAATACTGAATTAATTGAATATATTTCAACAATTTGATTCATATTTCAATGATTCAGTTTTGTTCATGAAAATGTCACATGACTTACCTTCTCCTCTTCTTTCTTGACTGTCTTGAGGTTGGCTTTGAAATCCACAGACTCTTTGACCTTGGAGCCCAGAAGAGCGCCCAACATGGCATCGGCAGATATCTTCACCCTCTTCAGTGCAGGTCTCTTCATTTTGCCTCTAAGTTCGGTAATCTTGATGTTCAAATCTGTAATCTAAAGCAGACACAAAGTTAATTCCAATGTATTTCCGTTGAATCTAATAAGATACAAAGTGATTCCACTGATGGTGTTTTACCTCCTTTTCATTTTTTGAAACCTTGGCGGCGATGTCATATCTTTCTTCATCTACAACATCAATCTTTTGATGGAGGTCTTTGCAGAGAGCCTGAGAATACAATATTGTGTTAAAATTATCAGAGTGGTTGTCAACAATTGTTTTGACAACCTTTAATAATAATCTTACAAATTAAATGTAAGGCCTTTAAATGTAATTTAATTTTCATTAATGATTTTTTTAAATGAATTAAAAAATAATAAACCATCATTTGCACCAACTGAGTTAATGATTTGCATAAAGTCTTTAATAATAATCTTAAAAATTAGATATATATTTGTAATAATTTTTTAAATAAAAAAGCATAATTTTAACATGTTAACTATCAGCTCTCTTTTTAAGCATAGATCTTAACTTAAATGGTTGTAATGCATGAATGCTTTTGTAATACAAACCTAAGGTTGGTTTTCTTTTAAAGAAGACACCCAGCAGATTGTTGCAGAAGTGAAAGCAGCTTCAAAAAATTGAAGTGTAAAAACATTATAGAAGTTTAAATTTACTGTAAAACAAATGTATTTTATACAAAATATGTATTTTACAAAATAATTTGGGCAGCGGCTATTTACACTAAGTGCAAATAGCTGTAGATGCTATATACACTATATGAAAATAGCAATATATTCTATTTACACTAAGTGACAATAGTAGCATTTTCTTAGCGATATGCTATTTACACCTGGTAAAAGTATCAGTTCTTTGCAATAAGTGTAAATAGTACTTAGATGCTATCTATAGCTACTTTATATTGGCAGATACTATTTGTGTTTTACTATTTTTGTACATTAACAGGATGCAATAATATCATAGTGTAAATGATTATATTTATTAAAATTATTAAATGGATGCTGCCTTATTGGGAGAATAAAAACCCTCCCTACACCTTCCCCTAACACTACCTAATAAACACTTTTAATATTATTACACACTCGTTCGAAATTTATTTCCACTTTTAGAACATTATTTTCATTTTTACTGAAAATAAATGCGAGCTTGGCAAAAGGCGGATTCGAACCCACGTCAATCACGTTAAAAGCCAGGTCTGCGAGTCTTACTCGCTACTGTTGTACCACTGAAGATGTTGAATTATGTGCATCTTTTTTAAAACTTGAGTGGCCCAACCAGACATTGGTGGGCGGAGTTAGTGTAAATAGCGTTTGCCAACAAGGGATGCTATTTGCACTTAGTGTAAATAGACGCTCCGAATTATTTAGACTCTAAAATTGCTTAAAAAATAGCTGTATTCCAAATTTGAAGTTAAGATCACAAAAATGGATTTAAAATACTGTTTTCATGGCTGGTTTCATCAATTTCAAAACAGTTTACACAGGATGAATTTTAAGTGTATAAGCTTTCGAATGAAACCTAATTTATGATCATTACTAAAATATGAGATAGAAGAAAAAAGGCAATATAAAAGCACACCAAGTGCCCTGCTACTGGGACACTGACAGTTACCAGGCTATATTAGGTTTACCTGAAGCTCTTGAACAGACAGACCGGACAGCTGTAGAGGTGGCACTCTCTCACGCAAGGTGGTCTCTCTCTCCCTCTGCTTCTCTTCTTTTTCAGTTACAAGCATAGATGTTGCTTTCTTCAGGAGCTTTGTCTGAAGCAAAACATATCAGAAAGCACTGCTAAATGCATCATCTTTAGAAATTATTTCTTTTCTGTAAAACAGACACAACCAAATACCTTTAAGAACAACCTCCTGGAAGCTGAAATCTTAGATTTGGGTCGCTGAAAGAATTTAAGCACATTATTTGGATTTTGTTAAAGAAATTGAAATCGCCATGTACAAAAAGTGTAAGTTATAAAGTCCACTTACCTGTCTAAAATGGCAGTTTTCAATTTATGAAAAGGAAGAGTAAAAGTAGTAGTAATTTTTGAAAAGTAGGGATGTTTTAAACATGTACATTTACAGTAAGAGAGCAGATACTGTATGCATATAGATATTAACAACTTAAAAGACAGAATACTTACGACTCTGACATTGTGACCTTCTAAGTGCAAATCAAAAATCTGAAAGTCAAAAACCTGAAATATAAAGATTGGTGACTTACTGATAAGCAGCAGTTATTACTAAATAATAATGCACTTCATAATCATTATTTTAGAGGTACATGCCACTTGAACAAACTATATATAGTTTGTTCAATATATATATATATATTTATATATAAAGCACCACTTCTCAACATCACACACTAATAGATTCCTGATGGATGTACCAGAATCAGAAAGCCAAAAAAGTAGGAAAGAAAAGTCATAAATGATGAAAAATCTCAATTGTTTCTTCTAGACAGCAATGAGATTAAACAGGGTGCAAACTGAGACTTTTGCTTTAATTTTCTACAGCTTCAGAAGATATCTCAACAATGTAACCAGACATGTCTCATTAAAGTTTTCAAAGACCAAACTATCTGGGCTATGCTCCACATTAATTTTATGTCAGCACTTTTATCTCATGGGTAATTCTGTTATTTTTAGAGCAATCAAATGCATTGTTTTTACCGTTAGCTGTGCCAAATAGTTCATACCTGTTTCTCCAAAGTCCACTCCAAGGGAACAAGTAGAGTGTGACAATGTCAGTGCACAAGGAAGCCCAGACAAATTTTATGGCCTCTTTGGCTTCCTCTGAGTGGCTCACTAAAATAGACTGAACCCTTACACCCTGAGGCTCATTTTACTCAGCACCATCAAAACACAATTGCATACATTGTCCACTGCCAGTCCCTCTTCATTCCCCATTGTTTGACCCTACAAGGCAGAAAAGGCTTTGCTGAAGTCGGCCAGTAGCTGTATGACCACGACTGTAACTAAAAGTGACCACAGAGCCTAGAGAATTTGAATTGATTGATTGATTTATTTTGGAAGATAACATGAAGAAATGAATCAGGGCATTTGTTGTTTCTTTTCATTTTTATACACATACAACAAGCTTTATACACATCCCAAAGGGTTTCCGCATAGTACGAAATCCAAATAAATGATACACTTTTAACTTGTCTGATTTGAACGGCACTGAATATGGGTAAATATACACACAACATGTGGTAACTTAAAACCAGTTATGCACATACAAGAAATGCATTTCAAGGACACTGTTTGTTTTGCAAGGGAATTGCAAGGTGACACAACACGTTTCTTTGTTGCATGGGGTCATTTAATTTTGGAATGCCATTACATTGCAATTTTTACTTTCAGTAATGTAGAAAGTGTTACAATATCTGACATCTTTTATTCCTGAACAGCACTAGTTAACATTGCATACAATTAATTTCCAGTCTGATTATATTTACGATGCATTTAGCATATCATACACAAAATATCATATTTAGTTTCAAATGTAAACGCATTTGTACAGAATGTCCAAAAATTGCAGCAAAACACAGGGACTGGTAAAGACACACTAAGAGCTAAGATCACCTACAAAACACTTAAACTATGAACATTATAAACAGTTTTGTGTGTGTGTGTGTGTGTGTGTCTGTGTGTGTTTGATTGACATTATTAGTCATAACAAATTTTGTATTTGGTTTGGATTTTCTTTCTTCAAAACGTGTGTTTCCCTGCATTGGCACACATCAGTCTGAAAAATAAGAAAACAATGTCATTGTTCAGTCAAAATGCTTGTTTTTTACAGCACTCAAACATAGGTAAATGTGACAAATTTGCTTTGTACCTTTTTTTTATTGTGCAGCATTAAACAGCTTCTTCCTGCCCTCCATTCCAGCCATGGCTTCCACATTCTTACGCCAGTCAGTCACCTCTTCTTTCTATAAATGGAACAAATAAATAAAATGGGTTTGGAATGAGTTTTGGTTTGTTAAAATGATGAATGAATGAATTTATATTTCCAAAAGACTAAAATAATCACCTTTTCTTCTTCTTTCTTTACTGTCTTTAGGTTGGCCTTGAAATCTGCCTTTGATGCCATTTTGGATTCAGTCAGAGCACCAAACATGGCATCATGTGACTTCTTAACCCTCTTCAGTTTGGTTCGTTGCTTTGAACCCTTCATTTCCCAAATCTTCTGGGTCAAGGACTGGATCTGAGATAGACCACAATGACGGTAACTTGTGAAACATTCAATTCAACAATCATTTTCAGTAATTGAAATAAAGCTGAAATAAAATTAAATAAAAAAAGTAGGTGAAAAACGTAAACTTAAAAAACTTAAACGTATAGAAATCTTGCCTTGGCAACTAAATGAAATAAATACATTGTTAATAATAAATACAAGTTGAAGTACTAACATTACTAAAACTGAAATAAAAATAAAGATATGTAGAAATATTTAAAAAAAAAACATTAAATTACAAAAACCTAAAGCTGCAGTCTGTAAGTTTTGCCTCTTTGTCGCCATCTCTGTTTGAAACCTGCAATTGCAGTTATTTGCGGAATTATCATCTTTACGTGGGTTGTGCTTCAGCTCCTCAGCGCAGATGAATCTAATGTATCTAATCTAATCAGAATCACAGATTGTAGTCTTGGAAGTATGATCAAAATAAGAATTTTCACTGGAAAATGTCATCTGAACAAGTAAGTAACATGTCTGCCACTTTTGTTCTGACCAATAAATCGCGCTGCCAATGGTGATTAAATCTAACGATCGCTTACCTCGGATCACGGCAAACTGTGGAAATTATTATTATTGTTGTACTTTGTTCTCAAATTGTTAATGTTAACAACATCAGCACTGCGTGACTACGTGTATTTATTGTGTATTAGCGTTACTTGTAGATTTCAATTTCTGTAGCCACTCCGCAGTTCGAAGTCTTTTGCTTTTGACTATGGGTGAATCTCCAGTTGTCACTGATGATTGTCAATTGGACCTTTCTGGATTATAGTCCGCTATCAAAATGATAAATTTAATTATTGCAGCTGCTGTGAGAAAAGGCTATAAATGATCCTCCACCGGCATCCTCACATGCCATATAGCTTACTAGCTGGGACTCGTTCTTCGTGTAAACAGGCGTGACGCAATGACACAAAGACGAACGGCGGCATGCACGAATTTCCGCGGAAACCCACCAGTACTGATTTTATTATAAAACATTATTACAAGCTTACTGTTGTGAATCGGGCTAAGGTAAGGAGATAGTTTTGAACACTGGCTCGTTATGTACTTGCTCAAAAATTGATTTTGGATAATTTTTAACCAAAAAAAGGTACGGACTGCAGCTTTAAAATAAATTTAAAATAAAAACTAAATAAATATATATATAAAAAAAACATTCTAAAAAAGAAATAATATAATAGTGTATAAATAATATTAAAATAACACTGTTTGAGAGACATTGTGCAGGTACTTTATCATTTGTATGTTCTCTGGGATTCGAACCCATGACCTTGCCGTTGTTAGTGACATGCTTTTCCTTAAAGCTACCGCAGATAAAACACCTGTTAACGTTTGTATTCATTAAGAATCTTTTGTTTGTCTTTCTAAACGTGATACAACATCGCAACCATTACCTCTTTTTCATTTTTAGCCACTTTCATTTCAAGATCATATCGGGCGTCATCAACGACATCAATCTTGCGGGAAAGCTCTTTGCAAAGTTCCTGCAATAAAAACGTTCATGTCAATATATATATTTACTTTTGCATATTGTTAGTTCAGAATTTTTTATTCTAGAAAATACCTGGAGCTCCTGTGCAGACAGACCAGATAGTTTGAGAGGAGGAACCCTCTCAGTAAGAGCATCCTCTCTTTCTCTTTTATTCTGCTCTTTTTCAGCTGCCAGCATAGATGTGGCCTTCTGCATTAATTTGGTCTGTAATGTAACAGCACAGATGTGACTATGAAGTTCCAGCAGATTAGCACATAGCTTAGCGCATAGCGCAGCACACTGCTAACACAGCCAGCCATTTCGTCGTGGATTCTATAGTCTTGCTTTTCATTACTGTAAGGAAATTTAATATGTGCAAACAGTCCTTATGTTTACTAAAAATCTGAATTTTCACCATCATTATGCTGCGTTCACGCCATTTTGTAATTACCATAAATAAAGCTCTGTATGCTTTTGAATCGTTCTTGTGATACTTTGATGTCATACAGCGATCGGTCTGCACAGCACCGCTTTAAGTCGAACACATCTTAAATATGCAGTGGTCAGGTGGTACAGCGGCCATGTGCTACAAGTCGTATCTCTCAGAAAATTAAGATTTTACACATTGTAATTTCTACAAGCACGTGAAGGCTTTTACAGTTAAGAATCGTTACGGGAATTACAACATGACATGAACGCACCTTTACTCCAGTCTTCAGTGTCACATGATTATTCAGAAATCATTCTAATATGCTGATTTGCTGCTCAAGAAACATTTCTTATTATCAATGTTGAAAACAGTTGTGCTGCTTAATATCTTTTTTGGAAACCGTGGTACATTTTTTAGAAAGTTCAAAAGAAAAGCATTTACTTTAAATTTTGTAACATTATAAATGTCTTTACTGTCACTTTTGATCAGTTTAATGCGTGCTTGCTGAACAGAAGAATTAATTTCTTTAAAAAAAATACTTAATCCAAACTTTTGAATTGTATGAAAAAACAAGCAACTTACTTTTAAGAGCAGCCGCCTTGTGGCAGTATACTTTGTTTTTTTCTGAAAAGCAATACAAGTCATATTTAATCACTCCAAATTATTTTTTTGACCTGCTTTATCTTATGAATTATTGTACAAATTGCCTAAAGGGAAGTGACTTACAGGTCTACAATGATGAATCACAGAGCACAGCAATAAGGAAAGAAAAGAAACACCAAAATGGATTAACAAAAGAGATAAATTGATCCAGTTTACAATTTTAATAATAACTTACTTACTAATAATAAAGTACTTACCCTTCAGACATGGTTGTTTCTCTTTATGGACCCTAAAAATGGAAGATATTTTATAAGAGTTCTCATTAAATGAATTTAAAAACACATATAAAGTGTTTAAATGGACCAAATGATAAATTATATATTCCCTTTTCACAATAACAAAGGTGATGGATCTCCAGATATGTGATCTTAAATGTGTTTCAGGTGATGAAATCATTCAGTGTATGAATCTGTGCGTCAGATTTGCGTAAAGTCGCTAGGAAACATTCTTACAGTCCACACATAGAACATAGTCTGGAAAGGTGATGAGTGCCAAGTATTTGAAAGGCGGAGAAGTCACAATGTAGAGGAAATTTTAATTTGGGCCATCGTATTCAAAGAAGAGCTCTTTATATAAAGCACTGGTGCCGAGCGCTCTGTCCGTACCTATTCTTTGCATTCGTACCTATTGTGCTTGATAAAGCACATGGTTGTTAGTATTTCCAGCCTGGCTAAATTTGAACATTGCTGCCATTCTTTCATATGGCCCAGTTTCAAGCCCTAGCCTTGAACTCACTGCGCTGGATGCTAATGCTTTCATACGGATCCTAGTAGCCAGAACTCAAGTTTTGGAAAAGATAGCTTTTGTTTTGAGCTAAATTATCTGGATTTTTTGAGTCTTTTTTTGTTAAAAGGTGAAAAAATGCACTTTTAAATTTTTAAATCCATTTTTTTTCCAAAAAAAGCTTGTGTATGGCTAATTTGTATGTACAAATTTAGGAAGTAGTCATTTAAGAGTTCAGTCAAAAACTGGCCACTAGTTTAGAGGCGTTTTTGTTGTTGTTGTTGATGTTTTTGCTTGTTACTCACCATATGCCAATTTCTTGAGTGACTAAATTGCAAGACAAACCACCTGAGAACTATTTTCATGATCTAATTGGTTCTAGGAGCCAAATCTCTCAAGAACATTTGATCTTGTATCCACACTTCTCCAAGTCTAATCTAGAGTATTTCATAACATACATTCCTTAAAGTTGACACAAGCAGCTTGTTACGAAAATACACAGCGCGGCACTTGCTATTCCCTGTGGGGAGCCGTGGTCGTGACATGGGAGAATGTAGGATGGATATCCATCCATCCTCCCAACAGGGAAGGTGTAATTATGATTATCTCCAAATGTGTTCTGTAAATCTAAGAGCGATGAACCGACCATACAGTTAAAATCCTCACAAATGTTTAGCAATAAACTCAATATCCTTACGTATTTATGACAACATGTGTGGGTCCAATAAACTGTGAATGTTAATGTGATAGCTTAAAGGACTTACCTTGAACAAGGAGACAATCAGGGCTGGATGAGTTGTGTGGTGGCTTCGAAGAAGAATAAATGTTAAATGTTTTTTTTCGGGAAGGATTTATGGGTTGAATCCTGCGTGTGAATGGCCAACTAAAATAGACCCCAGTTACGCCTCTTGCACTCACGTGTGCAAATATCTGGGCAATTTGTTTTCGACCTCCAGGACATGGACATACACACTTTCAAATGACACACACTAGCACAAGGGTCATGCACTTCAATTCTCTAGCTCTGCTGTGTGAAGTAGCAGCTGAAAAAGGACACCCTAGGTCAATAGGGTAAAAAAATGAACTAATAGATATCACCATACTTCCATAGTTGATTGATTATATTAAGAATTACAAACATTTTTTGTATTACAAGTTTTTTTAATTGTTTAAATATGCAAATATACACATTTGCATAAATTGCCAGAACAGAAACCTTAGATAAATCCAGGTTCAAAATTCTTGTTTCATGTAGATATGTATTGTAATTGAAATATACAGATGCAAATAGATAAAGTGCAATGAAATAATCCATTTAGCATGTTTTCTTTCCATTAGTCTGAAAAAACATGTTATAAAAAGCCAAATAACCCAAAATCTCCAAATTGACCAGTGCATGAAAAAAAATGGTTTTGCCTGTAGTGTCTTGCCTTAAAGATTTATTCATTTTGACGTATCTGATTAGAACAAACTTCTGCATTGCTCTCAATAGGTAAAATGAAAAATGTTTGTCCATTATAAATTATAGACTTATAAATTCAAATATTAAATTACATTAAATATTAAAGGGATAGTTCACCCAAAATGAAAATTATTCCATGATTTACTCACCCTCAAGCCATCCTAGGTGTATATGACCATCTTTTTTCAGACGAACACAATCAGATATATATTTAAAAATATCCTTAGTCCTCCAAGGTTTATAATGGTTGTGAATGGCAGCCCAAATTTTGAAGACAAAAAAATGCATCCATCCATAAAAAATAAAAAAAAATGAATCCATGCGACTCCAGGGGGTGATTAAAGGCCTTCTGAAGTAAATCGATGCGTTTGTTTAAGACAGATATCCTTATTTAAAACTTTATACATTCAAATAACGAGCTTCCGGCGGGACAGCCATACGCATTCGACATACGACGTACGTCCAAAAAGAGTTAACTTCCGTGACGTAATACACAATGACATGACGTACTATAGTAGTACGTCATGGCGCAGTGTAGAACGTCATGTCATTGTGTACTACGTCACGGAAGTTAACGCTTTTTTGGACGTACAACGAATGCGAATGGCTGTCCCGCCAGAAGCTCGTTTTTTTACGTTATAACGTTTTAAATAAGGTTATTTGTCTTAAACAAACGCATCGATTCGCTTCAGAAGGCCTTTATTAACCCCCTGGGGTCGTATGGATTAATTTTTTTTTAATGGATGGATGCATTTTTTTGTCTTCAAAATTTGGGCTGCCATTCACAACCATTATAAAGCTTGGAGGACTAAGGATATTTTTAAATATATCTCCGATTGTGTTCGTCTGAAAGAAGATAGTCATATACACCTAGGATGGCTTAAGGGTGAGTAAACCATGGGATAATTTTCATTTTTGGGTGAACTAACCCTTTAAAAAACACTAAATATTTTAATTTAAACAATTAAATCTAATTTAATTTAATGGGACTGTAACTATTTTTTTTTAAATACAAGTCTATTTTCTTGACATATCTGATTTGTTAACTCTGCAGTTGTAATAAAATGTTCTCCTCGTAAACACTAAAGTTAACTGGCCTCTTTATTAACCTGCATGCTTGTGTTTGAGGACCATAAAAGCAAAGTTCTTCAAGGCTATGGTTCCTGCATGCCATGTAAATGGGGTGAGGGCAGACAGTAACTCATGTGTACTTGTTTAGAAGGAACTGACAGCACACTCCTAAATGTCGGGTTTTAATTATAATTTACACAAGGTTTTATAATTATAATGCATTCAGATCTTGTTCTAATCCACAAAAAGCTGCATATTCAAACCTATACTTGTGAAAGCGCTCAATGACAACGTGACATTGTAGTAAACATTGTTTTTTTTAGATGTATTCAGATGTGTCATGACATGTAGGTCCTGCATGCTGATCATTTACTGACACAAATTAGGAGTGCCAGTGATAATATTGTGCCATGAGTTTTTACTGTGTGACAGAATGAGATGGGGGTTCAAGGGCTTCTCAAATCCTCTGCTGACTGCTGGCATGTGGCGGTAGTTATCAGTGTCAGTGGAACTCATGAAGTCATTTTAAATGTGCTTAAATGTGGAAGTTTCTCTTCTCTTCTGTTCTCTTCTTTTTAAGCGTAATGAAAATTGGCATTATATTGTAGAGTGTGTTTAAAGACAGTCTGGCTAATGGTGTTATAATTCTGTTTGAAAATATAATTTACTACAGCTTAACAGACAACTGCTGTTTAATGGGGTTAGAGAGAAAAATATATATTGCTCATATACAATGATCCATATAACACTGCAAATTAGTCTTTAAACTGACATGAGCCCTCTAGTGGCAATTAGTTGACTTTTAGCTAACAGTTTGCCTTTTAACAGGGGCGTAGCCATCATTTCAGAAGTGAGGGGGACAGAAATGTTGGGTGTAATACCAGTTTTTATCTGACCTTTGTCTAATTGATAGATTTTTTTTTTTTTTTTTTTATCTCATCTCTTACTTTTAATTTGAAATTAATTTGCTTTTAATAAGAAATCAAATACACTGCTGAACAATAACCAATATCTAATATTTTTCCCTATATTTTATGACAATTTTATGATTGGTTTATGTACTACAAACACTTGTGCATTAAGTCCTCAAACTCCTCATGGATTTTTTACAATGTAAAAAAAAAAGAACACAGAATAAGGCAGAAAATACAGTACATATCAAAAGTTTGGACACATTACAATTGTAATTGTACAACTGAAATAGGCTTATGTCTCTTCTGCTCACCAAGGCTGGATTTATTTAATAAAAAAATGCAGTAAAAACAGTAATATTGTGAAATAGTATTACAATTTAAAATAGATGTTTTCTATGTGAATATATTGTAAAATGTAATTTATTCCTGTGATCAAAGCTGAATTTTCAGCATCATTACTCCAATCTTCAGTGTCACATGATCCTTCAGAAATCATTCTACTATGCTGATTTGCTGCTCAAGAAACATTTATGATTATTATAAATGTTGAAAACAGTTGTGCTGCTTCATATTTTTGTGGAAAACATGATACCATTCAAACATTTTGTGGTAAGATTAAAAAAAGAGATATTAGGCTAATACTTTTATTCATTAAGGGTGCATTAAATTGATCAAAGTGACAGTGACAATAAATGCAAACAAATGCTATTCATTGAACTTTCTATTCATCAAAGAATCCAGAAAAAAATAAATGTATCATGGTTTCCACAAGCAAATCAGCATATTAGAATGATTTCTGAAGGATCATGTGACACTGAAGACTGTGAGCATAAGTGACTTCTTTCAAAAACATTAAAAGGTTGTCAATTAGCACTGTGGTGCATCCAAAATGGTCAATATTCATATTCATGAGCTTTATTCATATTTCATGTTAATCATTTATGGCTTATAATTTATCAATATTACATTTGATTTCATATATTCATGTACTCCTGCTCCATATATTAATCCTCATCATATTTTCAAGTATTTACTCTTTAATGTACTCCTTTATGGTTATTCTTCTTGTATCTTTAAGAGTATGTATGCTTGCTATGTTCAATTGTTCTTCAAGTGTTCCACTGTGACAGGTTGTGTTGACACTTTGTGGTCAGATATTGGACGCCTGCCAAGTACTGCAGAAGCGATGGTATTTTCAGAATTAGTTGCTCATTTGAACTTGATGTACCTTTGTATGAAAATATGTTTCCATTTCTTCAGACATGTGATAATGCAAGATCTGCAAAATTCTCTTAAGGGTGTCGAAACAACACCTTCTGTATCTATTTTCATCTATCTTTGACATTTTACCAGTCACTCTGACCTAGCTGTTACACCAACTATGACATAATGGATAAGTCTGTTTGACCTTTTCTTATTAGACTAAAACATGAGTTTGAGTGGGATGTAAGTTTTATAATGCTTATGGTATAAAACGAACTGCGTCTTTGATAGTTTAGCTTTTTCTTTGCTCTTTTTGCTTCTTGCATCTCTTCTGCGTCTTCTACTTCTGGCTGCTGCTTCTTCTTCTCTTCTGCCTCTCATTTCATTCTGTAAATATCTTAATTTTGTTCCTTCTTTCTCTATATTCTGATCTTCATCTTCATCTATTAGATACAATACTCTAGATTTTATTATTAACTATTAATTACTTAATTAATTTGTTTGTCTCTATAATTTTTACTTAATAAATTTGTTATTCCTTATTCAAATATGATCTCTGACATAATCATTGCTGGACAGCCTGGATCTCATTGCCTCAATTTTTGCATCACACTGCATTATTCATATACTTTGTCAATAAATACCTTGAGATGGCTTGAAAAGCACATTTAATAATCCATATCTTGTCGCATTCACGTGTTTATTGTCTTCACGTTTCATCAGTCAGTACGTTTCTGCATTTTATTCAGCTGCTGCTAGAGCGAATAGCTGAATTACTGCTACAAAACCTTTTTGGACATTCTGCGAGAGAGCGCCCTCCGGCTTCCAGTATGAATGAAAAATATATTACACGAGAGTGAGCGCTCCATAATGTTTAGATCACCTCATTTTTGTTAAGAATAGAACGGCAGGTCATGCAAAAAGTGCGGGGGACGAATTTACGTTTTATTAAAAGTGTTCTATGCCCATGCCTTTTAGATATTTTGCTGGTCATTTGCTGGTGTTTTTGAAGTGCCGGTGGAATAGAATCAAACATCCTCTCATGGCTTATCATATACTATCTGTATTTAGAGGAAACCAAGAGATCAGATAAGGGGGAGGAGAAATAAATAAAGCTTTTCTCACAAACATTTCCTTTGATATTCATGTCTGCCTTAAAGTCAAGCCCTTTAACTACACATAAAAAAGTGAAGGGCTTGATTTTCTGTCCTCGGATGTTTGCTATATTTGATACTAGTTGGACTCACAACTTTAATAACAATTTAGTGTTGACATGCAAGAAAACTTAACAGTTTCATTTTCCACCAGTGAAACTGAAAACCATTTTAAGCATAATATATTGCTTAAATATTGTGTATATCTATAAACTACTGTTAGGTTTAGGGTCATAAAGATTTTTTTAAAGCACAACCGTTTTCAACATTGATAATAATTAGAAATGTTTCTTGAGCTGCAAATCAGCTATATCAGCTATATATATATATATATATATATATATATGTAAGCAATAAGGTACGAGAGGCTGTGCTGTATCATGAATAAGTCACGGCTGAAGGGTGTTGTTAGGCACGACGCAAAGACCCTTCAGCCGTGACTTATTCACGATACAGCACTAGCCTCGAGTACCTTATTGCTTTTATAAAACAGTTACAACACAATACAAATTTTAAAGCCACTAAAAGCCATCCTTCCGCCGGAAGGGATATAGCAAAGTATAGCAAAATTTAACAGTAAATTAACAGTAAAATAACAGTAAATTAATTTGCTGCTTATCAGATTGTGTTTTTTTAACGACTACACCTACCCCAACCCTAAACCTACCCTTACAATAATGCAAATACAGTAATTAAATGATTCAATATTAATTTTGCGCATACCCCGTGTCCGTAGCTGTATCCTTTCTAGTCTTTACCGCCATGAACAGCAACAGAAGTTACATTATATGCCATTAGATGGCGCCAAAGACTGTCTTTATGAGTGTGTCAGTCAGTAGCGAAGACTTTTATATTGAAAAGACTGAATTGTTGTGAACATGGAACAAGACGCAACTGACAAATGCTTTGACTAGCGCTGTCAGTCACGGGAAAACCCCTTAACTGTTAAAAGGACAAGATATTGCAGTGGAAATTTAAACAAATTTTTTATTTTGAACATAGGACTGACTTGAAGGAAAATGCTAAATCTGAATGCAGGTAATAAACTTGCTCACTCGATTTCTTTTTCACAGTACTCTTAAACATAATACAGTAAGCTTCAATGAATAAATTGAGGACAAACAGTTTACATTGCTAAGAGTGGTTGCTAAGGGTGTTGTGTAGTGATACACAGAACCGTTGGGTGAAGTGTAAATACAGTGTAAATATATCAAAGGAAATGTTTGTGAGAAAAGTTTTATTTCTTTGTGTGTGTCAGGCTCCTCCTCCCCCTTATCTGATCTTCTGGTTTCCTCTAAATACAGATAGTATCTGATAAGCCATGAGAGGATGTTCGATTCTATTCCACCGGCACTTCAAAAACAGCATATGCCTGTTGCAGTACCAGACAAAAACGTAACTACAATGAGTGTGATTTTTCTCTTTCTGTTCATTCTTTCTCATGTCATAATGAAAATATCACCCCTGCATCTCATTGAACTCCCTCCGATGGAATGTTCTCAAGAGGTAAAGACACTGTTTTCTTCCCTTTTATCTATAAAACATTAATGCTATGAATGTAAAAAAAATCAAGTGAATCTTTCATTATGCTGTTTTCTGACAGGGGGTAGTTTGCAATGTTCAAGTTGGTAAGTATAAGTTTTCTCTAAATTCATAGTAATGTGAGGTTTTAGAAGACAAAATCAAAGGTATGTTCATCAAATATTTCTTTGACGTCTTAGGGAACTGTTCAGATGAGGGTTGGGTGATGCCATTGACTAAAGTTCCAGGTTCTTCTCCTGTTGTAACTGCAAAAGTAAAAGCCAAGATGGATGATAGTGGACAGTTTGCGCCAGTTATACACCTTACATGGAGCCAGTTACCTGACAGTAAGGCAGATGATGTACAGCTGTTCAAGACTACAATATTTAAAAATAATCAGATCATTTCAGTCAAATTGCCTTTTTGACAGGAAACTTTTTGTCCAGTTGTTTTCCCAGCATAATTATGTATTTAAAGGTTATTTTCTTTATATTATTTTCATCAGGTAGCATATACGTCCTCAAAGGGACTGAAGTGCGTGTGGTTGAAATGGCCACAAATCACAGCGTTTGTGTTCGTTACATTTTTCTTAACAAACTCTTGAGGACACAAAACCCGAGACGGGGCATGGTAAGAGAATTAATGCTTGTATAATCATATACTACTATGCAGTATTATTCATGCCACTGTTTCATCTTTGTTTCTTTCCTTCATATTTTTAGTGGACTTTTTCTTTGGACAGAATTGTGGTTGTCCCCAACTTTAAATATCAGGTTTTTGTAACCAATTTACCAAAGCCAGACATAGGAATCAATACGAATATTACCAACATCACAATTCCAGGTGAGAATAACTTAATGTTTAAATAACAATTGAGGTTTGATGATTAGATACTGTATATATTTAGATTTGTAGCAGTTATTTAAAGTCTACATGAAACAGAAGTTGCAGTAGTCTTTTCTTCCCTATTGTGACGTATATCTGAGTGAAACAAATCCTCAAACAAGAAAAAATGAAGGGCGGGAATTGATTTTGTCTGTGGGGAATTGATTGGATGATTGGATAGTTGTGGTTTGCTATTGGTCGATCTCTTGTGAGTGACAGGTTGTCCCGCCCTCACGCCAGTAAACGTCAGAGAAGAGATGTCACTGCAAGAGGAAGGGGATGTTATTTTGATTACAAATTACGAGGGCATATAAATATTAAAAAAAGGTGCACGGATAAATAATTAATAATAAATACTGCAATATTCCATAAAAAAAACAAGAATTGTCCATTTTGATTTCAGGGTGACTTTAATCAATCGAGTTATCTAAAGCAAATGCTTGAACGTGTTTAAAACTCCTGTTTGTATAAATCTGTTTGTCATTTTAGAGAGCATTTGGGATAAGGAGGTAAAATGGTCAGTGAGAAACTATAAGAAAACGGACTTGGTGATAACCATAGAATTCGAACCACTAGAGTTCTCTGACCAACACAAAGTCTCCATCTGCAGTCCTGACCTTCACCCAGAACCATCTCGCATTGTCATAAAGGTACTTCCAATGTTCAATATACAGATTTAAAGAAAAAGTCTCCACACTGCCATCTGTTGTATATTCCTTTATAAATGTATATATTCATATATAGCATGATGTAAAAAAGAATTCTGTTTTAAAGGATAACAAGACATATCTAAAGGTTAATTTCACACTGGAAGCATGGCAGATAACTCACTGTAGTTTGGACTTGGTGGTGAGTTAAAGTATCATTTGCATGTGTGCTTTTGGTTAATATATAATATACAGTGGTATGGGGATGTTTTGTTTGAGTCTTATATTACTAAATGGCTAAAAGATGTCCTGTTCAACAGATTCAGCCGCTGTCTGTTCAAAGCATGAAGAACTGTCTGGATTACAGAGAGAAAATTAATATCTGTCCCTGTACGTATTACACAGTAACATTAAATGTCTTGTTGCCTGTGTATTTTTAATTAGCCAGCATTCAGATTGTGATTTACAAATTTTTTTTTGAATGCAAGTGAAGTTCATTAACCTTATTTTTATTTTATTTGGATAGCTACCATTATCTCTATTAACATGTTAATGTCAGTTCTTCCAGATGCTCCTGTTCATTTTATTATTTTGGTGATACTGGGGCTGTTGTCTGCCATATTGGTTGCTGTTGGTTGCTGTGTTGCATTTTTGCAGAACAAGAATTCATATAAAGGTTAGTGCAAATAAAAAGACTGTGTACTTAAAGGGATTGTTCACCTAAAAATGAAAATTCTCTCATCATTTACTCACCCTCAAAAAAGAAATTCATACAGATTTGGAACAACTTGAGGGTGAGTAAATGATGACAGAATTTTAATTTTTTGGTGAACTATCCCGGCTTTAGTGAGGGAAAGAACTACAATCCAATGAAGCATTGCGAGCGACATAATCAAATTAAAAATGGAGAAATATAAAACTATTCATTTAAAGGCACACTATGTAAATTTTCGCCACTAGAGGTCGCTTATGCCTTCACGTCTACAGCCGGTGGAAAAGAATCAGGATGGGACTCGGGCATGAGATTATTAATGTTCCTGTAGTATGAAGCAGACCAGGAGCGATTGCTAATGAGAGACGAGCGCGACACACGTCTCGAGAGCAGCGGGACTTTTATTATGCCACAGTCGCCGCTTCTGATTCTTCCGTTCATTCATATGTGGGGTAAAGCAGTGCTGTTTTATCATATTAGATATATTTGTGTGTTGAAAGTTGTTATAATGCTACTCTGCGTTCGCTCAGAGGCTACTATGAGACACTTGTTGCAAACATGGTACTCGCTGTAAATCAAGAATACGAGATTTAAACAATAAGACTTACTGTGTTGAGCTATATAACATGATTAGTTTTCTGTCGATGAATGTATCCAAACAGCTGTTCACCTGTCTAATAAAACATAATATATTAAAGCGTCTTTGGTGTTTCCATGGTTTCTACAAAATAAAACCAGAAACTGAGGGTAACGCGGTATGATGTCATTGATAGGCGACGCACGGACACGATTCTTGTCCTGGTTAAAATTGCTTATTTCTCTGGATTTAAACATTCTTGGAAACATTTGGAATAATGTAACTACACAAGTCAACTTTTGGATATTTTAATCGAAAAATCTTACATATTGTGCCTTTAAAGTTGCTGAGTATATCTATTGAAACTATAAAAATCAATTTCCCTATGGAGAAAATAAATCGAGTTTACTTCTGGAACCCAAATGTTGCACTCTACAGTGTACTAAAATTAAATATAGGCTACATTGCTCTGCACTTTTCAATTGTTTTGCTGATTCTTCCACTCACTCTTTATTTATTTAATATGTTTTGAAGGTTTCAAAGCATTTGTTTCTTAATAATAATCATGACTTTTGATAGAAACGCCATCCTCAGACAGCTCTACCTGTGCAAAGGGTAAACTGGAGTGGAACCCCATTCAAGAGCATAAGAAGGTCATCATCATCTACTCTCTGGACCACCCCCTGTACAAAGAGATCATCTTGAAGTTGTGTGCCTTCCTGAGGGCTAAATGTGGCACAGACGTCATTTTGGATCTCCTAGACTCCACCTGGCTCAGCACAATCGGCAGAATTCAGTGGCTAGATACGCAAAGGGAACGAATCTCCAAGTCCTCAGATAAAGTCCTGATCCTGTGCTCTCCAGGCGTACATGCGAAGTGGAAGGCCATGTGCGGTGAGCACAAAGTGAGACTGAAGGAGGATGAACGCTCACCCATAGGAGACATGCTCACGCCAGCCCTGAGCCTCATTATACCGGATTTTGTTCACGCTTCATCTTTCCACAAGTACATGGTGGCTTATTTTGATGATGTGTGCTGTGAGGATGATGTTCCAGCACCTTTTAATGTGGTGGTGAAGTACAAGCTCATGAAGCACTTTGAGGAACTTTACTTCCGGATCTTAGACATGGAAAAACATGAGCCAGGGCGGGTTAAATGCATTGAAGGCATTAGGGAGAATGATTACTTTAACTGTCCCTCAGGACGAGCCCTTCGGGATGCTATTGAAGCTTTTCATAGTTACCAGCTGAAGAATCCAAACTGGTTCGAAATGGAGCTTTTGGACAGTGATGATAATGAAGAAGAGGAAAACATCTTGGAGTCAATGTTTCCTATAAACTATAACCCCGTCACTGAATGCTATAAGCTGATTGAAGAACATAAAGCTCATGCAATTGTCAGTTTGATTAAGTGTCATGATTTAAAGTCTTCCATCGCAGAGACAGGCATTTTACTGAACGAGAATTCTTCAGTTCTTACTACAGATGTGTACTACAGTGGTTCAGTCCTGAGTAGCTTTACAACTTTAGATGTGAAAGATTTACCAGAGACTAAAGCTGTCGCACAACATGCTTTAAGTTTACAGCCTCTTTGAATTAAGCTTGACATAATCAGATTACTGTAACTTTCTGAGTCCAAAATTTTGTCTACTGTATGTATAAAATGGCATATCAAGTAAGTTATGAAGTTACTTTTTGACAAAGACAGAAAAAATAAAAATGTGAAAATATAAGAAATTTACTTAAAATTGGCAGATGTTTTATCTAAAGCTATTTACATTGCATTCATTGTACACATTTAATATTTTTGCATTTGCTGGGAATTGAACCCATGAAACTGCCATTGCTAGCTCCATGTTCTACTGTTTAAGCTACAGAAAATCTATTTTCTATAATAAACAAATTGCACAAACCATTTATTTTTTACACTTTTTTTTTTTCACATGAAATTGGTATTGTCACAGTTTTTTTTAGTAATTCCTGAAGTGTCAAGGAATGACAAATTTGAATACATTTTCAAAGGAAACAAGTACAGAATTAGGGATATGATGTGTTATTGTTTTCTGAAACCTATAACCAAGAAATATGTAAATGATGTTGTTGAGGCTCACATACATGATTTCTGAAGAATACATGGAGTACCAATGATTTAAAGGGATAGTTCACCCAAAAATGAAAATTATCCCATGATTTACTCACCTTCAAGCCATCCTAGGTGGATATGACTATCTTCTTTCAGATGAACACAATCAGAGATATATTTAAAAATATCCTTGTCCTCCAAGGTTTATAATGGTTGTGAATGGGGGGCCGCATTTTGAAGCCAAAAATAATGCTTTCATCCATTAAAAAAAAGTAATCCATATGACTCCAGGGGATTAATAAAGGTCTTCTGAAGTGAAGCGATGCGTTTTTGTAAGAAAATATCCATATTTAAAACTTTAGAAATTCAAATAACTAGCTTCCGGAGAAGAATGTGCAAGTTGATTTGCGCACAATGTAATGATGAACACGGAGGCCCAGAGGATAGAGCAAAACAAATCACCAGTCATGGATTATAAGTCTAAAACGATAATTTTTAAAGAGAAATGTTGGAGGATTTCGATATAAGAGAAGAGGAGCTTAAAATTATTGCACAGCCCTATTTGTTTGAACCGCGAGAGGCGTCCAAGCTTACAATACTCCAACATCCTGCGTCATACATCGCGTCAGGGGTTACTCATTTGGCGTCGACTTGCGCATTCTGCGTACGGTCGTCTGCCGGAAACTAGTTATTTGAATTTATAAAGTTGTAAATATAGATATATTTCTTACAAAATCGCAACGCTTCACTTCAGAAGGCCTTTATTAACCCCCTGGAGTCATATGGATTACCTTTTTTTTATGGGTGGATGCATTTTTGGCTTCAAAACGTGGCCCCCCATTCAAAACCTTGGAGGACTATTGGAGGATATTTATAATATATCTCCGATTGTGTTCGTCTGAAAGAAGATAGTCATATACACCTAGGATGGCTTGAGGGTGAGTAAATCATGGGGTAATTTTCATTTTTGGGTGAACTATCCCTTTAAATGTTGTCGATCATTTTTATGTATTATTAAATCGGACACTTATTTTTAAAGTAGAAACACTGTATTCTCCAAAAATGGTTAATGAATCAATTAACTTTAAAATCAATGCCGTTCTGACAGAAGTTCTGAGTAAAAGGCAAGTGATGCGATTCTAGGCTAGTACAAACAGACCCAACCGGATCAAAGTTCAACCTAGTGGAGTCGAGCCGAGAAGAATGCTGCAAATAGATTAAATTGAGAATTTAATATTCAAAATAAAGATTTGGACTGATTTAAGCCGAATCGTGACTGAAGTCACTACTAGTGAGTAGCGCGTGAGAAGCGTTTTAATGGGCGAACGCAGCCTATTTTCTCTCACTTTACCGGAAGACTGAAGTCCTGAATTGTTTACGTACATGACCCGTATGTTGGTTTTATTCTTTAGTTATTTCTTTTGAAACGTGTGCAGGATTGTTGCAGTTGCATATATCAGCACGTCGCTTGTCTCTAACAAACAGAGCATGACAAATTGCTTCCTTTGAATGATCTGTAAACTTAAGCAGCCGGTGGTTTGATTGTATTTTCGAATTATTGAGTTTTGCTGACCCGAAGATCCTGTTTTGAAGATGTTGTGGAGGTTTTCTGCGTTTCTTAAACGTTGCATTAAAACTTCATCCAGCAGACACTGCAAAAAAGGTAAAGTAGCACAAACCACATCACATTAAAGACACAGTATTTACAGTTAGAGAAACCTTGTCCCAATTTCATGTTTCTCTGCAATGCACCTTTCAGACTAATTGCACCACTGACTGTATGACCGTCTTATCACTGAATATTTAATTCAAAATTATTATTTGCTCTCACTGTTGTTCCAAACCTGTTTTCTTGTCTTCTGTGAAACCTAGAAGAAAATATTTAGCAGAATATCCAAGCTTTTAATTTCCATACAATTAAAGTAAATGGGGACTTGGGCTGTCAAGCTCCAAAATGACCAAAAGCTCCACAGAAGCTAACAAAAATACGTTTTGCTGTTTTTTCTTGATTATTGGAACGTTAAGGGGACATTCCATTTTATATTTTTGCAAACATTATTGGAACATTACTTTTGAATGTTCTCTGAATATTCTGAAACGAGTAGTAACATTTAAAAATGAGAAATTGTTCTGAGAACAAACATTTGTCGTGATCAATCACCATACTCCTGAGAACCAATTCAAACTTGGTGCAACCTGTCTTGGGTCGCCAAATTTGAATGTTAAATGGTTCAGTGTTTTGAATACAGTGTTGATTGGGTGAACTATTCCCTATTTCTCCATACAGACAGCCTGTTTACCATCCATCCTAATGTGAAAGAGGCTTTAGCAGATCACAGGCCAATTGTGGCTCTGGAAAGCACTATTATTACTCATGGAATGCCTTATCCTCACAATCTCAGGTAAAATAAAATTATGATAAATCTCTCACAGTGCTGTCAATTCCCTCACGCCATTCTGAAGTCAGGGTTATCACATGCCCCTTTATCTATTATCTTTATCTAAGTATTATTTAAATAATACTTAGATACTTTATAATACTTTATCTAAGTATTATTATTCTGTTGTATTATTGCACAAGCTTTTTAAAGACTAGAAGGTGGAGAACTTTGAATCAGTGCTCTGAAACATCTGATTCGTATCTGGATTCAGTATTTACCAATCGGCTGCATTTCCTCTGTATTTCAGCACAGCAAAGGAAGTGGAAGCTATTGTGAGGGCTGAAGGTGCAATCCCAGCAACCATTGGGATTCTTGAGGGGAGGATTCACGTGGGCCTTTCTTCAGATGAATTGGACTTCCTGGCACAGAACAAAACAGCACTAAAAGTGTCCAGAAGAGACCTTCCTTATGTCATCAGCAAGGTCTGGAACTGAAATACACTTTCATTTGTATCTATGTCAATATACATTTTTATGTGAAATGTCTATTTTGATAATGCAGGGTCTGTCGGGTGGCACCACTGTCTCCGGTACAATGATTGCGGCTCACAAAGCTGGGATTCCTGTCTTTGTAACTGGAGGCATTGGAGGAGTACATAGAGATGGAGAAAACTGCACGTTTATTTGACAATTGTTTTTATATTTTACATTATGTACACTGCCTATATTCAGTGGTGAATATATTATCTATTGCAGCCTTGGATGTGAGCGCGGACCTCACTGAACTGGGTCGAACACCTATTGCTGTTGTGTCTGCTGGGGTGAAATCCATCCTAGATATCGGTCGCACTCTTGAGTTCTTGGTAAGTGCTCAAACCCAATCACCATTTTTTACAACATTTCATATAACACAAGAAAGATACTGGGTGGTCAAGTTGCGAATTATTTTTATTTATTTTTTTTTGCTGTCATCTAACACTGACTTAAAGGGGATCTATAATGCCCTTTTTACAAGATGTAATATAAGTCTCTGGTGTCCCCAGAATGTGTCTGTAAAGTTTCAGCTCAAAATACCCCACAGATCATTTATTAAATTTGGCCCTATTTGGGTGTGAGCAAAAACACGCCGTTTTTGTGTGTGTCCCTTTAAATGCAAATGAGCTGCTGCTCCCTGCCTGCTTTCCAGAAGAGGGCAGAGCTTTAACGGCTTGTGCTTTGGTTGCTCAACAACAACAAAGCTGGAGAATCTCACGCAGCCAAAATGACGATTGTCAGTAACAGTGTTCAGCCGTACATTGTTCAAACCGGAGTCGGACACTGATGGAGAGACTCAGGAAGAAGTTACAACTTTTAGAATGCAACTGGACGTTTCTGAATGGTTAGTGGATAAATTTATGTAGTTGCTGTGGAGTTGATTCAACTCATCGACTAGCATGTGCCGTCATGTTAATCTTTTGTGCAAATCCAGCGTTGAATTGACCCTCGTTTGTGAAGCATTCCGGCGTAAAATGATGGCATGATAACAACACTCTACTACAACAACTCTTCCTCTTCTCTAAAGCAGCCCAACATGGCCTCACCCCCTTTGTTGCTTGTTCCCAGGGAAAGGGTTTATGTACATTTTAGGGTTAGTGATGTCACTAACCCGGGAAGAAGCTCGTTGTAGTCCCTACCAGCCAGTTGTTGTAGTCCTTAAACAGAGAATTCTTTAAAAGAAAATATCTCCCTTTGCATTGAACTTTGAGCGTCGTAACTTTGCAGATGTTGTTTATGCTCAAACAGCAACATTACACACTAACTAAAGTTAAAAAAGTGAAATCATAATCAACCACCCCTTAAAAGTGTAATTTCACCGATAATTTCACCGATTTTCAACCCAGTTTGTATTGTTACAGTGTTGGTAGTATATGTAAATGAACAATGTTTAATCTTTCTCCGTGTTACCTGAACCAAGAAATTCCTGTTCATTTATTATTATCCCTGCCCACAGACAGTCGGATTGGCAGAGAGTTATTAACAAAACAGTTATTGTAAGAGTAGGTTTCTCACTGAAAATTGTATCATACATCGTCTACTCTTTAAACAGCATTATGGTAAAATGGAACTGGTGTATGCGAAATTATTTTGTATTCAAATGTATTCAATATATTATTTTTATTAATGTGTTTTATTTATTTATTTTATTAATTATTCCTTTTTATGAATCTTATCAATCTCTTCTTTATGAATTCTAGTCATTTGATAGTTACTATGTGTTCATTTAATCATCAATAATTGTTATAGTCCTTATTTTGCATTATTATTCTTTTACGTGTTATTGATTACTTTAATCATTTATATATTTTCTACTATATGCTCTAATATGTTTGATTATTTCCAAATGTATGATCTTTGGTGTCTCTTCTAGGCTATAAGATAGAGTGGGTGTATTTAAAGGTCAACATCTCCTATATCTTTTTACATAGCCGTTACATCAACTATGACATAGTGGATAAATCTGTTAGACTTTTTCTTAGACCAAAACGTAAGTTTAAGAGGATGTAAGTTTCCTGCATATATATTCTTTGCTCTTATTTTGCTCTTCACTTCTGCTTCTTCTCTTCTACCTCTCCTTTCGTTCTGCAAATATCTTAATTCGTTTGGGTCCTTCTTTCTCTATACTCTGATCTTCACAATCTTCATCTGTTAGATACAATACTTTGGATTTTATTATAAACTTTTTTTTAATTATAAACTTTTTGTTTAAACCTATTTGCTATTACAATTTTCATATTTACCTAATTCATTTGTTGTCTTTATAATTTTACATTTTACTTAAAAATTTGTTATTCCTTTTTCAAATTTGATCTTTGACATAATCATTGCTTGTATGCCTGGATTTCATTGCATCAGGAACACCATGGCAACAGTCTTCTTGTACGCAACAGCGTTTTGCTTCAGGGGGTTGGGGCGGAAGGTACTTCCTGTTCCTTCTCTTCCTAATTAACTGATGGAACTGCAGTTTCTTTAAGTTTTTCCCCTCTGTTTGGATTAAAACACTGTGTTCGTTGTCATCCATTTTGAAATTTTGGCTACAAACACAGAGGTTTTTCAGATTTTCCATTGCGGTGTTCTTTACGATTCTTTGCAGCCTTTAGGCGCTGCCTACAATGCACTGGATTCTTCACTGGAAAATGAAACTAACTCACTACTGCTAATTCTAAACATTTACTCTTTGAATTCTTGCACCCGGGAACAATACAAGTTGACACCATTGTGACTAAAAGTTTGCTAAGAAGTATTTCCTACTCAAGCAAGGCTGTATTTGACTCTGGTCAAGCGTATCCAATAGGAGCAGACTGGTGGGAGTGGCCTTGGATGGCAACATGCCCAGTGCATTAAGGGTGTTTTTTTCTCCGCCTTTTTTTTCCTTTTTTCTGTTTTCTCTAGTCAGGTAGATTTCAATTTTTTCCGTCTTACAACATAGATAGCCAAGTTTTATTGAAAGGCCATTTTGCCAGTGGTAAAGTACCCTTTAAGGCCGTGTGTCTACCAAAGCGTTTTTTCCAGCAGCTAGCGTAATTTTCCAATTGTTTTCAATGGGAGCGCCGCGTTTTTTAAACGCCAGGAGTGTAACGAGGCGCTGAGCGCTCAGCGTTTTTTACTGGTCGCCTCGAGTTGAAGAATGTTCAACTTTGAGTAAAACGCTGCGCTCATCACTGTCACTTTTTTAGCCAGCCGTCCAATCAGTGTGGAGGAGGGGCGGGACAAATACAACACCGACCAAATGTCACAACATTCTTGCTGTACAACAACATCAACAAGCAGAGAACAGAACAAAATGGATGACAAATTAATATTGCTGGTCTCCGAACATACATAGCACGTACTCTACATTGTGCCGACATTTTTAGTCTGAAACAAATTATCTGCGAAATCAGTTACAAGTAATGGTGCCGCGGATATTCCGTACCATAGCAACAAAGCATCTCAACTGAAAAGTGCTCTCAAGCGCTCACAGATAGGCATTTTCAGCAGAGCGCCTAGTGTTTTCAGCTGGCTAAAAACGCTTTGGTGGACACGTGGCCTAAAAGTTAATCTTTAGAAACACTAATAATCTAATAACACTAAAAATTGATTGATGTATTTTATTTATATAATTTATATTCATTTTAATAAACTTTTACCATAAGATGAAAATAGTTATAATAATAGACAAATTTTAATACTCCTAGTAAACAGAGTCAGTTTTGATTTCATATATACTCAAGTTCTAATTCAAAGATCAATGCTTTTATTTACAGGAAACTCAGGGTGTATGTGTGGCCACATATGGAGATTCAAAAAGCTTCCCGGCTTTCTTCTCTCGGCAAAGTGGATTTTCTTCTCCTTACCATGTCTCCAGTCCTCAAGAAGCAGCAGATCTTATTGGCAAGTCTGAGTGTTTAAGCTTTTACCGCACCTACATTTGAGTAAATGTCAATATTACACATTAACTGAAAGCTGTAGTGATTGTAATTGAAAGAGCTAGTTGAAACGGAGATCATAGATAATGTTTTTCTCTTATGTAACTCATCCTGCTTAGTCATTCATGAAGGGCTCTTAAACTCTGTCTTTTCTCAACAGCAAGCACACTATCTCTGGGGCTGCAAAGTGGTCTTCTGTTGGCCGTTCCCATCCCAGAGGAACATGCAGCCACGGGACAACAGATAGAAGATGCCATACAAACAGCTGTGACCGAGGCCAGGTAGAGAAAAATAATGCCTGGACATACCAGTTGCCACATATAACATAAACACTTCTAACACTTTCTTTTATATATTTGAAGCTCAAAAGGTGTCACAGGAAGAGATGTCACTCCTTTTATCCTTCAGCGAGTCAATGAGCTGACTAAAGGGAAGTCCTTGCAAGCCAGTATCCATTTAATAAGATGAGACATAGTTTTGCATTTATATTCTTATATACTTATAATGACATTTTGATTTCATGCATCCTAAACAAAGATACATAATTCAAATGTACCTATTGCATTGTGTGGTTATAGTGTAAGTTGTGTGCACCATATGTTTTGTGGTATTTTCCTGAAGTTCATTCATTTTCAGATATAGGGCTCATCCATAACAATGCCAAGGTAGGCAGTCGGATTGCATGTGCCCTTTCTAGACACAAAGAAAAAAGTGGAGGCAACTTCAGGGGTGACATTAAGACCCAAAAGTCAAAGGACCAGGGAATGGACCCCAAAACTGTAAGTGATATAGTAAGCTTTTATGGAAAGACTAATGCTAATAAATCAGTTTTATTTTCAGTGCTGTTGTTGTTGTTAACTAAAACTAAAAAGATTATATAATATAAACATTAGATGAAACACTTAAAATAAAAAAAACAAACAAACAAAAAATAGAATAAATAACACTTAATTTCCCTCAGATTGTTATCGGTGGAATAAACGTTGATTTCATCGCTAAAGGAACAACAGAGAAATTGGTGGTAAGTCTAATAACAAGCTACAGGAGCTTAAAGGATTTCTTTCTTCAGTCAGAAAGAAATTAAGGTTTTTGAGGAAAACATTCCAGGATTTTTCTCTATATAGTGGACTTCAACAGTTACCAACGGGTTGAAGGTCCAAATTGCAGTTTCAGTGCAGCTTCAAAGGGTTCTACATGATCCCAGACGAGGAATAAGAGTCTTATCTAACGAAACGATCTGTCATTTTCTAAAAAAAAATTAAAATATATATATACTTTTTATAGAAGTATTCCGCGTGACCTTTCCAACATGAATATGTAATGTGTGGCGTGTTGCAGAGCTAGTGCAAGACGAGCATTTGTGGTTAAAAAGTATATATATTTTATATTTTTTTTTAGAAAATGACCGATCATTTCGCTAGATAAGATCCTTATTCCTCGTCTGGGATCACGTAGAGCCCTTTGAAGCTGCATTGAAACTGCAATTTGGACCTTCAACCTGTGGGTCCCCATTGAAGTCCACTATATGGAGAAAAATCCTGGAATGTTTTCCTCAAAAACCTTAATTTCTTTTCGACTGAAGAAAGAAAGACATAAACATCTTGGATGACATGGGGGTGAGTAAATGATCAGGAAATTTTAATTCTGAAGTGAACTAATCCTTCAAGTTACTTTTTAATGACAGTATGCAGGTAAATATTTGTATTTAATTCAGTTTGGTCAGACAAATCCAGGAAGTGTGTGCCAGTCATTTGGAGGAGTGGGCAGAAATATTGCTGGTATGTTATGCGTCATTCAAATTATTATGAATGAATGTGTACAATTCCTCTGTTTTTGACTTTCCCTGTATTTCCTGAAGATTGTTTAAGCCGATTAGGGTACAAACCGCTCTTCATCTCTGCCATCGGCAAAGACTCTCATAGTGACGCCGTGTTAAACTATTGTAAACACATGGTGAGTTATATTTTCTACTTTGTATTTTATTGCTCTTGTAGCCAAAATTTCTTTGTAGTTTTTTTTGTATTTTACTTATCAGGATACAAGTGCAATTGCCAGATTACAGGACCAAAGGACTGCGACCTATTGTGCTGTCATAACTGAGTCCGGAGAGTTGAGCCTGGGATTGGGAGACATGGACATCCATCAGCAAATACAAGAGCAGTATGTACGTATATTCAAAGTTTTGGAGTCGTTTTTTAATGTTTTTGAAAGAAGAACACCAAGGCTGTATTTATTTGATCAAAAATACAGTAAAAACTAATATTATTACAATTAACTGCTTAATATTTTAATATATTTTAAAATGTGATTTATTCCTTTGATGGCAAAGCTGAATTTTCAGCATCATTACTCCAGTCTTCAGTGTCACATGATCCTTCAGAAATCATTCTAATATGCTGATTTACTGCTCAAGAAACAACCTGCAACCAACTAGCAAGTAGCAAATCAATCCCAAAACAATGGAAATATGTCAACACAAGGACTTTAAAGCAACAGAAGCAACTATTTTGATAGCATAATTTTTTTTTTTTATATATTCAGGTATCTCAGTTTGAAGATAAGCTTGCATCAGCATCTCTTGTAGTTCTTGATGGCAACATTCCGGTTTCAACCATAGATTACGTGTGCTGTATCTCCAAGAATCATGCAGTCCCTGGTAAACCTCTCTTATCTAATATTGATTCCGAGTGTTGCTGTCATAGTTTCAAATTAGTTATGTGCATATCTATGTTTTTCTCTTTTGCTGCAGTCTGGTTTGAGCCCACAGATGCAGATAAGGCCTGTAAGCCCTTCCTGTCAGAGAGCTGGAAAGCCCTGTCCTACACCTCCCCCAACCTGGCTGAGCTCTGCACCATGAATCATACACTAGGTCTGCCCACTCCTACAGGTAATGTAGTTAGCAACAACCTAAAAATAAGCAAATGGTTGACTACTGGACAGGAAGTTGTAGAGCTACTTGAATAGTAATCAAAGCATCATTTTGTTTTAGAGTTGCCCAGATCGGTTGAGGATGTATTGGGCTGTGTACCGGCTCTCTGCCGCCCCCTGCTGGAGCATCTACATTGTGTGGTGGTCACTTTAGGTTCGTTAGGTGTGTTGGTGTGTGGAGAACATGATGCTGGAACTGTCAATTTGCAGCCACGAAAGCAAAAACGGGTATGATGGGCTTATTATTTTAATTATTTACTATCTGTTGTCGCAGATGATTCAGTGATTGTGTCTATTCTCACTGAGTCAGATGGTACTCATATAGTCCAATCATTTTATTCAATCGTGTGATGCTTCATTTTTTAAATATTAATGCTTTTAAAACAAAAGAATTATGTGCCTGTGCCTCAGAAAGGGACAGCAGGTAGAAGTGCTCAAGAAATATAAATATTTAGGGAGAGTACTTGATATTATGTTACATTTTGAAGCAAACACTGATACTATTTGAGGGAAAGCTCTCCAGCATTTGCTTTTTCTGAGGAAACTTTGTAGTTTTAATATGGATGTAAAAATGTTTTATACCTGTCTTAAGTTTTTTGTATTATTTGTTGGTACGGCAACCTCAAATTAAGGATTAGGAGTAAAATGAGTAACATAGTTATAATGTGCAGCAAGATAGTGGGGACCGACTCAAGGAATATTACACAAATTTATGAACAAATGTCGAGTAGGAAGGGCCAGTCGATCCTTTCTGATGTCACCCATCCATTGTGTACTGATTTTCAACTGCTCCCCTCAGGCTGGAGATTTAAAATCCCTTTGTCTAAATCAAATAGGTATATGAATTCCTTTATACCTGCTTCGATCATGTTTTTAAATGACTTGTTATAAAATGTGTGCTATTGTGTTGCTGTACATGTATGTCTACATAACAAATTGCCTCGAGGACAATAAAGTAAGTATTATTAAAGTGCTACTATTATGCTATTTTAAAAGCTCCAAATTTTGTCTCTTACAATAGGTTTACATGCATCCAAGGTCAAAAAACACTTACATTTTCTCATAATATACATTGCAGCATCACCTCTTTTCTCGCAGTGTCTGAAATGGTTTAATAAAGGATTCAGTCTCTCTAAACCCCTCCTTTCTGAGAGCCTACTCTGCTCTGATTGGTCAGATGGCCCAGTCTGTAGTGATTGGTCTACCGCTTACAGAGCATATGCACCAATTCCCGATGGACAAAATCCATCCGAAGTCCCACCCTACATTTTTTTTCTTGTTCTAGAAGCCTTTTCACTTTGCTACACGTCACAATAGGGAAGAAAAGACAGTCACAACTTGAGTTTCATGCCGACTTTAAGTGTCTTCTTAAACCCTTTTACTGTGATATTAAAATATTGAACATTATTTGTGCATTTTTATACCAGAAGGGACGACTGTGTGCTGTTCATTATCCTGCGCTGGCCGTGAGCTCTAAAGAAACAGTAAATGTGTCTGGAGCTGGTGACAGGTATGTTAATATAAGTATTTATAGGGATAGTTCACCCAAAAATGAAAATTATCCCATGATTTATTCACCCTCAAGCCATCCTAGGTGTATATGACTATCTTCTTTCAGACGAACACAATCGGAGTTATATTAAAAAATATCCTGGCTCTTCCAAGCTTTACAATGGTAGCGAATGGCGCTCAAGTTTTTTGAACTCCAAAAAAGTGTATCCATCCATCATAAAAGTAATCCATACGGCTCCAGGGGGTTAATAAAGGCCTTCTGAAGCAAAGCTATGCATTTTTGTAAGAAAAATGTCCATATTTAAAAATGTATAAACTATAATAACTAGCAGACGGCCGTACGCAAATCGACTTGCACCAAAAGAGTAACCTCTGACCTGACGCATAACGTCATGACGAACTCGTTAACAGCCAGTTATTATAGTTGTAAATATGGATATTTTTCTTTAAAAAACCATTGCTTTGCTTCAGAAAGCCTTTATTAACCCCCTGGAACCGTATGGATTACTTTTATGATGGATGGATGCACTTTTTTGGACTTCAAAATCAGGAGCTCCATTCACTACCATTATAAATCTTTGTAGAGCTAGGATATTTTTAAATATAACTTTGATTGTGTTCGTCTGAAAGAAGATAGTCATATACACCTAGGATGGCTTGAGGGTGAGTAAATCATCGGATAATTTTCATTTTTGGGAGAACTATCCCTTTAACATCATGCACAATGAATAAACTGTTTCACATTAGTCTCTCTATCTTATCTAGTTTTGCTGGAGCAATGATGGTTGGGATCCTACAAGGGATGGACACTGACAGCTGCGTGCGTATGGGTCTCCTTGCTGCCCGCACGTCCTTGTTGTCTCCTCATCCAATAGATCCCTCTCTGACAGCCGATGTCATCTATCCAGAAAAGTCACACTCTCAGCTGTGGTCAAAGCCTACATGTATGTGGATGGAGGACTGAAATACAATCTAAAAGAGGCAGAAATCAGTCACACAGTGCATCAGATGGTACATATGCTACATTCGTGGGGTTTTAAGGCAAACAAACTCAATGATTGGTGTGTACTAAGGAGTTTATGTTGTGTATGCAGCCTTCAGGTGTGTTTTAATTCACTGATTTATAGTTGAAATTAATGGATCTAACCTCTGTCACATTGAGCTTATCGGTAGTGGTGGACTTCATCAGCATTGTGAAAATCCTACCTCATGACTGTACTAAAACATTTCTGTTTTTAGCATTTTACAGTATTATAACATACTTATGATGATAGCTGGTATTTTTTATAGAAGACCAGAGTCTATTTTTTAATTACTGGTTTTTAATTATTTCAACTACAATGTTTTTGCATTGCATTTTAAATTGTGGAAATTAAAATAAAAAGTTTTATAATTTAAAAATGTATTTTCTTTTGTGAACAATTTTTAATTATTGTATAATTATTATACATTGTTTTATTATTTCATATTAAATTGGAGAGTACATTAAATTTATATTACATTACTATTTGGGTGAACTTCAATGAATATGATACATTTCAAATAAAATTGATATAAAAGCAAGTAACTGAGTCGTAAAAATGTTTTAATTAAAATACTTATTTTATCAAAAAGTACTTTTCCTAAATCTGATAACATGAAGTTTTATCGCCCCTCGTGACGAATCTAGAACATTGCTGATGTTGAAAATTACGATGACAAAATAAACTACATCTCCCACAATGCATTGTGCATCGCATCTTGCGCAAACTCAATGAGAGGTGACTGGTTACTGTATTCCCTCCTCATTTCAGTGTAAGATGGTGGTAAAGAATCTGCTACCTAAATAAAACAGTAAAACTGAGTAGGAAACATTTAATCAATACTGAACATCTGAGCTGTGGAGTAGTGCTCATTCCAAACTATCAGATAGGCACATCTGATCAGTTGAAAGGCAGAAACCCCCGCCTAAACTAGAGTCAATATCCCTTGGAGTGGAATCCCTGCAATACAGGACCAGCTAGTTGAAGTGAGTACCCTACAAAACAACTGCTTTAATCGCGATCAGTGCACCCTAATATAATTACCTCAGCGGTATTAGGTTTGCATATGTGTGTTGAAGCAGACTAACCCCATGGTTAAAGCATAAAACTCTGAGTTTAAGTGAAGGGTGAAGTTAAAGGTGGACAGGCGGCGGTTCCTCCTCTAGTCGCCGGGCCGATCAGTAGGAGAGTCGCAGGCTTTAGCTCTGTGTAGGCCGCAAAATAGAAACGTTCAGAAAACACTCGTTGTCGACAAAAATATATGCGAAGAAAGTCGTTTTACTCTTTTACAAGCAGTTCAAAATACGTGTGCCTTTAAGTTTGTGTGTTATTGGTTGTAGGAGAGTGAAATTAATGTTTTAGGCGTTGTGTTATGTGCCGCACGTCAGTTGAAGTCTGTCCCAGCTGTGGAGACACCTGACCGGCTTTCACAGCGACTGACGCGCCGCTAGACATATACGACGTGAGATATCAATAATTGTGATTTTAATAAAGATTCATAGATATTAAAATAAGGATTGAATGTGTTGTTTATTTAATTATTGTCATTTTGAAGCAGAAACGGGCTCTACGGAGGTCTACGAATCTAAATATAGTGTTTTGATCTGGGATGATGTGAGATATAAGTGGGAATCTTTTATATATGCTTTCGCTGAAAATAAATAGTAATTTGCGTTTAGAATTTATTTTTGTGAGTTTTAACTACGTCGTTTAAAAAAAAATGCGTTTGTTGTGGTACAATGTCAGTGTTGGACAAAAGACAGACTGAATCGCATGTTGTGATTTGCAATTCATTTAGATACAGTGTTTTGTTCTGAGTATAACATTGGTTCAGTATTCCGTGTAAAAACGAAGTTACATAATGTAATTTATTTAGGTGTTTTTTTTGTTGCGGACTTTGAATACCTGCCATACATTCATCTCTAATGTGACCCAGTGATCCTATTCTTCAATCCCAATACATCAGCATGTTTATAGACAACTGGGCCAATTGACTGTAATGAGAGTTACATGAAAAGGCTTAATGTGCTTTGTGGTAGCTTGATGTTTTGAACTGCTTTAAGCCCATGACAGCTGACTATATTAATTTCTCATGGCTATTAACTTTAGTTTTGAGCTAACCGTATGTCATTTATCGATTTGAATATTTAACAAGAGCATTTATGTAATAGAAGTATTGTCATCATGTTTAAATCAGATCTCACTTCATCCCAAACTACTTGCTGTGACTTTCCATCAGCCCCTCGGCCAACCTGCCACAGACTCTCCTGATCTTGCCGTGCAATAGGATGTCCCGCAGTCCAGAGCTGAAGGAAGACCCCATGGAGTGCCCACTGTGCATGGAACCGCTGGAGATTGACGATGTCAACTTCTTCCCCTGCACCTGCGGCTACCAGATCTGCCGTTTCTGCTGGCACCGCATCCGCACAGACGAGAATGGCCTCTGCCCTGCTTGCAGAAAGGTAAGACGCTACTTGAAATTTGTACACAAGCTTCTGATGATTATGATAGACTTGTTGTAATACATCTAACTGTGAAACGCATTCTAATACCAACTTCAGTCAGTGTATAGTCGGCATGTTCTCAGGTTATTGGGTCACTATTACACTTGTGTATATATGACAAACTTGATCTCCACTTTCTCAAGTAGCAGTCAATACTGATATGACCGATAGTGATATCTAAAACAACTTTTAGGTCACGAACAACAGGAGAAAATGGAGTTCAATGTAAATAATGACACACAACTAACAACCTATGTAATTGTGGATAGTTTGTATTAGGAAAAAATCATTATTGTTGATTATTCCGTTGAAATTGTGATTGCGATTATTAATTACGATTATCACAATTTACATTGAATTATGTTTTGAATAGCTTTCTACCATTGTTTGAAGCAACTGCATGCTATATTTTTATATGAAAATAAACAAGCTGAAAACACTCTTCACAATAGATAATGCTTTACAATAGGGCTGGAAGATATGGCCAAAATTTATATCACAATATATTTCTTGATTTCGGTCTATACGATATAATTCCGATATCAATATTATGAACAATATAAAAGCCTCAGAAAAACTGCCAAGAACACCCACAACGGACGCCTGTACCTACAAACTTCTGAAAAATGAATTAAGTCTATGAAACCTCCTCCTATAAAAATATATAATATTTTGGAAATAAAAACAGTACAAATAAATTAATTGTTACCAAGAAATGTGAAATCACCATCAAATAAACACTCTCAGACTCACCTTATTAATATTAATATATCTTTAACTTTAAACTATAACTTAGGCTGATTATATTATTCATATAGATTGAAACACAAAAGTGCTTCAGCCAGGATAAAGAATATGAAAGTGCTCAGAGAAAAAAAGAGTGAGCAACAACAAAAACACGTTGCTGGGGAGCGTAACGTGGTGCTGAGCATCTATTTCATGCTAAAGCGCTGTGGGCTCTGCGTTTTTTACCAGTCTCCGAGAGTTGAAGAATGTTCAACTTTGGGTAAAACGCAGCGCTCATCACTGTCACTTTTTACTCAGCCGTCCAATCACAGTGGAGGAGGGGTGGGTCAAATACAACACTGACCAACTGTCACATTCTGCTTGTACAACGTCAACAGATGACAACAATATACATGACAAACATAATAACGGAAGAAAATAAGAGACAAAGCAAATATTTTACATTGTATTGACGTTTTTATATAGAAACAATACAGTGAAATGAGATACTAGTAACACTTTTGCGGATATTCCGTATCATAACAAGCAAAGCGTCTCAACTGAGAGAAAAAAACAGCACCTACTGGGGGTGTAACAATACCCTCATGTCACGATTCGATACATATCACGATACTGAACTCACGATACAATATTATTGCGATACTCCAAGGCATATGGTAAAAGGATAACAAAAAATGTACTGTTGATTAAAATGCTAAATTTGGTATTACATTGGGGGTGGAAATGAACAGGCTTGGACTTGGTGCTGGTAACCCAATGTACAGGACAATGGTGATACTAGAATAAAAATATTCACGATTCTGAAGCTGAACATACAGAATTATTTTAGACAAATATGCTTGCACTCTGTCACTGACTAGATATATTTAAAATAATGTAGGCCACTTTTTACTGGTAACACAAGACATTTGGCATTATCAGGACCCATAAATATTCCCCCATTGCATTATTATACAATAATTCAACATTAGTAGTTTAATGTAGTACTGACACAATACATATTGTCACTATCTACGATGCATATTGTTGCATTTTTGTATTGCGATATATTGTGACATGATATATTGTTACACCCCTAGCGCCTTTGGTGGACACGCGGCCTTTCTGCTCTTTCTGACAGCTGCGCCCTGAACATCAGTCAGTGACAAATGCTGTAATGTATATTGAAATATCGGAAATGTGTTTAAAAATCATATCACCGTTATTGAAAAAATTATATCACGATTATATATTGATATTGAATTATTGTCCAGCCCTACTTCACTATGAACTCTGTTAGAGAGCTACATATGGCAATTCATCTGTTCAATAAATTATCTTACTCACCTCTTGAGTAATAAAAACACCATCTCCGTGTCACTTTTACATTTCAAATCCCTCAGTTCTCGCCATCTCCGAATTACGGGCTCTGTCGCGTTCTCATTTTGCCAGCAGACTCTCCTCTATTCAGTGTAAATGGATGATTCCCAGAGGTTTGAGATTTAGCTGCTCCATTTCAACCTTTCTCACTGGTTGTGACAACTAACCTATGCCACTTCCACACCATACATGCATCAAAGTAGCTGGGGCAACTTTTCTTTATTTACAGATATGACGAGACACGCATGGGCAAGTGATGCATGTACGCAAATTTATGCGAAAACCATCCTGTCGAGTCTAAAATATAAACGCATATAACAGACTTACCATGGTGAATCATGGTAAGACAAAAACAAGTTTTGGAAGTCTTTCTTTTTATCCCTTTAATTCTGCTACTGTGTTGTCGCCACTTGTTGCCCAATATACAATCTGGTTTCTGAAGCAAAATCAGTTTAAAATCAAAACCACTGATCTAGAGAACTGGATGGTTGATATGTATTTAAACAAGAAGTTGCTGTGACTATATATTGTTGATTCTAAAAAAAAAATGTTATGCACAAGTGCAGTGGCGAAATATTGTCTGATTAACCTACCTTAATGTTCTCAGGCCTGGTTGTGCATTTGTGGCTAAAGCGTGTTGCACCACTTTCTTGGCAAACCGCACTTCCCAAGTGTAAATGCGATGTGGCTCATTTCGTTCACTGTGATAGTGTCAGCCAGAAAAATTGACCTATTTTCAGAGTTCTTTGAGCATGATAGCCCTCAGGATACAGGTTCAAGCGAGGTAACAGGCTCTGTGTGTGTTCTGTAGCCTTACCCGGAGGATCCGGCAGTGTACAAGCCACTGTCACAAGAGGAGATCCAGAGGATAAAGAACGAGAAGAAGCAGAAGCAGAATGAAAAGAAGCAGAAGGTGACGGAGAACCGCAAGCACCTGGCCAGTGTCCGTGTGGTGCAGAGGAACCTCGTCTTCGTGGTGGGACTTTCTCAAAGACTCGCGGACGCAGAGGTATTTTTTTTGTTGTTCTTATTAGTGTTGTCAAAAGTACCGACTTCGGTGCCAAGTTGCCATTTTACAAATGTGATGCTTTGAGCACTGTTGAGCAGATTCTTAAACACCTCTGATTGGTCATTGTGTTCATGCGCTCATCAGATATGTCTGTGATTGGCTATAATGATCAACACTTCAAAAACATGTTGTAAATAGACATCAATGACGCTCTTCACCGAGTGCTTACACAGATACACGAGGTAGCATTTGAAAGCAGGCGTCTATCACTCACCTGCTTTTAAATGCTTCCGCTTTCAAATTCAAACTCTTCTGTGGGTTTTCAAACACTCCCGTGCGTTGATTATTGTAACCAATCACAGACATATCTGTTGAGCCGTGAACACAATGGCCAATCAGGTGTTTACAAATCTGCTCAACAGCTCTCAAAGTGTCACATTTTTAAAATTTCAGTACCAACTAGGTATCAAAGTACTTTTGACAACACTAGTTCTTATTATATAATGACTGTTTTTAGTTTTTTAATTTGGATCTATTGAATTATAAACATTATATATATTTTTTAAAATAATTCATTCTAATTTTATTGCTATTTATTGCATTTGTTTGAATAGACTTTAACAAATTACTAGATAATGAATAACTAGCTGCTACTCTATGAAATAAACTCCAAATGAATTCAAGTTTGGGTCAGTTTTTTAGATTTTTAGAGGATTTTTTTAATGTTTTTGAAAGAAGTCTGCATTTATTTGATCAAAAACACAGTAAAGGCTGTAATATTGTGGAATATTATTACAATTTAGAAAAAAACTGTTTTCTATTTTATTGTTTTAAAATGTAATTTATTCCTGTGATGGTAAAGCTGAACTTTCAGCATCATTACTCCAGTCTTCAGTGTCACATGATCCTTCAGAAATCATTCTAATAGGATGATTTGCTGCTCAAGAAACATTTTTTATTACTATCTATGTTAAAAACAGGTTAAGCTGCTTAATATTTTTGTGGAAACCATGATACACTTTTTTTTTCAGGAATCATTGATGAACGGACAGTTCAAAAGAACAGCATTTATTTGAAATAGAAATAAATTGTAACATTATAAATGTCTTTACTGTCATTTTTGATCAATTTATTGCATCCTTCCTGAGTAAAAGTATTAATTTCTTTCAAAATAAAAGAAAAATCTTACTGACCCCAAACTTTTGAACAGTAGTGTACAATCTTGGTGAATAAAAGTAGTAATTTACTTAAAAAATTCCTTTTGAACGGTGCATGTATCTAAATCACTGGTCATGTAAAGAAGAGCAGATCACCCGGCCTGTGCCCATATCACATCAGTGAGAAATGTATCACTTCCTGTGGGAGGTAAATGAGAATGGCACAAAAATAGAGCATTTTCATCAGGGAGCCGTTTACATTTTGCTGAACAAAAAGAAATTTCCTCCCTCAGAGTCATTTCACAGTTCGACTGTGTGATAAGTGGGCAAAATTCAACGTAATGTCGGTTTTGTCGTTCATGCAATAATGCACTTGAAGGAATCACTGTCACTTTGATCATTTCTTAGGTTCTAAAGCGCCCAGAATATTTCGGGAAGTTCGGCAAAATTCATAAAGTAGTCATCAATAACAGCACATCATATGCAGGTTCACAGGTAGGAAAAACTTGATGCTCATGTGCTTCACATGTATTCATTTCCTGTGAAAAATTCTCTGGCTTATAGGGATAGTTCACCCAAAAATGAAAATTGTCATCATTTACTCACCATTCAGTTATTCCAAACCTGTATGAATTTCTCTATGAACACAGATGATGATATTTTGAAGAATGTGGGTAACAGAAGCCATTGACTTCCATAGTATTATTTTCCATACTATGGAAGTCATTGGCTTCAGCAGAAGAATGGGCTATATCTTCATTTGTGTTTTAAAGATAATGAAAATGAGGCATGAGGGTGAGTAAATGATGTCAGAATTTTTATTTTTGGGTGAACTATCCCTTTAAGGCTAAAGCAAAATGGTAGAATAAAGAAAACACACTTACATTTTGACCTTTCACTCCACAGGGTCCTAGTGCCAGTGCCTATGTAACTTACATTCGTTCAGAGGACGCCCTCAGAGCAATACAGTGCGTAAACAACGTCATAGTGGATGGTAGAACACTCAAGGTAAGTGTTAATCCATCACAGCACAGTCCTTTTAACAAATATGATTCAGAACGTCCCTTAGAAGTGTCAAGTGTTTATTGTTTTCAAACGCGTTTCCAGAAACACTGTCAAGCATATGAAAAATATTTCTTGTCTTCTATAACTTTGAAGTTAGTAAAGTAGTTATGTCTGTTGCTGTTTTGTCTCCAGGCTTCTTTAGGTACAACAAAGTACTGCAGTTATTTTCTTAAAAGCATGCAGTGTCCCAAACCAGACTGCATGTATTTACATGAACTGGGGGATGAAGCGGCTAGTTTTACAAAAGAAGAAATGCAGGTGAGCGATTATGCAGATTCACTGCAGTTCAGACAAGTCAATACATCAATTAAATTACATTTAGAAAGTGACTTTTGCTCTCTCTATATGTGTAAATTTTGTTTTTAGGCTGGGAAACATCAAGAGTATGAACAAAAATTACTCCAAGATCTTTACAAAGCAAACCCTAACTTTTTACAAACCTCAACGTGTGGGGAGAAGTCGAAGAGCAAACCCAACTCCACTCAGAGGTGTTGTTTTTAATCTCTTTATATAAAAAGAAAATGTACACACTACCGTTTAAAGGTTTGTAGTTGGTATGATTTTTTTAATGTTTTTGAAAGAAGTCTCTTATGTTCACCAAGTCTGTGCTTATTTGATCAAAAATACAGTTTAAAAACAGCAATATTGTAAAATATTATTACTTTTAAAAAAAAAAAAAAAATTATTGCATTATTCAGTGTCACATGATCCTTTAGAAATCATTCTAATATGCTGATTTGCTGCTCAAGAAACATTTATTATTATTAGCAAAGTTACTGCTTAATATTTTGTGGAACCTGTGATACATTTTTTCAGGATTTTTAATGAATAGAATTTTCAAAATAACAGCATTTATTTGAAATACATTTTTTTTGTAACATTATAAATGTCTTTACTGTCACTTTTGATCAGTTTAATGCGTCTTTGCTGACTAAAAGTATTTATTATTTTTAAAATGTTACTGACCCCAAACTTTTGAATGGTAGTGTATATAGTTCAGCTATTATATGTGACCCTGGACCACAAAACCAGTCATAAGGGTCAATTTTTTGAAATTGAGATTTATACATCTGAATAAATAAGCTTTCCATTGATGTATGGTTTGTTAGGATAGGACAATATTTGGCCGAGATACGACTATTTGGAATCTGAGGGTGCAAAAAAATCAAAATATTGAGAAAATCGCCTTTAAAGTTGTCCAAATGAAGTCCTTAGCAATGCATATCCACTCACAAAAATACATTTTTGATATATTTATGGTAGGAAATTTACAAAATATCTTCATGGAACATGATCTTTACTTAATACCCTAATGATTTTTGGCATAAAAGAAAAATCGATAATTTTGACCCATACAGTGTATTGTTGGCTATTGCTACAAATATACCCGTGCGACTTATGACTGGTTTTGTGGTCCAGGGTCACATATATGATTAATAAGTTTCTCTTTTCTTTAAAAGTGTGGTTCCCTTTTTAACTTGCCATTATTTTATTCCCAGACCAAATAGCACCAATAAAGAAGGGTGGCCCACATTACAGAGCTATGGGAAAATGGTTAACGGTTTAACCACAGAGCATCGCAAGTCCCCTCCTCTTTTAGACTGCCTAACAGACTCGGATCACATGACTCCAGACGAACCAGACCCTGAACAGGGAACAGAGCAGAACACAGGCCTCCCACCCTTCCCATCAGCCTTAGAGCCTACCAGGTACTGTACTGCAGAAGCCTAGCCGCTAGTGTTGATGGATAACAATATCTGTTGACTCATATCAAGTGACGGCACTTATTTTCTTCCTTTGTGGGTGTATAAGTGTTTTGGTGCGTGCTTATTACACTGTGCTTTCATTTCAGTCCAATTGACAAACCATCAGAACCCATAAGTATAGGAAATGGGGAAAATATATCACAGGTAAGTGCTTAAAAAAACTGAATTCCTTAGAATAGTTATCATGCTTTGTTTTTTAATTCATTTGTCTGTATTTGGTTTGGCAGACATCCAGTAGCGATTCCCCATCTCCTCCACCTGGCCTTACTAAACCCAGCCTCGTTGTGCCCATCAGCGTGGCTGAACTCGCAGCACGCTCACCCTTCGAGGGGGCGGCAGCTGAGTCTCAGTCTCTTTTCTCAGACAACAGCAATTTCAGACATCCCAACCCCATCCCCAGCAGCCTGCCCTCCTTCTCCAGTTCACCACAGGGAGCCTCCGACTGGCCCATGACTCCAGAACCACAGAGCCTTTTCACCTCAGGTAGGCGTATGCAGTGAATGCAATGTAGTAGGATTTTGGAACAATAAGATTTCTAATTTAGTAAACCCACCAATCTCTCTTCCTTGCAGACACTATCCCCGTGTCCTCCTCCACCGATTGGCAGGCGGCGTTCGGTTTTGGCTCTTCGGCCAAGCAGCAGCAGCAGGACGATGACCTTGGCTTTGACCCATTTGACGTCACACGGAAGGCTCTGGCCGACCTCATAGAGAAAGAGCTGTCAGTCCAGGAGCATTCCCCCCTCTCTCCCAACCCCTCTTCCCATCAGACCAGCCTCCCCAACGGCCAACAGCGCCTTCCTCACTTCCAGCACAGAGGCCTCTATAACTCCTTCAGCCTTCCCCAACACATGGCCGCACGCCACCCCTGGATGGGCCTCCCTACCCGCAATAACCTCACACACTTGAACCACACGGCCACCGCAGCAGCCGCACACAGCCATTTCTTAGACCTGAGCATGCCGGCCCACAGCACCGGCCTTGGGGGGATTCCTATATCAGGTTAGAGGATGCATCTGTCTTGTGCGCTCCAGTTTTTTGTGAATCACCTGTGTGTTTTAAAACACCTGGTCTAAGCGGAGTACTACAGATGTAGCCCACTGATCCAAATAGAAACAAGTTGTTGAACTCGTTCCCAGTATGTTTATTGTTGTATTTTGCACCGAGTTGCATTTTAATTTTAACCTTTTTTTTTTTTTTTTTTTTTTTAAATGCAGATTTAAATATTTAAAGGGATAGTTCACCCAAAAATAAAATTTCTGTCATTTATTACTCACCCTCACGTCGTTCCAAACCTGCAAGACCTTCATTCATCTTCGGAACACAAATTAAGATATTTTTGATGAAATACGAGAGGTTTTTTTTAATCTCCCATAGAAAGCTTTTTTTTTTTTTTTTTTTCACACTTTTTTCTGTAGTTAATCGCTATTTAAAAAAATTGAGTTTTTAAAATTTTTATATTGTAATAATTTCAGTTACTCTTCAAATTAATGAAATACTGAAATATTTGTTTAATGGCATCTTTTTATGAATGAAGGCCAGTTTCACTGATACTAATACTGGTACTGATGTCTCTATGAAATTTTTGTTTTTTAAACATTAATTTTAGACATTCAACATTACAGTATAAATAAAAGCTATCAATTTCAACATTTATTAGGCTTTAAAAAATAACTTTCACAATCTTCACATAAACCCATTATAATAAATGTCATATTTACCTGTGGCCTTATATATACAGAAATAGACTTTATAGTCTTCACTTATAAATTAAGTATATTAATCCTTATTAAAGCTAAAAACTTCTCTGTTACCTTTGTTCTTTGATTTAACATTAATGACAGACATACAGCAACTGGTTTATTAGTCTGCTGTCACTTTATGAGCTGACACTGCCGAACATGACGCGGATCTCATTTTCTCACAACTCTTTAAGTTCATTTATGACATTATTTAACTCATTTAAGACTGCTCTTATGAGGATACTCGACAAAATACTCGATTCCCGACAGAATTATTTTGGCATAATTCTATATTATTGTTTGTTCAAGAGCGAAAGAGAACTGGATACAGGCACGTGTCTTTCTGTGCACGAGTCGTGTATGTGTCACAAAGACACAACATTTACAGACAGCGTGTTCTCGTTTTTCTCATTTAAAAGCATTTGCGTGAATAAAAGCCCCGATATACTTCAAGCAAAGTTCTTTTTCGGTCTTCGTTTAGGGGTAAAACGAAGTTCGAAATGCGCGAGCAGCAATATACTATAATCAAACATCTGATACCGCCCACAGTGCTGAGAGCGATGGTTAGATGAATATGTAAAAATGTTGCGCGCTTTCCTCTACGTAACAAAATAAACACAACAAAATTGAGAAACTAGCGAGGGTTTTTTAATAAAGCATTAGAAAAGCATCTGATCATGGCAATGTGGATATGTTTGTTTGCACGAGCTCTGTAATTCGGCACTCCAGTAAAGTCACATTGCATTTATATTGTACTTCACTTTATAAAATAGATTTTCAAATCAAGCAGCTTTACCGTATTAAACACGAAAAACAGTGTCAGTCTCTCATTTCATCAGAAGTACAACTTCGTTTTCTGTTATAAAGCAGCTCTCCAGTGTTCATATTTTCACTCGCGGACATCTGACTTCTACGGACTCGAGAGGAAAAATGAACTGGAATATTTTCCGAGTGAATGAAGGCAGAGCCTCAGCGCACACCTACCTTACGTAATGACCACGGACCAATGGTAGTACGAAGGTGTTTACCAGCCGAAGCGAACTTTTCCAGAAAGTTTGCTTTGGCAAGCCGTTTCGAACTTCCAAAACGAACTCCAAACAAACTTCGTTTCAGCCTGATTTTGTTCGAAATGACGTCACATCAGTTCATTCTTTGATTTTGTTTGAAGTATATCGGGGCCTTAAGAGCGTGATCACATAATGTAACGCTAGCCAAATTATGACGGAAAAAACAGATGCTGCGTTAATTTTTTTTAACGCTTTAAAAATCGCATGCGTTAACGCGCTAATTTTGACAGCACTAACTAAAACTTAAACTAAAATAAAAACTGAAAATATAAAATAAAAACAAATGAAAACACAGACAGTAAACTGATGCCCTGTTCTATTTCTGATGTTCTGTTGCTACTACCGACAACAGTACAAATGGTTTCAGAACCAGATTTGCTCTGACATGTTCAGTGTAGACAACTGTTGAACCCAGTGTAGACAAGGTGTAAGGGTAAAAATATTTCAAATTTTCATTCATTTCTTCTCTTTTAGAAAACAATGGCTCTGTGGAAAGCATAAATGTGAAAGAGTGGCAGGATGGACTGCGAGCACTCCTACCAAATATCAACATCAACTTCGGAGGCCTCCCGAACTCTACCTCTTCCTCCTCCTCTTCCTCTACTTCCAGTGTGAATCACATCGGGGTGCCGGTAGGCTCAGCAGGAGTCTCGCACGGCCTCAGCTGGGACAGTGCGGCCAGTTGGATGGACCCCGCCATCATCACAGGTACGGTGTTTTATAAACTCTCAGACTGGTTACGGATAAAACCTTCGCTGGTAATAGTGCTCATTCATGTCCATTTTCAAAACTCCAGGTATCCCAGCATCCACAGGCAACAGTTTGGACTGTCTCCAGGATGACAATCCGCCACACTGGCTCAAGTCACTGCAGGCGCTCACAGAGATGGACGGACCGCCCAGCTCCAGCGCACTCCCACAGCCCCCGCACACCGGCCTCCTGGACGCGGCGGCCCATCTTTCCTTACACAGAGCCGCCTGGGCCCCTTACCTCCCCCCACCCACACTCACCCCAAGTCAGTTCCACTCCCCACCTCCAGGCTTTCAGACAGCCTTCAGACCCCCAGCGCAGACGGCCACAGACATCCTACAGAGTGCCGGTATTGACCGTCACTAAAGACAACCCTTGATTTAACTGCATTACAAACATGAAACTGCAAATATACCCCTTCCATTAATAACGTAACATAAGCTCTTGTCTTTCTACCATTTCCCTCTCCATCCCTTTCCCATCTGGATTTGTTTGTCTGTTGTCACTTTTTTTGAAGGCACACATACATCTCTGTAGAATGAGCACCATCAGTGCAGGGTAATGATTTAAATGAAGGTGCCTGGGAGATTCAGACAGACACTGAGGGTCTTAATACATATACACACACCTTCACATATGATTCTGGGGGGGAAAAAAAGAGTTTGACATTGAAATGTGTAGAGAAAACCATGAGCACTGATGTGTACATGTGACTAATAACGGCTAAACGGAATGTGCTTAAACGAATAACATGTCTGATTGACCTCACTCCTTCATCCAAGGTACAGACTGCAATTTAATACTGTGAATCTTTACACTTCCCGTATGTTAGGTCTCACCACCACTCAAAGGAAACGGAAGCGGATTATTTTAAGATAAGTCTATGTAATGCTCTCTACTTCTTACACGCTTAATTTTTACAGAGCCACAGGTAAGATTTTTGAGGGCATTTGTAGAGTCAAGACCCTGGTCCTCCTTGGAATGGAGTTAATTAATGACAGAGTGGTACCTACTATATCTTAGGAAGGAAACCATTTTGTATTCAGGGCGTTTGTCTAAAGCATCTTTGGGCAAGGATGGTGATGTGAGACCTGACATGCTGCTACAGGATGTCTGCAGTACCTTCATTCCCAAGAAGAAAGGTGAGCAAGACCACTGTGGAAGTGTTTATTGGCTTGCCTATAGAATAAGCCATTCATACAAGGTATGAATCAGGAATCGAGTCTGGAACCTTGGGAAGGATGGTGATGGTAATAAAAGGGAGACATGTCAAGGCATGATTGCAGATAATACGAGTGTTGAAAGCGTAAAGACAGGCACACACTAACATGCCCCCATTCCAAGGCCTTCAAATGATTTCTACTCTCTTTTCTTTCTCATCTGTGTGGCCATACTAAACAGTATTTATCAAATGCAATCACTCATTCTTTCAGGAAAAAAATCAATGTAGTCCAACATTTGGGTTTAACATGCTGCTGAAATCATTTAATACAAAATAAAGCGCTAAAAGAGAAGAACTGACCCATTTTCTGCTGGTCTGGAACAATGAAATCTTAAATAAAATCGAGTATTCAGTGCCTCTTGTTTGATTCTTCTTTTTTTCTGATGTTGCGTAGCTTGAGTAGAAACAGTAGGATTGTTTTCTTACATGAGGCATTTTATTGTCCAATGAAGAAATTATTGACATTGAAAACAATTACAGCACATAATGAAATTCATGGTAAATCATACATTGGAAAGATCTTTGAAACGGTGAATTTGTCTCAATTCAAACACGATCTACTGAACACAAAGACAAACACCAAGGACATGCTGAACTCATGTCATGATGAAAGCTTTTATACAACTGTACAAATGTGCTTTCATAGATCCTTCTTTTATAAGTCCCAACAGCCATGGCTTGTCACCTTCCAGAACAAAATGTCTTTCAACAGCTTCCGTGCTTTTAATACCATAAAGTCTATGAACAAGTTTATGTTAATGTACCAAGTTTCACAACATGTGAAGCTTTAGCACACCGTTCCGTTCTCCATGCGAGACTTAGGACAGGAGGTACGGGATGGTGGGGGAGGCTGAATCGATGGTGCCAGGGTGCAGAAGAACCCTGCTATGAGGGTCAGTCCCAGCCCTCCCCAGGCACTGAACATGGACCAGCCGTAACCATGGCTTATATCATCCGGGAGGCTAAACAGATAACGTGGGTAGCGAGACAGTTCGAAGTTGATGCCGGCCACACAGGTGCACAGAGAGATGATGCAGAAGGTACCTGTGGTGGGACATGATACTAATTGGTAGGTGTTTGGTAAATTTTTAATAGAACACAAAAGGGGGAGAACCCTAAAACACATTAAGGAGCCATTTAGGAATTTCACATACCTCCCATAAGGAAGAGTAGACCAGCAACGTAATGCATGAGGCCTTGCTGCCAGCAACAGCCCAAAACGCCAATGGTCCAGCCAAAGAGAATGATGGATAGAGCCATGCCCATGAAGCCAGCTGTCATCCGACGCAAATCTGGAGGTGAACATAGCAAGTTACTGGAGGTGAACATAGCAAGTTACTGGGGGTGCCCAATCCTGCTCTTGGATGACTACGTTCTTGTAGAGTTTAGCTCCATTTTGCTCGAGCACACCTGGCAGAAATTTCTAGTAATTCTTAAGGCATTGATTAGTTTGCTCCAGCTGAACTCGGCAGGAAGGTGGCAATTCCAGGAGCAGGATTGGATACCCTTGCTTGAAACTCTACTGCTATAACAAAAACTGCATTTCCACTGCAGGAACTTTCCCCAGGAACTAGGGACTTTGGGGTTGTACTCTGTGTGTTTCGATCGCAGGGACCAGGGTCTAAATCAGGGATGGGGAACGTTGATCCTGGAGGGCCATTGTCCTGCAGAGTTTAGCTCCAACCCTGAAAAAAACACACCTGCCTGTAACTTTAGTAATCCTGAAGACCTTGATTAGCTTCAGGTGTGTTTAATTAGGGTTGGTGCTAAACTCTGCAGGACAATGGTCCTCCAGGATCAACGTTCCCCACCCCTGGTCTAAATGAAGTTCCGGGTAAAAATTTCCCCCTCAGAAAGTCCCTGCTCATGAGGTAGTACTTTTTCAAAGTTCACGAACTTTCGGGAGTGGGACTTGGGCGCTGAACATGCAGATTGGTTGAGTTCACACAGCATTTCGTAGCATTTTATTTCAACCATCATTTTTTGGTGCATGCAGTAAGAGTTGTTTGCTATTCGAATCAACAATGGAGTTTAAAAAATACGGCCGATGGACCGACGATGAGGTTCAGGCTTTATTAAGTTTATATGCAGAGGATGAAATCCTGCGGGAACTGGAAAATTGCGCGCAGTCCTATGTCACCGGACTAATTTGCCTAAACTTCACAGTACTTTAGACCGCAATGGAAACGTAGACAGCAACAGGTCTGGGGGAAAAAAGTTCCTGGGACAAATTTTAATGGAAACGCGGCTACATGGGCCTGGAACAAAATTTGTCATCGGTAGGCAACCTTTAAAGTGCGGTCGCATTTACTGTTGCTCAACGAAATTTTGTGGGCGAAATTCCAATTCATTTCAATCAGAATCCTTGCAATTAGGAATTTTGCACAGATTTCCTCATGTGAATTTGCCGTGCTGACCAACAGAAAGCTGCTTGGTTTGAAAGTGACTTCTTTGTGAGTTGTGCTGCATACATCTCTATGCTATTGACAATGGATCTTTGGATTTCAATGAAATTTTGCTAATGTGACCGCACCTTTATCCAGGGCCCAGTAAGTACACTAGTAGCTAACATTAGAGGACCTTAGTGGGAGGACCCCTTTGTAAGAGGGCCCGGGACAACACTGATGCAGACCGAAAAGAGCAAGTCCCACTTACGCAGGGCATGCCAATCATCTTGCTGGATAGTCTTGGTGATATTGTAGGAAAGATCCTTTCGCGTCACTGCAGAGGAGGAGTAATAGTACTTTATAAAGGAGCAACGCTCAATAGTTCCTGAAAAAACAAGAAAATCATAATCAGCATTTTCCAGTATAATAATCAGAACTTGTACACATGCCCAACTCAAGCTCCAAGATGTAAAGTGGCCCCAGACAATTGGGGTGGTGGTTGTCAAGCTCATGGTTAGGTGGACCAGGTCCCCTGTTGAGCTGAGCCTTCTTGTGCATATGGACAAGTGTCACATTTAGATGCGTAAACTACACAGATGGCAAATGAGTATTGCTCATTTGGACTATATTAGTAGCTCTCAATCCAGATCCCAGAGTACCCTAGCACATCATGTTCAGTTCTTGAAGCCTCTACTAATGAGCTGATGAAATATATTATGTATTGAATGAGGTACACATCCAAAATGTGAACTGCTCAGGTACTCCAGGACCAAGATCACGGATCACTGATCTAAGCCACTACAATACATAGAGAACTGTAAAAAAAAAGATGTTCAGAGGTGCTCATTATGATCAATATTGAGGAAAATACCCAACGAGTTTTTTTGTGCCCTGTGCAACTGATTATAATGAATAGGCATTTTACTCTGATGCATCCATAGGCCTGATTATATACATTCTACAATAATGAGAGCCTGGAAAATGCCATTTCAAGCTAGATGACAGTCTTCTAGCTTGAAATGGCATTTTCCAGGCTCTTATTATTGTAGCATTTGCTTTGCATCAACACAGCCAACACATATTCCTATAAGGCTCAGGTGGATGTTTTTACCTTTCTGAATGAGCTCTTCGATGTCTGGGTCAAATCCCACCCTGTAGCATTTGCTCCACAGCCCCATGTTGGTTGAATTGTAGCGCCTGCTGCACTCATCCGCCGCGCTCATCGCGAACAGCTGACGCCGGTTTCTAGTCAGCAGCAGTCGGTTCTCCCATCGGTCCAGGTTCACTCGGCTGGCTCGCAGTGGAAGGCTGTGGTTGGGGATGTAAATAAAACCCGGATCGCTTCTGCGGTTCGAGAAAGTTCGGCAACGTTCCTTGTATCTCCTCGCGTCCGTTGCGTACCAGTGATCCGATGAGATTGCGATTGTCAGGAAACACAAGGCGACAAGAGACAGACAGAGACCCGTGTACAGAAGCCACTTCCCCGTCGCCATCGTTCTGCCAGGCCGCCGATCAGCACCTCATGGTGGACAGCTCCTTTGACCGAGGCAGCGAATCAATCCTGCTTGAGCATCTTTTTTTCGAGTTAAAAAGGCGAAATGTTGTGCTTGCTGTAAACATGCCCTTTTAAATGAATCAGATACGTCGATTATTACAAAAATCCCGTTCGGTCTGTTATTTCCTCTAGCTTACTCGTAGACTGTATTGGAGGAGCGGGTTCCGCTCTTCCTCTCTGAGCTGCTGCAGGCAGGGACACATGACAATCACACACAGAGGAACTGAAAATCATTTAAAAATGATGATTGAAAAGGAATTTAAAAATAAAGCAACTGAAAAAATTTTAAAAATGGAGAAGCTGAAAATTATTTAAAAATGGATTCGTTCAAATAAATCACTGCAAATACAAAAGTAAAAATTTAAATAACCTCGATTATTTCACCCACTTAAAATTGAGCAGTATGTTTGATTTACCACACTTCATATTCTGCTTCAGACTCTAAAAAAGGCCACTTTTTTCAAACTTGTTAAATAACTTCACACACTATAATTTAAGGAAACAATATAGGTTAAATTACGTGTGGGCATTTTCCACAAATAGGCTGATTTTTTGTGATACATGTTTAACCTTTAGAAAATGTTGATTGTTACGATGTTTTATTTTCTATGGGTAGATGGTATAAATACAATTTACAACCCCGATTATCTAACAGGTTCCCCAAAGAGAAACATTTGTGCATTTAACCCCTTAAATATAAAAAATAAATAAATAAACCCACACACTCTTGAGACAAATCAATTCACTTGGCCTTTGTTGCTTTCTCATGTTACACGTTATCACTCGAGGAACAGCAGTTCTAAACAAAATAAGTTTTAAGACTGCTTTAAAGTCACATATAAAGATTAATGACTCATAGTCACATTCAAAATTAAGGATGTTTATTGGTAATGCATGCACAGTACCAGAGAAGAGGGGGCGAATTACACAATGGCCTTCAGTGGGATCAGAGTTGGGGGGTTATATAGGCCTAGGTGTATACACACCTAGGCCTATATAAGGAATTGGATATATTTGAAATTTTGGATTTTACAAGTTATGTTGCCCTATTACACTATAAAAAAAAGCCCAAGTCATCAATATTTATTTTATGCGATGCAAAAAAATTTGCAAAATTTGACATGTCTAAGTGTCCTAAAATTGAGGCATTTAAACTTGTTTTTACACTGCTGAACGGTCTCATCTTCAACCTTCGGGCTGGTCAGCTCTGGTTTGAGGGTCACTGTCCTGCAGAGTTCAGCTCCAATCCTACTCAAACACACATGCCTGTAATTTCCAAGTAAATCTGAAGACCTTTAGCAGGTTTTGGTGTGTTTGATTGGTGTTGGAGTTAAACTTGTTCTACCCTGCAAGAAAATATATAGCTGAAAATGCAAAGATGTAGCCAACTAAATATATCAGTTTTAACATGTGAATATTAACATTTGTGCAATGTTTAGACTCAAATATTCAATATTGTGGATTAACCTTTTTTCTTACCCTAATCTGGCAATTTATCTTGGGGGATACAGATGTTTCAAAATGTGCTAAATGACAATGAACATTTTCTTTTTCAGCACCCCAAGACAATGTTCACAATTAATATTAGCAGTTTTACTGCTTTTTTTTTTTTACTGAAGTAGACAAAAGTAAACATTTTAAAGCACTGAAACCACCATATCACCATTTTTCCTATGTCCCCAGGCCTGCATACCTTATTTTCATGACAAATACAACACTTACTATATGTGATTTTTTTCCCCCCAAATTTTGTACATTGTTGGGTATATCAGTAATGATGCCCTCTAATGTATAGATTTTTCTCAATTACATTTTAAAAATTATAGGTTTTGCTTGTTATTTGACTACTTTTTCTTCTAATGAAAGTTGGAAAAATGACATCATAAAGCAGTCATCACTTCTTTGGAGGGAAAACTTAGAAAAGTGATTGAGGTCCTCTATTTAGATGGTCTATTTTTACAAATTTTATCTTTCAACTTTGATGTGGTCAACCTCAATACATCCACTCTGTTGAGGAAAAAAATGAGTTAGATTTTTTTTTTTAAAATGTTAAAAAACATGCAAAAAAATAAATAATTCAGTGACAATGAAAAGTTAGACTATCAATAATGTAGCACTTAAAAACGCCTCAGGCATTTGTATCTCAAAACGAAATAAAATGTTTTTGTGAGAAAGAATTGAACCAAGTCATGTGACCCACATACTCAAATACAGACTCAACTATGATAGCGGCACTGGGCGGAAAAAAAAAAAAAAAAAAAAACCCTCCTACAAATCACAAGAGTTTTTATCTTGTGGTGCACGTTGCCTGTTTAAGTGATAAACCTACTAATGAACGGAATAAATATTTTAAGGCACAATTTTCAGCAAACAGTTTGCTTCATACATCGTTTGAAAGCACTAGAGGGAAAATGTTTTTCAACTGAACTATGTGCATTTTAAACACGCGGATTTATAGCGCATTTAAATCCATTGTTCAGATAAAATTATTAATGGACCCATTAGGGGTTGCCAAAATTACGATTTAAAATCAGTCATAACCTATTTTAGTTTCTCCTGGCTCCAGAGATGCCACATCCAATAAAAGGTACGTGGGCCTACCATGTGTACAAACAAAACAGAGGGAAAACATCTTTTAACAAGTGTTGAAAAGCTAAACATTCAACAAAGTACAAAACACCACAGTATTTGTTAAACTCTTTATTCAGTACAGTTTACTTTTCAATTTCTTCAAACAATATTGACAGATTTACTACAAAAAAAAAAAATAATAATAATTTACAGTCTACTTGAAGATCAGATAGGGGAGCCATTAGGAGAACTTACTACCAGTGAAAAGAAACTTAATTCATGCAGTTCGTTAAAAGAACAGTCAGAAAAACACTATAAGAACCACACACACACACACACACACACACACACACAACGAAGCATTATTCAATCACTTACACAAGTCTGTTGTACAAAACGCAATCAAACGGCTGTCTCGGAAAAAAATCCCATCCTGCAATGAGTGTCTGAGCGCGGGCTTATTTGCAGGATCAGTAGAAAGGTCCGCAAAAGTTCGCCATGCTCAATTTAATCTGCTCAGCGTGTTGTAAACTCCCAGATCTGAAGCATGTGCAGCAGAGTTGAACTCTTCGCGGCAGCAGGACCGTCCGCGCACAAAACACTCAAACCTGAGAGACCGAGCACCAGAGTACTCTATAGCTTTTTTTTAAACGCATCGGAACCACGGAAAACTTCCTGTAATATACTGAAAGCTTAAGACAAAACAGTATAAATATCGTACAGGAAGCCAGAGAGCGTTAGGGTTAGAAGAAGTACTCTGATTTCTCCCTTACACGGTAAGGGTTTATATAATGTTGATGATGTCATGATTATGGACCCTCCCGCTGGTCTCTGATTGGCTCGATCGCGCGCCAAATCACATTTGATAGGCACTAATTGCATTAATCAAATCAAATCAGACAAAAACAACATTAATTACATGATGGATAGCCACATTCTGGAAGTTGAACTTTGTTAATTTTTTTTTTTCAGATGAAAAGAAAGATTATGTCCATCCAGAACACAAATCAGTGATTGAACCAGTTACCAAGTTTTTATTTTATATGATTTATCGTGACGTCATGGTTTCCCTCTTGAATTTTCAATGGGTTTTTAGAATAGGCTAGTGCTGTACGATTTAGTGAAATAATACTGTGGTGAACGTTACTTGAAAATACTTTCCCCTTTATTTCCATAATATAAAATACACACAGTTATAATTTGCAGCTAAACGCTTATATTTCCATTATTGCTCTGTGATGAACAAAAGTTTATGATTCTTATCATTATAATCTTCAGAAATGAACACAACTTTTATGAATTCTGAAGCCTAAATACAATCTGCAGAAGAAAAAAAGCTAAATGATGACGTTTAATGTGTCCAACATCCTCTGTAGTACCATTTAGCCATTTATTAGCAACTGTCTTTCTTAAGACAAGTAAAAAGATTTTAAAAAATCACAAGGGGGTATTAATGATGTATTTTATGTTATAGAATAAAACGTGAAAATCTTTCAAACCTTATTTCAGGCAATTTTACCACCAAAAAAATCCATTCAAAAACCCATTGGCTTCAGGTACCAGAAATGCTAATGCTAACTCGTTTCCAGTTTTTGGCCTAGGTAACAGAAATACGTCATCCCTCCATGTCATACAGGTTTGAAACATCATGAGGGTGAGTAAATAAATAGTGACTTTTTATTTTGAGCGAATTATTAATCTTTCACATTAGCTGTTACTTATGGCAGGAGTTTGTTGTTTCCACTAGATGGCAGTAGCGGCAAACTCGCTGTCTGGTCCAGCCGTCTTCTGTGAGAAATCATTTACTGTGTTGCAGAAAACGTCCTCTGCTGTACTTGAGTAAAAGTGAGATGTCCAAGTAGACCGCCACCTATAATAATGATATTTCAGCACAATAATGGTAAGCAATAATCTTTTCTCTATTAATATGCATTCAGCGTATTAACATAATAATCATAACAAATGTCACTGCCTTTACAAACACACATACCAGGAGTGATACACATTAAGTTAAATGTTTTGACATGATCCCATTTCAGAGTATCGTTTGCTCTTAGCTTTCTTTCAGGTGCTGAGGCAGCATTAATTGGTGGGAAGGTGAGCAGGGTATTAATGCAGACAGACAGCATATTCTGGGCCAGTGACAGTGAGTCAGCACCACAGCAGAGGGGGAGGCAGAGAGGGAGAGAAAGAGAGAGAAGGTAAAGTTCTACATCGCTCACCAAAAGCTGCAACCGACAAAACACAAAAAGAAGCATAACACAATTCATTTTTAAAGAGCAAGCAATAGGGTTTTTGCATATACACTTTGTAGCAGCTGATACACTTGAACATATTGCACCATACTGCAGTGAATCTCCTTGATGCCGTTGAGCTGACATTGAAGTGGCTTACAAATCTTTTTGCATTTGTTGTTCTATATACATACCTTTTTGACTGTCACATTCATGCTTGTTTGCGGTTATTTCACATTCTGATGCCAGGACTGATTTCGCTGCCAATGAGTGAGATATTCTTTGCTGCAGGAGTTTATCCACACACTCACTCACTCAATCACTCACGCAGGCGCTCTAAACTGCTGAATTCTCTGCTTCATGGAAGACTGCAGAAGCCTGCTGGGAGCTGCTGAGGCTTTCTGACCTGACTGTCCTTGAATGCTCTTGAGAGAATGATGGAGAGAGAGTGGGAGAGAGAAAGAAAGAGCTCCAAAGCACTGGCACAAAACTCCTCGCTCTTCATGCTTTGTAAAAAAAGAAAAGAAAAAAAAGCACTTGGCTCATTTGTCATCATCTTCAAATTCTATCAAAGTAAACATACTCAACTAATGTGTTTCATTGCAACACATGAGGTATTATATATATATATATATATTTAAAAAAAAATAATAATGATAATTAAATTTTGCAAAAAGAGAATAAAATGATCATTATCCATGAACTGCAAAGTCAAGGACGTTTGAAAAGTGTAAACTGTCAAAAATCAGCTGCAGCTGATGATGTGATACCTAAGAAGAGTGACTTTCATGCTGCCAACAATGTCACAATCTGAGCACGTGGATCATGTGATCTGGAGGGGAGGAGTCACACTGAACCTGAGAGTGAAGGAAATAAACTGACTGGTTAATAGACATAAGTCAAGTAAGTATTTATTACTGATAAAAATTATAACAATATATTAATGGCATTTATGTTCATAAGATATATAAGTATATTCAGTCAAAAGTGTTAATTCTTTGACATTCTTCTAAAATGATATTTAAACACTCTTTCGAATAATATCAGAAATCCAATATGTTTGGTTAGAAGACCGCAATGTTGCTTTAGTCAATTTTAGGAACTCTTAATATTTATTCAAAATATCAATACATGTAAAAAATGAATAAATAAATAAAATAATAAATAAAGCAAGAACAACAATATAGATGGAATATGTAGCTAAATATACAAATAAAAGTTAATAATAATAATAAATTTAGCCCTAAACAGCAATTATCAGGGTTTAAGACCTTACATATAAAAAATAATAATATAGTAAATAATAATAATGATGATGATAATAATAATAAATTATTATACAACAATAATTATTATTATTGCAGGCTAATATGCAAACATATATATATATATATATATACATACATGATATATATGTGATAATATATATTTATATGTATGTATATATACATGTATTATCTATACACACATTATATATATACATATACAAGACACTGCATATAAAAATAATATAGTAAATAAAAATAATAATGATAATAATAATAAATTATATAATTATTATTATTGCTAATATGCAAACATATATATATATTAATAAATGCTTTAGAAGTATTTTTTAACTAATGTTAACAAATGGAACCAATGAATCTTTTTTAATGTAAAGCAAAAGTAAATAATATATTAGTATTATTTATTCATTTGTTTTTTAGTTTTGTTTTTATCAACAAAAAAAGGGTTAAAGGATTAGTTCCCTTTCAAATGAAACTTAGCCCAAACTTTACTCACCCTAAAGCCATCCTGGGTGTATATGACTCCGATTACGTTCATCAGAAAGAAGAAAGTCATATACACCTAGGATGGCTTGAGGGTGAGTAAAGCTTGGGGTAATTTTTATTTGAAAGTGAACTAATCCTTTAAAGAGCTATGATGAAATGAAATATGTTGGAGAGTTACACTTATTGACAAGTATTTGAATGTGTTTTTCATAATAATGCCATAAAACATCAGTGCCAACATTAATCAGCTACTGTCCATATATTTCGCTCTCTAAAATCGTATATGGAGTGAACATATGTGTAACAATGACTGGAGGACATCACAGCACTTCTGTGCACTGACACTATCACATTACCAACAAACAGATGATCCTCTGGAACGAGTCTGATGGACTTAAATGACAGTGTGAGCTGTAGATTGTATATATATGGTGATGGATGATGATTCAAAGTCTCCTCCCGTCCTCAATGCCGCAGGCTGACACAGCTGAAAGGAGCGATCTGTATTCTGGGAACAGTGAGGTCAACCGATGCTTAGCCACTGCAACTTATTAAATGGATAGATGACTGAGAGAAGCTGCATATGCACTAGATAAGCACACTTAATGTACTGACTGATACATACATGTGCTGATACAAGTGCCGAATATGCATAAAAACATGCGACCTGACAAAAAAACAAAGCACACTGCTCTTTTTTCCCTTTATCTTTTCAATTTCAGTTCCCCAAACGATGTAACGCACATATGTTCAGGGCTATTACTGTATCTATCCATACGCCGCATCAACTTTTACTGGCCTTGGTTTGACAAAGAGCACTGTGCATAGTTTACATAAGATGGACGAATTGATGGACATGCCTTTAATTATTAAACACGGCTGACGGCAGCATTACAGAGATAATGCGAAGAGGAAGAAACCATAAAGTGAGCCAAAGGAAAGGCACAGACTGAATGAATGGATGGGTGGATGTATAGATTGATGCATGCATTAATATCTGCATTACGCAGTCCGATGCGACCATCTGATTTCAGAGCAGCGCAGTCAGTGAGAGAGGGAAAAAATGCTTTATCAGGTAATCAGGACACATGACACATGCAGGAACTCAATCTAAGTGAAGCAGTGTGATGCGCTTCAGATGCTTCAAAGCTGTCCGTGGACACAAAACACATCTGAAAGACTCGTCAAGACATTAATGTTGCATTTCAGATACAGGAAAAGTCCTGCATGATGACAGCAGGATATGCATGATTCATCTGTATTGAGTTGTGCAGAGTTTCCGTCTTTAAAGGGAGTGACTAGCAGCACTGAACGTGCCAGAGGCCTGACTAAGGGAAATGCAAAGTCCCATTAGCCCGACTTTCCATCTGATTTATGAGTATTTACATCTGTGTGTGTGTGTGTGTGTGTGTGTGTGTGTGTGTGTGTTTGTGTTCCCTTTAGAATTAATTCAGCAAATGGTAAAGTATTTATAAAACACAACATGTGACAGCTTGTGCTCATAGAAATGTGACAACCTGACATGAAAAATACTCTTGACCTGTAAACAGTTTATTTTTTTTTAATATATATTTTTTTTATGGTAAAATCTACCTTCATTGCATAGCTGTCTCTTGTCTGAAAGTATGTCAGTGTGTTTTTATTTGGTAAAAATATATAATATAATATAATTATATTATAATTAAATAATAATATTTTTATTTTATTTTATTTTATTTAGACAACAAATACTTTGGGGCAACTTTCAAGATACAGAAGGGTATTAAAGCACTGGATTTTTAATATTTTATAATTTATTGTAATTTGTATTGTAATTTATTGTTCAGCACATTATAAGCATGGAACTTATGGGAATCCTGTGCGAAAATTCAGGCTCTAAGTAGACAATATATGGGTTTATATATTCAGGATTTATAAATATATATTCTGACGTAACTATATATTCATATTTTACATTAATATATTTAGATATAACTATTCAGATATTCAGATTTATATATTCAGAGTTATAACTATATATTCAGGATTTATAAATATATATTCTGACGTATAAGTATATATTCAGATTTATATTTATATATTCAGATTTACATTTACATATTCACAATTTAAATATAATTATTTCCTGTTTGGCCCCCAATAATATATATATATATATATATATATATATATATAAACTTTCTATTAAACATATTTAATATGGATATTTATATAAATTTGGGTACAATATATATATATACAGTACTGTGCAAAAGTCTTAGGCACGTCAGTATTTTCACCCCCCAAAAAAAGTTTTAAGCTGGTTATTTATATATTTTGCTGTAGTGTGTCAGAAGGAAATATCGGTTCACATTTCCAAACATTCATTTTGCCATTAATTTTAATAATCCAGTGATATTTTTGAATACACAAGGAGTTTTACAACAGCCGGTGCTCCACACGGAGATCTGATCTCACCATCATCGAAGCCGTCTGTGATTACATGAAGAAACAGGTGAAACTGAGACAAACTAAATCCAGAAGAACTGTGGCCGTGTCTCCAAGACGCTTGAAGAAACCTGTTGTCAGACTCCTTGTGTATTCAAAAATCTCACTGGATTATTAAAATTAATGGCAAAATGAATGTTCGGAAATGTGAACTGATATTTCCTACTGACACACTACAGCAAAATATATAAATAACTGGCTTACAACCTTTTTTGGGGGGTGTAAATAATAAATGGATTACGTAATCAGATTACAAAAAATTAAGTACTTGTAATTAGATTATATTACATTTTAAAACACTCGTAATCAGACTACAGTTACTTTTTTATTGATTACATGATTACATGCTATTCCCACAAAGGAAGTAAATTATGCATAATTCATTGATTCTCCCCAATTCTTTTTTTTTTATCTTTTAAATTTTTCTTTCTAAAAAAGTCTACTTCTTATATACGTTCAAAAGGTCTTCCAGGTTTGTGGAATTGCATACACAGACCAGCCACTAGTCATGTGACTATCACTGAAAAGTGAGACCCACACAGAATTTGATTACTGGATTTACCGAAATCATTTCACTTTTAAAAAGTGTTTTCTCAACATTGCAGCATTGCATATTTAATCTACTCCTGACAAACACATTAAATGAAAACTATCCCATGACTTGCTCCGAAATTTCTCTTTAAAAATGACCGTTTTAGACTTATCCGTGACGAAAAACGCGGCCTCCCATTCACAACCATTATAAACCTTGGAGGACTAAGGATATTTTTAAACATATCTCTAATTGTGTTCGTCTGAAAGAAGATAATTTTAATTTTTGGGTGAACTGTCCCTTTAATTATTACTTGAATTATCACTCAGTCATTTAACCATGTATTAGTGTCTTTGGAAGGCTTTTGTCTTTCAATCACATTAAAATGTACGAATTCACATCATTTCATATTAACATGCAATGCAGGGATTCCCCAACTTTTTTGTCAGCTGAACCTCCTGAGATTTTAAGTTAATAATTAGGCCAATAATAAAATTATAATAATAATAAAATTAAGTCAGTTAATGGTCACATGACTTGGAGGTAATCAAATAAAATATATATTTTTACCTTTTTTAGTAAGTGTTTTATTTTGATTGCTTTTTATTTTAAAATTATTTATTTTAAATGTACATTTTTTAGCTTTTAATTAAACTCACAAACCCCAGACTAGGAAACCCTGACTTAAAGGAACACTCCACTTTTTTTGAAAATAGGCTCATTTTCCAACTCCCCTAGAGTTAAACAGTTAAGTTTTACCGTTTTCGAATCCATTCAGCTGATCTCCGGGTCTAGCGGTACCACTTTAAGCATAGCTTAGCATAGTTCATTGAATCTGATTAGACCGTTAGCATCTCGCTCAAAAATGACCAAAGAGTTTCGATATTTTTCCTATTTAAAACTTGACTCTTCTGTAGTTACATTGTGTACTAAGACCGACGGAAAATGAAAAGTTGCGATTTTCTAGGCCGATATGGCTAGGAACTATACTCTCATTCCGGCGTAATAATCAAGGAACTTTGCTGCCGTACCATGGGTGCAGCAGGCGCAATGATATTACGCAGCGTCTCTCACAAATGTTTTCATGGTTGCAAGGCACGCTTCCTGTGCAAGCAGGAGGTCACAGGCACTGCATAATATCATTATTATGCCGGAATGAGAGTATAGTTCCTATCCATATCGGCCTAGAAAATCACAACTTTTCATTTTCCGTCGGTCTTAGTACATGATGTAACTACAGAAGAGTCAAGTTTTAAATAGGAAAAATATCGAAACTCTTTGGTCATTTTTGAGCGAGATGCTAACGGTCTAATCAGATTCAATGAACTAAGCTAAGCTATGCTAAAAGTGGTACCGCCAGACCCGGAGATCAGCTGAATGGATTCGAAAATGGTAAAACTCAACTGTTTAACTCTAGGGGAGTTGGAAATTGAGCCTATTTTCAAAAAAAGTGGAGTGTTCCTTTAATGTAATATTTAATACACTTCATGTTGTTGATAAAGAATGGAATATATTTTCTTTTTTGTTTTGTATTTTTATATCAATATGGTACAAGATTATCCTATTCAAATCAATGTGATAAATGAGTTTAGTCAAAAGTGATCTAAAAGTAATCAAAAAGTAGTCAGATTACATTACCTTAAATGTGTAATGTAATGGATTACGTTACTAACTACAATTTTTGTCATGTAATTTGTAATCAGTAACTGATTACAATTTGTAAGTAATCTACCCAGCTCTGTATATTTATATTACTCATTTTTATTAATATATAATAAAAACAAGTAATATACCCTGCTAGGAAGTTGCCCCAAAGTATTTACTCTCTAAATGACCAAAAAACACTGATTTTGCACTCAAGCCAATAACCTTGTCTGACCTCAGATAACATACATCTCTGGGCCTCCATTAGGGCGGTCTGTTTTTGTGCCTGAGAAATCCACAATCAGTGCAGCAGACGGCAGAGATTACACAGACTGAAGCTGCTGTTAATTGCGAGGCAGCGTTTCCAGCTCCATCGTGGCACAGCTGGAGGATCCATGTGAATGATTTTAACATCACAAGATAAAACTGTTTTATGACAGGGAACACATGCAGATCACTCTCATCCTCAGCACTAGGACGCATATGGTCGGCCAGGACAGGACAGAGGCATGAGACCCAGGAGCCCAGAGCTCGCTGCTCGTGTGTGTCTCTGCCTCAGGAACTGCACTGGGCCTGACGCCAGCTCACCCCACCCCAGCTCCAGCCTGCAGAGGACTGCTGCAGCTCCAGAGGGCAATGCAGAGGAGGAGAGAGCAAGGGTACTCCAAGCACAAGCCACTCCAATATCATGTTTTGAACTCTCAAGGGAAACCAAATGTGCCTGATGTGCGTGTATATAAAGGAAACGGGCGGTAGGTGGATTGAAAGCAGGAGATAGACATCTTGTTGACAATGTAAACTGCCCGTTCACATCCTTTTGTTGTCATGTCTGTTCAGTGTGAGCTGGATGACTAGGGGCTTTCTGTTACAATACACATATCCACACAGAAAGCCCCATAGACCGTCCTCATTATCATTATGATCACATTGCTTAAAGTGTTAGTTTACCCAAAAATGAAAATTCTGTCATTAATTACTCACCCTCATGTCATTCCACACCCGTAAGACCTTTGTTCATCTTCAGAACACAAATAAAGATATTTTTGATAAAATCCAATGGCTCAGTGAGGCCTGCATTGTCAGCAAGATAATTAACACTTTCAGACGCACAGAAAGCTACTAAAGACATATTTAAAACAGTTCATGTGACTACAGTGGTTCAACCTTAATATTATGAAACGACGAGAATACTTTTTGTGCACCAAAAAAACTAAATAACGACTTTATTCAACAATATCTAGTGATGGGTGATTTCAAAACACTGCTTCATGAAGCTTTGAAGCTTTACGAATGTTTTGTTTCAAATCAGTGGTTCGGAGCGTGTATCAAACTGCCAAAGTCACATGAACCATTGAAATTTCGAAACACTTATGATGTATCGAAGCCTCGTTTACTGAAATCACGTGACTTTGGCAGTTTGATACGCGCTCCGAACCACTGATTCGAAACAAAAGATTCGTAAAGCTTCGAAGCTTCATGAAGCAGTGTTTTGAAATTGCCCATCACTAGATATTGATGAATAAAGTCGTTATTTTGTTTTTTTGTGCACAAAAGGTATTCTCGTCACTTCATAACATTAAGGTTGAACCACTGTAGTCACATGAACTGTTTTAAATACGTCTTTAGTACCTTTCTGGGCATCTGAAAGTGTTAATTGTCTTGCTGTCAATAGAGGCCTCAGTGAGCCATCGGATTTTATCAAAAATATCTTAATTCTGAAGATGAACAAAGGTCTTACAGGTGTAGAATGACGTGAGGGTGAGTAATTAATGACAGAATTTTCATTTTTGGGTGAACTAACCCTTTAAGGATGTTTTTGATAAGTTTGAATTAAGGACAAAGTGTCCAGTGTTCAGCTCTGCACTGCAAGATATCCATCATATGTCTTTCATCATGACTAAATATTTGTCACTTTCCACAAATAGGGCCTGGAAACTCTTCTTTTTCATCAATTGGACAATGAAATAAATCACAAACATTCATCAATTCACACATCAGTTGTGGTAAACGGAAGCTCAAGCATGTTTGCTTGATGTGCGAGAACCAATGAGGTTCTGTTTATGTTCGCTGATCAATAAATATGTGAATAAAAGCCTAAATTCAATCTGTTCATCATATAAAGTAATGGCCTTTTTTCAGAAAATTTGGACTAAACCGCTCAAATCATATGGATTAGTTTTACAATCTCTTTATGAACTATTTGAAGCGTCAAAGTGGTAGTTGCGTAGCTGTCAATGGAGGGACAGAAATCTCTCAGATTTCATTAAAAATATCTTCATTTGTGTTTCCAAGATGAGCAAAAGTCTTACGGGTTTAGAATGAGGGTGAGTAAATGATGACAATTTTTTCAACCCTTTAAAACCCTTATTTGTGTCATTTTATAGTCATAACAATAATTATAACATCAAAACGATAAAAAAAAATCTTACAATAATTTGGGTTACAAGGTTAAATGTTTAGCAAATGCAGTCGACTGAAAAAAACTGAAACAAAACTATTTACTTGTCATCCAGTCATGCTGTAGAAAGTGTTTGAATGATGTCACTTCCTGCATGTCACAGTTTTTATGTAATATTTTTGCAGAAAATCATGCAGCAACAGGGTTGGTCATAAAATATCTGTTATTTCTGACATTACGTTTTGGTCATTAAAATGATTTCATAATTAAAAAAATATATTAATCATTTAAAAAATAGTTCTTACTGATAAGCATTGAATATCATTTCAACAGATTATGATACAATTATAATATTAAATATATAAAAAATTCTATGCAAGATTAAAAAAAAATAGAAAAACAACCAAATAAATAAATAAATAAGTAAAAAAACATAATGGAAATACACCTTTACAAACTCAACTGATAGAAGTTTTTACTGCTAAGCATTGAATATCAAATTATTATATTAGATTTTTTTTTTTTTTTTTTTTAAATTACAATTTTATGGGGATACAGGCATTTAATGTGTTTTAAACTAACTACTTTTCAAGTTTATTTTATGTTAGATAATTTATCAAACATAAAAAAATGCAATGGGACAGAAAATTATAGCGCATTCATGAAACGTGTCATTTACTTGTGTTATCAAAGCTATAGCATTTAAAAATGTACCTCCAAAAACCAGTAACATACACCTGACAGCTGATAATTAAAAATTTATTGATTTAGATGTATGATCAAATCATATTTGACATAAGAAACAAAAGAACCCTTGCATAGATCACAGACCATGCCTTTGTCAATGTACGACAACATTAAAAAATAACTTAGCATAACAAAGATAAAAAAAAAAAACGTACAGAAACATGTTAAGAGGACATGAACAGTTTGACCAGATGTACATGGAACAACCATTAACATGGAGTCATCATCTGTCTAACATAAACATGTAGCTGAGATGGTCAGTAATGGCTGTATAGTTTGGGTATCCGGAATTGAATGTTTTGTCAAATGCATCATTCCACGACATTATAATCCATGACTTGTTTCATTCAGCATCCTGAAAGCAAACAGCAAAATCTCAAATGAAGCCAAAATAAATAATTAAACCGAATACGGAAATCCGATCAGTGGAGTTTGACGGATTAAAGAACTTTTCCCGAACAAAAGGGAACAGAAATAACATTGGCGTATAAATAATGAAGATGGCTTTAGGAACAAATGACAGCAAGGGCTTAAAAAATGATGCAACCAGAATATAGTTGATCCTCAGTTTTGAAAGGCTAAGCTCATGCAGTCTTCCATACACCATGCAGATTTTTGCAATTGCTAGGTTGCTGTCGAGTTTTGGTTTGGTATGGTGGTATGGAGTTAAGGTTATTACAAAAAAAGTACAATGTACAGTACATTTTCGATGCTAATGCCATTATTTTATTTCATGATATCGATAATACAAGCTATAATCTTCCTATATATTTGTAATGGCTTGTCTTATGGACTCGTTTGTGAGTCTACTGTAGTTTTATCAAGGGCATGGGTTTGTTATAGCACAGTTAACTATAGTGCCACATGGACATAACATGGTAATATAGCTAGACGAGGCCACGCAGGTGAAGAAAATAAGTATGTCTGCAACGTCCTCCAAAAAGGCCACAACCTGGGAGCACACCTAGGGTTCCTCGTTTTTCCACAACTACCTTTCACATCGGGTTATGATGGCACGTCAGTCGTTTATTTGTTTTTTATTATTCCACTACAGTGTATTTTACCTTTTATCCCTTCTTGAAATAAGGTTTCAGCTTGTTGTTAGGAAATTCTGAGCGAAGCAAAACTCCAAACTAATTAATAACAACAAAACATGTAGTATGTTATGGATTTACACCTTTACAGACTCAACTGATAAAAGACCTACCTCCTAAGCCATAATTTTTTTTAAATGTTGCTCATAAATGGTCATCACCTCATATCAGAGGCAAAATAAACTTCTTAGTACTACAGTACTAACACAATGTGTTTCAAGAGGGAAAATTTCTGTTATAGTCTCTCAACATAAAGTACATGAAAAATTAATTTTGCCAACTAACACATTATCATTGGTGGAAATTGTTTGTCCTCTTGCATTATAATATGTTTAAATCTCTATTCTTATAAAAAGTTTGCTTGCCACAGCCCTTGGTAAATATCAAAATAAGCATTCTGGAGCAGTCCTGTAATACACTTAATCCCTATTGCTATGATTTATGGTGTAGTTATTAAATATAGGATTATGCATAGCACCATAGGGTTTGATCACCACTCACATGCCCAGTAGAAACAGTTTGTCCTTATTTTATCATTGTTTCATTTACATTATCAAATGGAATTGTTGTGATAAAATGATTTGTAGCCTGGTTGTTTTGTTTGCGAAGCCCATTTTTATGAATTCTAAACAAAAAACACATTAATAAAGCCCTGAATACTTCTTCCTGACACAGAGGTGACTAAATCCATGTTAGTGTTATAGGAAACTGGCCAAGGAAAAATACTGCTGTTTGCCTTTGATTACAATCACACCTCAAGGATCAATAAAGGTCACATGATCAGGCGACTTGTTTACGAGCTGGTCTAGCAGACTTGCTTGTGTTTGTTAAACGAAATTACACCCAAAAAGACTAATTTAATCATGGCCATTTTAAAGCTTTTTTTTAATTATCAAGGAAAATGAAAAACTTTCGCATTTAGCTCTATGCGCTGAAATTAGCATGAACACAAGATTTCACATTAAAGTCATCAGTACACTCGATAAATCAGTTAGGTCTGCATTCAAATTTGGTCATTATAATATACAGGCTTAATATACCATAGTCTTAATTTGAGGTTGCTATACTAATGGGCTAAACTATGTCTTTTTGAGAATCTACTTTGTACCCTGTGGTATAGGAAAGCCTGTGCTGTTGTCTCTTCCCAGATCTCGCTCTTTTAAAAAAGGACTAAACCAAACCAAAGTGAATGTTGATTGTGCTTAGCAATGGAGCGTTACAGATATGAGGGGTCAGGGACGGTTGCATTGTTGCGTTTGTTGTAAGTGCTTGAAAAAAAGGCTAATTCTAGGGCACACTAAGTGTATTATTTCTGACGTATCATCACACTTCACAGGCTGTTATGTATCTGGTGTTCTGCTCTGCAGTGAGCTGTGCGGCGACCTCACTGAGGTAGACTCTTTATTATGGCACAACATAATCAAAACCACAACGAAAGGCAGATCGAAAACTCTAAAAGGTCCCGTCATGTGAAAGTCATATAGGTCTGATTTCATACTCAAGCTCAGCTGTCATATGAAAACACAGAAAATGTTTGAGTTTGTGCCTGACAACCATGTGTCACGTTCAACAAAACAACAACGGAAATGAAAAGCACTCCGAATACACTGTAATGACCAGCCTCGACATACATTATGACAGTTCCAGAGCAGATATTGTTCCCTTGCCCTGCCTAAAACTCCAGTTACTCTGAGGCACTTTCACCTGTCCGGTTGCTGATAGGGTCAAAGGCACTAGCAACTAATATGAGAAATTCTGCCATGTTCTCTTTTGCATCCTGCTAAGATAAATCAAGCAATTTTTGATATCGTAAATCCTAAATTTGATCGCAAAATGGAAGCGTGAAGTATAATTGCCCATAGTTTTCTTTTTTTTTCCTTCTCAAGGAGAGAGAGAATGCCCATGCACTGCACTATTTAAGTTACATTATTATTATTTTTTTTTTAACAGGTGTGCTTAGTATGAGTATATGCATTTGATAGTATCTTGATAGTTCTTTTTCTGTGTCTTTGACTACTTTTTAGATTGAAAAGTTTGCATCCCAGCGTTGGGGCTTGCATATATATTTTGTCACATTTCAGAAAATGTCAAGGAATCAACGTCCCTAGTTTCCCTGATTGTAACAACGACACCCTTATGAGGTATCTCAATTGCAACAAGCTGTTATACCGATGTCATGCATTAAATATACTAGGATACACAGTACCTTAGTTGAGTAGGCCATAATGCAGGTTCTTTTGACATGCTATGATATCATTAAGATTCTGTTTCCCGTAAGGTTAAACATTCAGTCTTTAAATACACCTAAATGATAAGCATCTCAAATCATGACACACTAGTGCACTTTTCATGGCGACAAATAAGGAGGTTGATGGAGAGGGGGAGCTGATGGAACCGAATGCAAAAGAAAAGCAAAACAGGAACAGATGTCTTATCGTCATGAGGTAATGTCCGACGCATGCCAATATCAAAACGAGGATAATCTAAACATGCTAACTATGAGGCTCCTCTTTCGGCATTGTGCTGTCTTATATCTAAAGGGCATGGCATTTAATCACTTGGTGATATCTAAATTACAGCATCTGCTGGAAAATAGCAGCAATGCGGATGTCCATGAGGCGATGACCTTGGCCTCCGTAGCATCCCAGCAGAAGATAAGTCTGTTCATATAAGGTGCTTTGCTGGTCAGTTGGGGAAGACCACCTACGGACAAGGCGTCCACCGAACACTTGCACTTGGTCTTTTATGCACTTTCCCGGATGCAATGTGCAGCTTGCTGAAATGTAGTCTGCAGTCCATGCGTGAGTTTTTAGTAATCCTGTTGTCGAGAGTCCTTCAATGCCTGTGGACGTTAGCTAGATGCTCGTGGAGGCTTTTTTTCTGAATCATCCTCTTTGGAAATGTATTAGACTAAGTATCATCTGCCTCATTTGCTGCAGTTATGTTCTATATGTTTTGGTGTAGTATTTTTCTTTCGTCTGCATTGAAGAGATATTCGCATTGCAAGGGCTCACGAGAGGAGGTAAAGTAAGCATTCATATGTGACCAGTCAGTACTTGACTGAGTTTTCTACTGTGTCTCTAGACATCGGTTAGCAGCTTACTTTTGTTCACACAGTTCTGGTTAGCGATAGTGCAGTTGCCAGTTCTGAGGTTGGCCTCTCTGAAGTTGTCGATGCTGTTGTTTATGTCTCCGTCTATCTCCATGTACTCTGACTTGCTGACGGTCGAGGAGCTGCGACGACTAGAGTCGGAATCAGAGGCGATGTTCGGGTTGCTCACGTTGAGGAGTTGGGCCTGCTCCTCTCCTTCGGTTTCTCTATGGTAGAAGTAGTTGAAGTTGGACACGATGACAGGCACGGGTAGGGCGATGGTCAGCACACCGGCGATGGCGCACAGGGAACCCACGATCTTGCCCCCTATAGTCACTGGCACCATGTCCCCGTAGCCTACGGTAGTCATCGACACAACCGCCCACCAGAACGCGTCCGGGATGCTGCTGAAGTACGACTCTTTTTCCTCGGCCTCTGCGAAATACACAGCACTGGAGAACAATATGACGCCAATGAAGAGGAAGAAAATAAGCAATCCAAGCTCTCGCATACTGGCTTTGAGGGTCTGCCCCAAAATCTGAAGGCCTTTAGAGTGCCTTGATAGCTTAAAGATCCTAAACACCCTGACCAGACGGATCACCCTGAGGATGGCCAGTGATGTTGCCTGCTCGCCCTTTCCCTCCTTTCCGTCCGGCTCCTCCGCTAACTCTGTGCCCAGCGTGATGAAGTAGGGGATGATGGCCACGATGTCAATGGTGTTCATCATATTCTTAAAGAAGGCCGCTTTGCTTGGGCAAGCAAAGAAGCGCACTATCAATTCAAATGAAAACCAGATGATACAGAGGGTCTCTATAATGAAGAAGGGATCAGCCAGGATGTTTGGTTTGTAGTAGAAGGTGGTGTTGCCTATAGTCTGTATACGCCCCCTAGGGTCCTCTTTCAGTTCAGGTAAAGTCTCCAAACAGAAAATGACAATGGAAATTAAAATGACCATAACGGATACGATAGCAATGCCTCTGGCCGGCCCCGAGCTCTCGGGATGCTCGAACAGAAGCCAGATTTGCCGTTGAAACTCCTTCTCTGGTAAGGGCCGCTCTTCCTCACGGATGAAGCCCTCATCTTCACGAAACTTCTCCATCGCTTCAACCCCAAGTTCATAGAACTTAATTTCTTCCGAGAACATATCCAATGGGACGTTTGCCGGCCTTCTCAGTCTTCCACCGGACTGATAGTAGTAGAGGATGGCGTCAAAGCTCGGACGATTTCTGTCAAAGAAGTACTCGTTTCTCAAGGGATCAAAATACCGCATCCGTTTCTTTGGGTTACCTAAGAGAGTCTCTGGGAACTGGGCAAGAGTTTTGAGCTGGGTCTCGAAGCGCAGCCCCGCTATATTGATGACCACTCGTTCGCAGCATTCATGATCGTCGTGGTCAGGCGGGTATGTGTCCTGCGGATGTCCCGGCACGGCAGAGGTCTCGTCCATGTTGTCCCCAGCCACGACTGTCATCCTGCAGGTCAAAGTTGGAGCTCCGCAGGAGTTAATTTAATTGAGTAGACATCCAACTGCCCTCCCAAGGCGTCGCTTTCCTTCCTTTTCTCCGATTCCAGACCCTTAAATCTATCTCGGTCCCCGGGTATAGGGTATAACTTGATGTTTCCTCAGTGTGGCCCCACTGCGGTTGTCACTGATTCGACCATCGCTCCTTTCCGCTGCATCCACTACGGCTGCCTCTGTCACCGAGTCAGAGAAAAATGGATCGAACAGCGGCGATATTTGCTTGCTCAGCAAGTTCATACTACTTATTTATTTATTTACTTGTTATTGTATGTATAAATCACAGAAGTGCACAGCCTTAAGGGCACAATTCTGAATTATTATGCTCATTTAGGTTATTGAAAAGATGTGACAGGACACTGTCACTTTTGCTCCATCACCACATACATGCAGTCTACTTCTCACTATATAGGGAAACATACTATTGAATAGCTTAGATGTAAGTTTGAGTAAATAAATTGATAGGAAAACATGAAAATGACTTTCACTTCAGGCTGATACAGGCAGTTATAGTGCTCACCTCGCTACTGAAGGAATGCGTCTTCTGCCGGCAGTCTCCTGTCAGTAATGCACCCTCAATTCCCTTTTGTTGTAGAAAATGCCCTTGTAAAAGCTTCTTCACATCTTCTCACTTTTAAAATGTTCAGTTGCGCTCCATAAATGTGACATCCATAACGGAAATGATTCACGACATTCGCACGCGATGCTATAATGAAAGAAATATGGCTTTGATGTGTATTACAAAGCTTAACATTCAGTTTAAATGAGGGCTAAAAGACAAGAAGCGGAAAAAAGGCTAAAAGAAAACATGAAGCCGCAACGTCCTCCCTCCGCTCATGCTCGTGCGGCGGCACCTTGGTGTAAATGGCTTATACTGCATGAGAAATTGTAATGCTGCAGCTCAGCTCAGGCGGGAGATACATTAAGGGGGCAAAAGCGAACCATACCATTTCCAGACATTACTGCATCAGCAAAATTTCCCTCTTACGAGTAGACAAGATGACGAGCGGTCTGTTTTATCTGGACACACTGACAGGGGGTATGGAAGCGAAAGGCTTCTTAAAGGGGCGATCAATAAGGGGAGAGGGAATAATTCCTTAATCATGCCCAACATATTGTTGCACTGTATTGCACATGGGAGAACGAGGAGCGGGAGAGGGGGGTAGGACAGTATGGGGGAGGGGTTCGACGCAATGCAGACCGCGCGTGGCCACAAGTGCTTGTCCACGCAATGCGCGAGAGCATTTATGTGCCAACACTGGCGCAGTATCTGATTCGCCGAGCACTAATGTGCACAGATACTTTAACTGACCACACTAACCAATAACCACAATAAAAAGACGACTTCTCTAAAGTGCTCTTCTTCGTGCAATACTGCGACTTTTTTCCACCCAAAAGAGTTATGGAGCTGCACAGCTCCATGCGTGTTGTTTGAGGCTAGATCGTGCGGGGGTTGGAATATTTATAGAATAACGTGGGTGTATGTACTTGGACGGACGGCGATTTTTGCAGCACCTCGGTTAGAGCTCTTGCCAGCATATGCCAATTAGCCTATAGGCATTTTCACCCTCCAAAATTTCATATTTTTCTCTCAATAATTAATTGGATTTTTTTTTCTTCAAATGTTTGAATGTTTGAATTTGTGAGTTACTTGTTTTAATATTTGGTCATTTAGAATAGTGGGGAAATCTATAATTCTCAAATATGTATCAAGAATATACCACTGATATGATTAATGATGTCCGACGTGACAGAAATAAGAAATCATTTTAAGATGCAGTTGACATGTGCCAGTTATTATATTCGTGCTTGGAAAAATGTAAAATTTTACTATTTGTTTGTACTACTAAGTAACCTACTATTATAGTTTTCAGACAGTTTTGATAAATGAATATTCCTCAGATATTGCTTTTCTGAGGTCCTTAGATATTGCTTTTCATAGGTTTCTCCATTTATCTTGAAAAAAATGTGATACTTGAATTAAGCAGACAATAATATTTTAATAAATAGTATTTATTATATTGTAATAATAATCAAATATTATTAATATTTTTAAACATTTCAAGAATTCCACTCATTTTATTTATTTATTTATTTATTTATTATTATTATTGTTTTTTACAATCTCTGTTACACTGCCAATATGTTTACTTTAAGCCCCACTAAAACTTTAGAAACTGAAAATGTTCATCACAGAAAGGTTTAAAACTTAATAAGTTAATAATATATACATTACAATATAAATCTGATGATGAAGTAATAATACTTTCATTAATTAAATTAACACAAATAACTCCTTCACGTCTGTTGATTCACCGGTAGGTGGCGCACAAACATCATCAAACGATGTAAACACAAGAGAAATGACTGATCCGTGCATGACATCTTCCCATATTGTCAGGAACATGTAACACAATACGTGACTTAATTAATAGAGGGAAAAGCTTGAATAAAAATATACATAAAATAAATATATGCTAAAATATATAAGATGACCTATGAAACGCAGACGGTATATCCAGATGATCTGAGTTGATCTACTAATTGGTTTCAGATAAATCATCATGAACATGTCCATCAGCCAACCAGAGTACAAGCACAACAGTTTTCATTGTCAGGCACTGTTAGAACAGCAGCTCCAGTGAGCTCTTAACTGCTAAATATCATGAATAAGAAATGGGCAGCCCTTTCCTCTCCTCACTTTGCCGTTCAATGACTTCCCCTCAATACATGTAGGCCTACTTTCGGTGAGCAGTGATTAGTTCAATCAACATAAATGCATCGGTAGTCATTAATCAGAGCTATCTGAAGTGTCATAGATCCTACCTGTTATACATTATTGATGGAATAATTGTGCAGTTTTGTAAGCGTTTCATCTCTCTGTTTAAACTGACCATGACCAAATTACTTTATCTTGATTTTGGAGACATAATATAATTGCACACCTCCAAAAGTTTCTTTAAAAAGGACACTGAATCTAGTCAAATTGCAAGTGTTTATGATTAAAAATAAATATTTTTTTCTTTTAAGTTTAGCCAGCAATATTATTCAACGTAATATGATACAATGCTACAGTGAAAACTCTACCATTTTCGCATCATCAGCATGTTCATATAAATACACCCCCCCCCCATCCCCCCGAAAAAAGCCAAATAAAACCGGTTAAAATGAAATGTACAATATCTTTCACAGGATCATATTTTTGATCACTCAGATATTAATTATTGATCACAGAAAAAAATGAGAGAAATGATTCAAACAAACTTTGATTATGAATGTGACAAAATATTTATTTACCAAAAATAAGTTAATTCATACCTCATTAATGTGTTAGAAAAATAGTTTGTTCATTTGGTCTGATAATGTCATGTAGGCAGGTTAATAACCAAAACAAATGTTAAGGTAACAATTATATCTAGTGTCAGACCAATTACATTTTATCCTGAGCAAAGGCAACATGTGCAAAGAGCAACTCTTGAATTTTTAAAGCACACATATTACACAAGGCAGAGATTACTGAGATATTTTAAGAGCAATATCTCATAAGGTAATGACATGAAGGCTTAAACAAAGCTTAAATCAATTTATAAATAATAAGTAAATAAGTTCTATTACAAATATATTACAATATATTACAAAAATCAGTGGCGGCCTGTGCGTTAACATTTTTACTTTCACTTTTTTTGATATCCTTCATTAATTTTGTATTTCATGGCTAAATTTGAAAGTTTCTCTTCACCTATTGTCTGACAACAAATTTGATGACGCACTAACGTAATACTGAAAACATATGTGTAGGCCTATATAATATTTTCACGATATGTATTTGCGTTATTATGTACATTAATGGGTAAATGGAAAAGTTAATTGTATTCCTTTCAACTACATACATTTATCCTCCTCTGGCGGACCGCCACGAACATAAAAGGTTATAATGCTCACATGCTGCATGTCTACGAAGGCAATATGAACTTCTGTCTTCTTTATAGAGAAGAAATGCCTTCATACATCTGCTGCATCCTGCAATTAGAAGTACCATTGAGGTGGTGACACAGATAATGAGACATGCACCCATCAGTGAATGTGACATTTGCGTTCTCAAACAGGTTACAGGTAGGCTGTTGGATGACTCTCTACAGATCCCTAACCCAGCCGCAAGGGGGCGATAGATACCCATTATATCACATTAAAGCGGCGCTGTCCACTTGAACAAGTGAAAAAATAATTTACTGTTTACATAAAGCACCTTCTTTCAGCGTAGGAACTTAGCACACTATAGAAATCAGCTAATGTGATGTCACATATACTGACTAGTTTACAGTCATTATCTAGAGTTGGAACTCTAGAAACAAGAACGAGGGTATGCACGTGACGTCACCGTCGGCTGTTATGACTACGGTTACGCCTACTGAGTGGCAAAAAGACTGAGTGGCAGCATTGGTTTTCAGCGTGAATGCCGCGAAAAACACACAAAACACATCCAAAACGGCAAAAAGCTTTGCGATTGACTGTACAAATAGCCCTGACACAAAATATGAGGTATATTTTTACAGACTGCCGAAAGCTACAGAAAAAAGAAGCAAATGGATCGCGGCAATTCACAGAAACAACTGGACTCCAGGCAGAGAAACGTGGATTTGCAGTTATCATTTTGTGTCAAAATGTTGGATTTTGGGGTAAAATCATACCCTATATATTGTATTGTTATATATTGTGTTGACAACTCATCAATTAAATATTTACCATCTTATACTCTGCATAATTGAGTGTTTTTAAATAAACACTGACAAAAACTATACACGTTTTAGGGCTGGACGATATGACTATATATATAACATTGATATAAGTGATCACTCTGATTTAAACCTACCTATATTGTATTTATATAAAGTGTTCACAGGCAGATTTGCTTTATGTATTTCTCCGACATCGAATTCAGGCACATATAACTGTCAGGAAACATGATTCCTGGCTGCATGTCAATATCCATGGATTAGGTTTCTTTGACATGTTATAAGGAGCACTTTCTAGCTCAACCTTTAGTGTAATCGTTTGTTTTACTCGCGTTTTCGCAGTTTCCTCTATTAAATCCAGTCATGCAGCAGGTTCTTTTGCCACTCAGTCCAGCTGAGGGAGCGTGTTCCGGCGGGAAAGTGACGTCAGTGCATACCCTCTATACGCGACTCTTTTTGGATTTCTTATACATCTGTGAGTTTGCATATATGTTCATCTGATGGATTCAAATTTGATATGCTTGATGAATTCCAGTCGTCGTCATTTGAATTCTCTGATATCCCCAGAGAGGGTTTACTGTCGCTTTTATTTCGGTCACATAGCGAAGGTAACGGGCGGCCACAAGTTACATGCGTATATTCCACTTGCTCCTCCGCGTCGTTTTCTCGGTGATAGAAGTAGTTAAAATTCGACACGATTACTGGTACCGGCAAGGCGATTGTAAGAACTCCTGCAATGGCACACATTGATCCAACAATTTTGCCTCCAATGGTGACGGGGTACATGTCGCCATATCCAACAGTAGTCATGGTAACAACCGCCCACCAGAACGCGTCAGGGATACTAGTAAAAGACGATTCTGGGTCGTCCACTTCAGCGAAGTAAACCGCACTGGAGAACAATATAATGCCGATGATAAGGAAAAATATCAGTAGTCCAAGTTCTCGCATACTCGCTCGTAGGGTCTGGCCGAGAATTTGGAGACCCTTGGAGTGCCGTGAGAGTTTGAAAATCCTAAAGACGCGCACCAAGCGGATAACTCTTAGTATGGCGAGAGACGTGGTCTGTTGTGAGCTTGCTTCGGACTCTGAAAGGTCTAAACCTAAAGTAATGAAATATGGAATAATAGCCACAATGTCTATAGTGTTCATGATATCTTTGAAGAAGGCAATTTTGCTTGGACATGCAAGAAACCTTACAAACAGTTCGAAGGAAAACCAAACGACGCAGATTGTCTCCAACAAGAAGAATGGATCCGTGAATGTACTTGAACTTTTTCCTGAAGTCGTTCCGTTCGGCGCAAGGTGGTTATTGAATACACGATCATCCTCTCTAAATTCCGGCAAAGTTTCTAAACAGAAGATAACAATTGATATCAGGATGATCATTACAGATACTATAGCTATGATTCTGGCTGGCCCTGAGCTGTCAGGATACTCGAACAGCAGCCAGATTTGACGCTTAAACTCACTGGACGGCATTGGCCGTTCGTCTTCTTTCAACAAACCCTCGTCCTCTCGGATTTGTTGGATGGCGTCATCACCGATCTCGTAAAACGTGATTTCATCCATAAAAATCTCAACCGGCACGTTGATGGGTCTTCGAAGCCTCCCACCTGACTGATAGTAATACAGGATAGCATCAAAACTTGGTCTGTTTCTGTCGAAGAAGAACTCGTTCCTCAACGGGTCGAAGAACCGCATCCTTTTAATCGGGTCTCCTAGCAACGTGTTCGGGAATCTTGCGAGTGTTTTAAGCTGTGTTTCGAAACGCAGACCTGAAATGTTGATGGTGACGAGCTCGCAGCACTCCTCGGGACGCTCCACTTCGCAGAAGTCCTGGAAGGGGGCAGCGTGGTCCACCACGGTCTCATCCTGGTTCTCGCGGGACATCTTTGCCCCTCGAGAGTGTTGCCTGTTGTTCCTCCACGACTTGCCGCCACTCCACCAGTTTTTTGGATCCGATAGTTCCAGTCTGACGGAGATCGAGCCCTAAACTAACTTCTAAAACTTTACTACCTTCTAAAACTTTTTAAAGCTGGTCTATTTGGTGTTAGGGAATAGAAGTCATTCTGACAACATGCTCAGCCGAGAGCTTAAACAGATATAGTACCGCTCAGACTGCTTAAGACAGCAAAGGGTGGGCTAACTTTGATTGGCACACTGAAGCAATGCGCGTTGGGTGTTTTGAACTTTACTGGCACGAAGTTAGAACCCGTAATTTGAAGACTGAAGAGCATGACGTTGTTTTTATTCATTGTATTATCAAGTACATTTTAATTATAAATATATAGGACTACATTAAATATATTAAAGACAATATTTATGTTTTGTTGAACAAATGATATTGTCTTTTCCCCCCCGCAAATGACCCATTTATGATAAATTTCCAAACAGTTTATTTCACACCCCAAGTTTTTTCAGTGCTGTTCACGCCTGGGGCCCCTTGAACTGAGGTGAAAGTGCTGGCTTGACTGACACATGAGCACCCGCAGTGGATGAAGCTTTAGCATCAGTTACACTGTACACTTTACAACTAACACCATGAGGCACCAAGTAGAAATGTGATCATGCATCATATTCATTGGTGCTGATTGATATGGAGAAAGAGAGAGAGAGAGAATCACCACACCTCCGACACCTGTGTGCTGGAAGTTGTCTGGATCAGCTGTTTTGGTTTATATATTCTGTGATTTTACTTGTTTGCTTGTTTGTTTTAGACCTGATGTGCTCTGATTAATGATATCTTTATTTTCAGCAGAACTATCAGGAACCTCTATCTGCACGCAACAGTATGGAAAATTACTAACATAGGGCGAATAACGAATTGACAATTTTGGAAAAGAAAAAAAAAAGCCTAAAGGCCCGTTCACGCGAAGGATGATAACTGAAACGATAACAATAAAGTTTTAATAATTGTTCTAATTCTATGAGAATAGGTTCATCCACACCACAGCTACAACGACAAAGAGAAACTATATTGTAAGAATCACTTTCAGAATGATTTTTTTCGCAGCTGATGATTGATGAAACTTTGACAGCCAATCAGAATCCACCCAAATTTAGAGCTTGGGCATTTAAAGAATTTAAAAAACAAGTTTTTTGCCTTTTAGTGTGAATATTATGTTAGCCTTACTGTTATCTGTAAGCTAGTGTGCTCCAAAACAATGACAAAATTCGTATTTAGAAGATATAAGCGTTCTAAACTTACAGTCTCCCACATCCGCCAATATGGATCAACGATTTTAATGACATCACTGATTTTCTGTCCAATCAAAATCTAAAACGTCCCGCCCCCTACATTATCAATATCTGCGGCTAAAATCGTTCACTTGTTCACACATTTACTATTTTCAACATGATTAATGGCACAGTGCACTATATAGGGGATAGGGAACAATTAAGAAAAAAAATGCTTTCCATTGGATGAATGAAGTCTGGTTTCACGTTAGTGTCACACGAACCGCATAGTCTGCTCCGGTCCAGAGACACAATAGCACAGAGCGGATCATATGCACAAGTCGACGCAGACCAGAAAACGTATCGGACCCATTTGAATTCTGCAAGAATGCTGTATTTTAAAGCGATATGGAGGAGATTAGGAGGAGAAACGGTTAGAGATTAGGAGGAAACTGAGGCTTTTCCGAGCTCAACTGCTCTGGCCGAGCTGTGATATAAATGAAACGCTATTGGCTATTTTAAAAAAAGGGGAGGAGCTGTTTGATATGTCCTGCCCAGTCTTCCTGTTTCAGTTGAAATTATGTCAACACATTCAATAATGCTGCATGTTCCAAGATACTTCAGCGGGCCTTTAAAGCGGCAGACGACAAAACGCTTGAAATAAACAGAACAATATTGTGTATTAGTGTGGATGCTAATATAGTTATCGTTACAGTTATCTTTATTGGTGTGAACGGGCCCTAAGTCTGTGAGAATAAGGGATTTGGGGGTAAACTCCGCTTTTTGGCGGGGTTCCCCTGGTAAAATTAGCATTCCAGGGGCTAAATATCATGTTATTTGGGGTCGCACAGTAGCCTATATAACCATAATTAGACCTGCAACTTAATATCAAAAGAAATAGAAAGTGTTTTTTACCCTTTCTAAAAGCCGTGTTATTTTACTATCTTATCAATTTGTTAGTTGTATTTTATGTTCTAATCTTGTAATTTCATTCTTTCAGCATCTCTGTCAGAAGTCTTTGACCCATTTTTGATACACTCTAAAAAATGCTGGGTTAAAAACAACCCAAGTTGGGTTGAAAATGGACAAACCCAGCAATTGGGTTGTTTTAACCCAGCGATTGGGTTGTTTTAACCCAGCAAATGGGTTAAATATTTGCCCAACCTGTTGGGCAGTTTTATTTAACTCAACTATTGTTTAAAAATTACTGTATTTCTTGCTTAAAATGAACCCAAAATATGAAAAAAAAAAAACATTTATTAATATGTTTAATAAATGAACATTTATTAATAAGTTCAATGTATAATAATTAAACAATAGACATTTATTAAATTGCTTAATAAATGTTCACCTTTTGATTATTATTGTTGTCTCTAGTAATTATGTGTCTGATTTTTAATTTCCAACCTATTTTGGGTTCATTTTAAACCAGCCATATTGTAATTTTAAACAACTGCTGGGTTTGTCCATTTTCAACACAACTTGGGTTGTTTTTTACCCAACGTGCTGGGCAGTTTTATTTAACCCAACTAATAAAACTACAACTACCACTACGATTGTAACTTATTTAGTTCTGCAGCTGTACCTCTGTCTTCTTTATTAATGAATTACACAACACTGTTACCGCTCCTGACATTAAAAATAACTCTGCATATGGATATAAACAGACATGATAAATCAGTCAGGAGTTTCCAAGCAATCAGTATAACAGCAGATTGAATCTTGGAGATGTACCTGATAAAATCTCTCTAGCCAAGGCAGAAAGGCCAGGGATTCCCATGAGAGGAAAATGCTGACAGTATGCAATATGCCACCTTAATAAATGGCAGCAGCACTGGTCATGTGAGTAAAGGACAGCCCTATGGGACGAGATATCATCATTCAATTCCCACCCAAAACGTCAGCATGGAATTCCTGCAATGTTCAGATGCCGTCAGGCTCCCCGAGGGATCTGGGCTCACGTTCCACCTTGTTGTGTAATGTTGTAATGGTACATCAAATGAATTTATCATGTTTTCATGTATGACAACCCTTAAGCCCTCAAATTTCAAAGATCTTAATATGGAGCTGCGACCTGTGGCGCTGACAATCTTCAATGAAAGTTACTCTCTGCTTCTGTGCAGTTGTGTATATAATAGTATGAGTCTTTCCCGTGGCTAAATAAAACTCAGATGAACTTAGAGAACATCTCTGTTTAGTTTATCAACTCATATTACACACTCTTGTCCAACAGAGAGCTTAAAGCTTTCACCATCCCCTGTGTGTGATAGTATACCTTAAAAAACACTTGTGTGTGTGTATAGTGGGACAAATCTGTACTCATTCACATACTAAGTATGTTTTGGCTCAGTAGTTGATTTGCATGTGAGGTAACATTCCTTTTTAAAGGGATAGGTCATTCTAAAATTATTTTGTTTACTCAGCCTCGTGTCATTAAGTGAATGTCCAGGCTTCTTTTTTTTTCCGGACAACCAAAGTGAATGAAAATTGGACTATCAAGTTCCACAGGTGACAAATAAGCAGTTTTGATAATGTTAAACAAAATTAAAACATAGTTTTTGTTCATACTGAACTAAAATATAAAAGATGAAAACATTTAATTTACATTTTTTAATTATCTATATTTCTTTTAAAAAAATCACCTTTAAAAAGATAAAAATGGGTGGAACATTCCATATTTTATATTTTTTAGTAACTATAAGACTTAACTAGCAGCTAATATAGCTATGTCCTCTCAGATGTGACAGAGACTGATATGTGGGTGATGGTTGATCTCTCTTTTAAATGATCATCCTCTTAAACATTATTAGCGCATTTTCATGTAAAGTTATTCCGTGACCTAAATGGAGCATGATAGATTGTTTGCAACAACACCTAATTGCTACATTTAAGGTGAAAAATGTTTTTGTCAAAACAAGCTAAAACACACCTGCTACTGAAGCTCAGCAGGTTCATAGTGTGAGACAGTGCTAAGTTGCTGCTGACTTCGACACCTTAAGCTGCTGCAGATCAAGGCTTCCTCCATAGAAAGTGAATACGACTGCAAGGCATTGCGCCAGTTCTTGGGGTTTGATGGTCACCAGTTTTAGCAGGGTGTCAGTTGAGTTTGATGACCATGTTTTTGCTGATAGGCGACCATGGCATGAAGCACAGGGGATGAAACCCGAGATTGGAAATCCGGAAGGTTGGAAGGTATCTTCTGCATGCTCTGTTCCTCTCCTGACTCTTTCCGGATTATGATTACATACCTTGATTAAGACTTGCCCTTTTTAGTCTCAGACACGGTCTGTCGTCTGTAGCTGCAGTCTGAGCTGGACGGCAACCCTGAAGTGTGTCTTGCTCAACATGAAAGTGCTGGTTTTGAATGTGAATGAATGTAAAGGAAATCTTCTCTAATGTCATTTCATTTGTAGTTTATTGGAGGTTTACATTCATCTAATTTCTGAGCCAAAAGCATAATTTTGAGACAAACTGTTGAATTTAATGTGCGTTTTTATAATGAAAATGAGTCATCCTAATATTTTTCTTGTTTCTTTACTTACAAAAACATGACCCTTAAAAGTTCATTCAGTAGGCCTATTTTTAATGTTGCGCTATGCAGTCATCTTGGGCTTATAGTGGCACCTAGTGGTATGGATGAAGCATTACACAGAAACGTATGTTTAAAAGTATATATATACACACACACATACACGTTTCTGCGTAATGCTTCATCCACACCACTAGGTCCCACTATATAAAAATAGGCCTACTGAATGTACTTTTAAGGATATATATATATATATATGCCTTTTTAAAAGCTGCTATACATTTATATATACATTAAGTAGTAGTCATTTTTTCCCCAGTTTTACTGCAAAAGAAATGTGAAAAAATAAATAAAAAGCAGATTTTTATTTTGTATCTGCCTTTTTTTTTCTTTTTTCTTTTAAAGCTGTTATACAGTTACATACTTTAAGTACAATTCATTTCTTTTTGGAAAATTGACTAAGGTATGAAATGAACCTTCTTAAAGCGTGTGAATGCTCTGAACAAAATTCAATGAAAAAGGGTTTTCGTATGCGAATATCATTCCTTGATAATTCATTCCGAAACAGCAAAGCGGCCATAAATCCTGAAGTATCTCTGTAACAAAACTGATACTGTAGCTGGAATGTTGACGTATGCAATACAGCTGAACATTGTGTGCATCATGTCTCAATCTTCTCAGTAATACTGGATTGGGAGAGACAGATGTTTAACCCTCAGATGCAGCTGAAACTGTATCCAGCCTCACAAGTATCCCTCTGGACTGCCAGGAACTACAGCTAGTATTAATAGCCCTCCAGCACTTTCTGAAGAACCGTATTGGAAAACATGCCCTAATACATGCAATTAGTCTGCATTGAATCAAATCGATAGCAAGTTTTAATGAAGAGCTATAAAACAATCGATCTATGACTGGAGTTCTCCTTTCTCATTTGGCTGATTCATGCATTTACTTTATAACAGGCAAACTGGTGAGACAGAAAGTGGTTGGAAATGTTCTTTTAGACTCTGTTTATTTATATTAATGACAAATTGCTTGAATGCCACTAAAAACCCTTTTTCAGACTCAATACGATCTGCGAGGCTTGGAAGATTTTGGTTTGTGTTGCTGACATGTCGAGAAAATGCTGTTTTCTGCGCTTTGCATCCACTTTGCATGAGCTTCCAAAGGATGAGGATTTGAGCTCGAAATGATACGGTAAAACAGACACCATTATTACTGTTTGTATCTCTGAGTATCAAGTGCTGAGGAAGCCTCTAGCGCTTAGCGTTTAGTTTCCGACACGTTCTGTTAGCGATAGACCAATCACAACAGACAGTGCTGTCTGACCAATCAGAGCAGAGTAGGCTCACGGAAAGGAGGGGTTTAGAGACACTGAATCCTCGAACAAACCATTTTCAGACTCTTTGAGAAATGAGGTGATGTGCAATGTATATTATGTGAAAACTGAAGTGTTTTTTTGACCTTAGATTCATGTAAACCTATTGTAGGAGACCTCCAAAACAAAATGAGGAACCTTTAAAATGGCATAGTAGGGGGGCTTTAAATTTTAAGCTTCCCTATCAGCATTAGAAACACGTACAGTAGTGGAGGAGAGCCTTTATAAATTAAGGTTACCCTTTTAAAAGATTCATGTGGTGCCCTCTAGTGAAACATCACACCATCTGTGGGCACTCTGCAGTGTTGGGAAGGTTACTTTAGAAATGTAATAGGTTACAGATTACAATTACCCTATTTAAAATGTAATAAGTAGTCTAACTATTTCAATTACTTTATTAAAGTAATGTAACTAATTACTTTTTGATTACTTTTCTTAATTTCTAATGAATGTTTTCAACTGTTAATCATTTTCAAACATTTAAACCAGGCAGGGTTAACCTCACAGTAGTACTCAACACTGATTACACTTTCAAAATCCTTCATCACTTGAATTAAGATTATAATAATTTAATTTTAAAGTACAGCCACCACAAAATCAGACTTGACTCTTTTTTACTTTGAGATCGTTCTGAGGTTAAATACAGTTTTAAAATCATCAGAAATATTCAATAGCATTTTAATAGTTGGCAAATATATATTTTGCACTGAACTGTTATATTTGCGCCCTTTTCTGATTTCTGGATGAAATTATTTTTAGATTTCCAACACTGGAACATATTTTTATCACTCGCCATGGTGGCAACTCTCAGACAGGTTGTAGCCTAAAGCGGTAATGTGGATTGATGTAGGCAGACGTGGTGTGCTGCAAATTCAAACAAGAGAACCAACCAAAAGCATCAGAATAGCATTGCTTTACTAAAAGGCCTTTAAATGGCAGGAGGCATCATGCACATCAGAAACAGGCGAATTAATATTATTCAACTAGTGCTGTCATTTAATGTCCAAATTAATGTAGAAACAACATAAAGACAGTATATTTTAAATATTTGATCTAATAGGTAGGACAGAAATTGAGTTAATTATCAAACACTTCACAGTCTTCACTGCATAAATTATAAATTAAATATAGATTAATCCTTATTAAAGCTACAAAAGTTCAGTCAAAAGCAGTGAGTGATTTTCTCTCTGTCTTTTATTGTTTGATTAACATATCATAGCAGCGGGTTTATTAGGCTTCTGTCCCTTTAAGACCGGCTGCACATGACGCGGATCTGACACACCGCCGAATCCGATGTCCTCACAACTCTTAACGGTCATTTAAGATTTGATTTAACTCATTTAAGACTGTGCTTACGAGGATACTCGACAAAGCGGACATTTTTGCATACTTGTGTTTTTGTCCGTTCAAGCGCGAAAGAGAACTCCGTGCGGCCGCGCGCTGTCTGTGCGCACGAGCGTGTGCGTGTCAGGAGATTCACAGACGCGCGCAAGTATTTTTCCGTCTTTATCGCGCTTGAATGGTTTAATAGCCCTCAAATTAATGATAGCGTGATCATATACTGTAACATATCATAGCTTTTTTTTTTTTTTTTTTTTTTTTTTTTACAGAAAATAATCAGATGTAACCCCCTTTGTAATCGTTAACATTAACTGTAACGAATTACGGTTACATTTATTTTGTAATTAAATTAGCTACGTAACGCCGTTACATGTAACTAGTTAGCTACTCCCCAACACAGGCACTCAGATATATTAGAACTGACTTTGTGTCATGTCATGCATTTATTTCATTGTATAATGCTGTTTGTCATTTCCACAGGTGGAAAAAAAGAAAATAAACAAAGGTTACAAAGAACTCCGAGTTTATTTCGTCTCCAATTAAGACTAATCAGAGGAAAGCAGGAAAGAGTTTACCAGACATGTACATCCAGAGTAAATACAAATGTTTGATAAACAAACATCCAGTCACATTCAGATTTACTCAAGTCTCTGAGTAGTTAGACTCCAATTACTGTGGTTATTCCTCTGCAAAGTCTATTAAACCCAGTTGTTGGGTGGCCGTACCAATGTAAATGTGATTGTGACAACTGTGGGCTATACAACCAACTAAACAGATACGTAAAACGACTTGAACAGAGTGAAATAATACAAAAACAACACCCTTTCATGCTATAGCCAACAACTTCCAGGGAACAATAATCAAATTCTTAAAGCTGGATGAAGAATGTGTTAGAATGCAAAATAAAAGAATAAAATGTTTCAACAAGGCATTTAAAAACTACGATTTTCCAGCTCCTTCAACATTCATCACAGGCAACAAAGGCTAATTTTCATGCCCCCATTGCTCCAGGGATCAAACTAGCGTATCGCAAAACACAAAATGTCTGTAAACGAAACTGTTCTGGGGCAGAAACAGAGTGCAAACAACAATACACATTTATTTGGCAAATGACAATCATTGGTGGTAAATTTTTCCACTTCAAGAATTAATAATTAATGGAATTTGATTTTAGAACAATGTTAAAAGGTGAAATTAATAAAAACCTAGGTGCACTATTCATGTTTTCACAAATACATACTTCTGCACAGACAATATTACCGTCATATTTATTCTAACTAAATGCTCTTCCACTATGTAAGTGGCCATATATTTATTAAGCCCAAAAGTACCTTTTAAAAACTTGGTAAACAGGCATATACTGACTCAAAATGATTTGAAGAAAGAAAATTTCAAGTGGCAAAATGGCTCTAAAGAACAAAATAAAATAAGGCAGAATAAGGCAGGTGAGAAACAAGGCTTGAAACGGATAAAACAAAAGAATAAGTGACTGTCTAAAGTGCAATTTAGCACAGCACATTTTGAAATGCATAAACATTAGAAAAGAGAAAAAAAAAAAAAAAAAAAAAAAAGTGTTAGGGACAAATAAACCAGAAAACCATGACATACTGTAAGAACCTCTCCTCTCTTAAGAAAGAAAAGACCTGCTTTTAATCCAAAAGGAGCTGTTAAAATCTGCATAGTCAAAAGTTACAGGTTATGAATGAGTAAAATAAAGTAGTACTTATATGTATCATGTTAATTTGGAGTTGCCTACGCACACTTTTAGAAGAATCATAACATATTACATACATAGAGAAATTAGCCTGTGGTTTCTTCGGTAATCAGATCTTATTTTGGGGTACAATATTAGTAAACTAAGACATTTAACTAACCATATTCAAAAAGGCATTAAATACTTCAATAATCTCAGGGCTCAATGACGAGGAATGAGAATTAATATATTACCATGACCAGCTAATTCCTGCTTAGTTTGAACAGTCTTTTATTTGTGCACATTCATTTAATGAGTAAGACCGGTGATATTTTTGTGCTTTAAGTTAAAAAAAACTTGATGTTTATCCAAACAAGTATGAGGATTTTAAAATTTAATCAACCTCACATTGTTTCAAACCTGTATGAATTTTTATGTGGAACACAATAGGAGGTATTTTGAAAACTTTTTTTCTCTCTCCATACAGTGAAAGTCAGTAGGGTCCAGTGTTGTTTTGGACCCCATTGTCTTTCATTGTATGAAAGAAAAAACAAAAAAAACAATTCAAAATATCTTCTGTTGCATCCCACAGAAGATTTGAAACAACACAAGTGCGAGTAAATGTTGACAGAATTTTCGTTTTTGGGTGAAAAGAGCAGCTTGGACATTCTGCCTAAATATCTCATTTTGTGTTTTACGTAATAAAGTTGGTCATATGAGTTTAAATCAATATGAGAGTAAACAGCTACATTTTCATTTGTATGTGAACTATTCCTTTCAAATGTAAGGTTGTTTTTATGTCATAAGTTAATACAAGTATCACAAATAACAAAGAGAAAGTTGGCGCGTCCCAAGGAACGGTGTGGTCGGCAGTTGTGAGCTGCTTTGCGCGTATGGATTTCGGTTGACGGTTAAGTCTGTTCCTTTCCCCCTAAATCACATCTAAAAGCTCTCAGCAACACTAAGTGCTGTGTTTCTTTGTGCAAGGCCAGCGGTGATGCAATTAAGTGAAAATGGCGGTAAGCTCAGAGATGGTTATATGGTCTGACTACACACAGATCACACAAAGCCCTCCGTTAGACAAAGGAGTACCAGCTCCTGTTCTAAAGTGGCATTTCGCTGTTGTAGGACACAGGACAAACAAACCACAACCAACCCCTAACCTTATAAAATAAGACCCTTCTGGACAAACACTTGTGTAAGATTATATTACGCCATTTGAGAGAACATTATATAAAACACCCCTTCCTAATACCATATGAAAAACTTTTTTTTTTTTGCAGTTTCTCCTCCTCAAATCCATCGTTTTGGGTTGGAGACTGGGCAGACAACTTCTGGAAGCCATCTTCTCCATATAGCGGTTAGGATAGTGCTACATTAAGGTTAGGGCTACCTTATGGACTACCTTACGTCATATGTTGATCCAGCTATGTCTCTGGGTTTGTGACTGTGGTAGCTGCTGTGGTATTTATGATCTTCATGTACTGAGTGTGGATGGCATCGAAGGCCTCGTCCCGATGAATCATGGCACCAAACACTAGAGGCTGTGGAAGAGACGAAACAGTTAGGGTGCTTTTCACACTAGTGATTTTGGTCCATTTGACGTCACAATAAGATTCACCTGGTTAGCATAAAAGTGGTGTTTCAGAATCTAATCAAGTTCACACTTCAATATGATTTGCAGTTGGTATGAAAGTGATCCGGTGTAGAAGCGATTCTATTGGCTGAAAGAGCATGTAATGGACACTCGGTGCCTGATTAGAAATTCAGCAAAACCGCTTTATGATGTCTTTTAGATTGTCACATATCATACAATATAACCAATGCTATAAATACAGTAACCATTTCACGTTCAGTTATTTCAGTTAGTGTGCAAGCTGAACTTTTTTTTTTGGCACCTTCTTTGTCACCTATAGCTACAGTGGTAAACAGCTGCTGCTGGTGCTCACTGTTGTGCCATGGTTTGGAGCCAGATAGTACAATGTGCAAAGAAACCTGGCAAGATGAGGGGTAGAATTGAACTGTGTAAACGACCTTGAAAAATATCACCTTAATATTCTACTAGAGAGAGTAAGTATATAATTATAAATTAGAAGAATACAGAAAAGAAAAAGCTGCACAGGTATCTTTTCAATTTCATGTATTTATTTTTAATCAAACCTGTGTGCAACGATACTCATTACAATATTTAGCCTATATATGTACAGTGGGTACAGTATATTTTTATTATATATATATATATATATATATATATATATATACACACACACACACACACACACACACAGTGTGTGTTTTAGTATGTAAACTATAGAGTATGTATAAACTATTTAGTATGTAAAAAAATACAAAAATAAAAATAAAAATAAAATACACAAAAAAATCCAGTCCAAATAAATGCTGTTTGTATGAACTTTCTATACATCAAAGATGTGAAAATATTAGGGCTGTCAATAGATTAAATTTTTTAATCGCGATTAATCGCACACTTATCGTGAAATTAAGCATACACCATTTATCTTGTTTAACATGTCCATTTTACTATCATTGCCTATTTCCAGCAAAGTAAATCATCAGATTGAAGAGTGATTCTCACAAAACTGTATTTTTAAAGCTTTTTTCAAGGTAAATTTAGGTGTCTTTCCAAAAAGTACATGTGCACACTCCAAAAGGACACCAAATAACCAAATGAGTCTATATAATTCATACATTTATGTACACCAAAGCACCCATTAAAAAAAAAAAAAAAAAAAAAAAAAAAAAAACCTTTCAGAATTCACAGTGTATAGTATGTGCAACAGCAAAGAGCTTGTTTACATTTTAGACAAGTCAAGTTGCGATACTGAACAGGACCACATGGAGATGCCAAAAAAAACCTAAACCAACCGCCTTGACCTGCATATTTACTAAAGTACACAGCAACATACACAGGACAAATCCAAACATTATCCTGAATTTGTGTGAAAACAACGTGAATGTACTGAAATGTGTCTGTGCATAAATACAATATGCGATCAGTGCGTCGAGAGAGAGCGCTCGTACATGATTTGTTTGCGCATCAATATAACGGACTCACACGTGCTTAATGTACGACTCCTGTACGTCACCGCAATCGTCTTTACATTGATTGCAATCCTCATCCATCAAAACTTTACTAGCGAAATGCTTTATCCAGCCGAGAAATCATCTGGCCAAACAGCGGTGGGATGTTTCGACGTTCCGTTCAGACAGGAACACATACAATGACAGAATATGACAGAGAGTTCGTGTTTTAAAGCAAAACAGACACTGGAATGAATAATTCTCTGTTCTCTCTGCCATCTCTGATGTAATCAGCATGGACTTTTAAGATCATCTAACTGCGTGACGTAAAATTACCTTAATGACGCAATTTCACATGCTCGAGTAATGTATTTGTGTTAAATTGCGTTAAAAAAAAGAAAAAAAAAAAAGTGTAGATTCCGGCATTACATTTAGATCTGCTCGATGCATAAATTTGCCGTGAAGACAAGTGTTAATGAAAACTACCTTATGTGCAACTGAGTTGCATACAAACAGTTCAGTTTTTGAGTATAATTAGTATCTGAAAATAAATAGCAGTTGAATATAATAGTTTGAGCTCTGTTGTTAATTTAAACCTCCAATATAATGTAAAAAATGAGAGGATTCCCAGTATACTTTGCAGCATTATTTGGGAGAGAATTCGGGAGAATTTTCTTCCTTTAAAGGATTAGTTCACTTCAGAATGAAAATTTCCTGATAATTTACTCACCCCCATGTCATCCGTCTTTCTTTCTTCACTCGAAAAGAAATTAAGGTTTTTGAGGAAAACATTCAATTTTTCTCCATATAGTGGACTTCAACAGTTACCAACGAGTTGAAGGTCCAAATTACAGTTTCAATGCAGTTTCAAAGGGCTCTACATGATCCCAGACGAGGAATAAGGGTCATATCTAGAGAAACGATCGGTCATTTTCTAAAAAATAAAAATAAAAATAAAAATGTATAAACTTTTTAACCACAAATGCTCGTCTTGCACTAGCTCTGTGATGCGCTACGCATTACGTTAGAAAGGTCACGTGTGACATAGGCGGAAGTACCGCGGTAGGGCGAAAAACTCCATCTCATTTTCTCCTCCAACTTCAAAATCGTCCGATATCTTTGTTTTACCTATTTTTTTTTGTTGTAAAGAGCGTTTGATGTAGTCTTTGCAGACACTGGATTGGTACTTCTGCCTACGTCACGCATGACCTTTCCAATGTGATTACGTAATGTGTGACGCATCGCAGAGCAGTGCAAGACGAGCATTTGTGGTTAAAAAGTATATAAATTTTTATTTTTTTTTAGAAACTGACCAATCGTTTCACTATAAAAGACCCTTATTCCTCATCTGGGATCGTGTAGAGCTGCATTGAAACTGCATTTTGGACCTTCAACCCATTGAACCCACTATATGGAGAACAATCACGAAATGTTTTCCTCAAAAACCTTAATTTCTTTTCGACTGAAGAAAGACATGAACATCTTGTATGACATGGGGGTGAGTAAATTATCAGGAAATTTTCATTCATAAGTGAACTAATCCTTTAAGAAAATCAAACTATCAGTATTGGCAGATATAATTCTGAACAATCGGCTCTCTGATATTCTGTACATTGGTTTCTGGCCACTTACCTTTAGAGTAGATGGCGTTGTAATTGAGATCCCCATCCCAGATCCAGGCAATACTGACAACACCTTGTACTGTTAACATGTGTAGAGAATCCAGTTAGAAACTAAGCACTCAATAAAAATAAGTTAAACATCTACAAAACATCTGGCAGACCTTCTGAATATCTGTGATGTCTTGGAGCTTTATGACTTTGTTCTTTTTTGAGGAGGTCGCCCGGGAACTGGAGCTCTCGAAACACAGGTAACTAAAAATACAAAACACATACTTTTATCATGAGTGACTGTGATGGGCCTAATATGCTCTAATACAACTCTTGTGCCTAACTGTTTAAATATGACAAAACATTTACACATTTATTTGGAGTTAATGCAATTAGTAAATATTGTCATTTCATGGATTCAAAATGTAGCCGATTCTGAAAAAGCCCCAAAAATGGATAATCTGCAAAACACTAAAATAAAATACTGCTGTTCTGCAGTACAGGTGCATCTAAACATGCATACTTTTCTGTGACATAGAGGACACCATTGCGGATGTAGTCAGTCGGCATTTTCCTGTCCCTGTTGATCAAGCAACATCGCCATCCGTTCTCGCACACTGTGAATCAAATTACACATTCTTTTACTATTAAACAACACAGCAAGTACATATGAAATGTTCAACTGCTACTGCAGTTTCCCTTCCCACCTGACAGGGGGCGCTCATTTTCAGACAAGTTGAAGACTTCATGAAACGGGCCTCTCTTGGTGTTGTAGGCCCGTCCGCTTTCCTCCTCACGGCCCATCCCGCATGACATTCCAGCCGATTGACTGCCACGTGCTACCGTCGGCTGGATCTGCTGTGAGGAACAAGCAAAATGATTGATTTAGGAGCAGGACATGTAAATAAAGCCCCAGAACCGCAAGGTTCCTGTGTGCCAATGAAGGATCAATGCCATCCTTTAACTTCTCACCAGATAAAGAACAGAATTGATCATAGATCAGCACTTGAGGGCCCCAAAAACAGCATCCATGTGGGGGAAGCTTGTCAATCGTGATAAAACCAGTGAATGCCATTGAGCCAAGCAGCAGTGTTGACCTATAGCACAGTGAATGATGGGTCAGAGGCTCAGCTGCATGTGGACTCCTGAGATCAGCTGGTGAGACTCAGTTCTCTGGGTTGGATGCCAAACAGTAGCGAGGGATGCCTGGAGGGTGCTGAGGACTAGTGCAAAGCTCAAAGCCAGAGTTTAACAGCCACTTATCATAGTTATTATAACTCACCAACATACTACCATATTACCAAGGTATTAGTTCATTTACAGTATGTGTTAGAGTTAGGGGCAGAGCAAGACAAGATGTCATCTGATAAATGTTTATGGGCATTTCTTCAACTATGGGCACTTTTAAGTCGTAGGAGTAGATTTATATTAAAATTAACAGAAGAACTTTTTGTTATACACTATAAAATTAATTACATTTTAAATTAATAAAATGAATATTATATTCACATTCAAATTTGAAAACTTTTAAATGCCATCACGAATTTTTTTTTTGGTACTTTCTAATTGTCTTATGAATAGATTTTAATGTTATACAAAGTTATACTTATTTATAAAAATTATTATTATTATAATTATTATTAAAATGGATAACAATAAAACATCCAACTGTCTTATAAATTTATATAATTAAAAATAAATCTATACATAAGACAGTTAAATGTTACATTTTTTTTCACTCTTATTTTATGTCATTTTAATGATGATGATGATGATGATAATAATAATAATAATAATAGATTATTAATTTAAAATAAATAATAAAAACAATATTTATTGTTACTGTAATAGGTTTTTATAATTAAACTATACATAGTAATAATAATAATAATAATAATAATAATAATAAAAAAACAATAATAACATTAAAATGGAAGAGAAAAAACATTTTAACATCTGTCTTGTTTATAATTTAAAATAATAAATCTATACATAATATAATTAGATGATAACATGGTTTATTTCACTCTTTGTTTATACTATCCTAGTTTTATTTATTGTTATTAATTATTGTTGTTATTATTATAACCTCCTATAATTTAAAGCTGCAGTTCGTAACTTTTTTGGTTAAAAATGATCCAAAAATCAATTTTTGAGCAAGTACATAACCAGCCAGTGTTCAAAACTATCTCCTTACCTTAGCCCGATTCACAACGGTAAGCTTGTAATAATGTTTTATAATTTGGGTGGTACTGGTAGGTTTCCACGGGAAATTCGAGCGTGCCGTCGTTCGTCTTAGCGTCATTACGTCATGTCTGTTTACATAAAGAAGGAGTCCCAGCTAGTAGGCTATATGGCATGTGAGGATGCTGCAGGTGATGGATCATTTATAGCCTTTTCTCACAGCATCTGCTATAATTAAACTTATTTTGATGGTGGATTGTAATCCAGAAAGGTCCAAATGACAATCATCAGTGACAACTGGAGATTCACTTCTAGTCAAATTCTTATTTTGGTCATACTTCCAAGACGTAGAATCTGTGATTCTGAAGTACAGTATCTACACCGATGTGGTGACTGACAGCAAATATTAGATTCATCCACGCCGATGCACAACCCACGTAAAGATGATAATTCCGCAAATAACTGCAATTGCAGGTTTCAAACAGAGATGGCGACAAAGAGGCAAAACTTACGAACTGCAGCTTTAAAGAAATTAAATGCATATCTATAACAATAACAATAATAATAATGATAAAATTATAATAATATAAACAGAGTGAAATCAACCATTTTAACATCTATTGTGTGAAAACTATAGCAATTTTCAATATTTTTATTGAAATATTCAATATTTGAATCATGAATGTCTACTTTTGACTTTGTTATTAGACAAATTATATAAATTTTTGAGAGTGAAAAAAATGTGTATGTTAAGGGATTTTATTTTCTAAAAATCTACAGGACAAGTGGCCACAGTTGAAGAAACCTTATATTTGCAGAAAACTTCTTCATCGTGCATAGAGAGTACGTCTGCAAATACAACATATCTGCAAAAGAAAAAAATGACTAATTCTGACACAACTGACTAATAAATGTAGCCAATTCAAGGCCACGGCTCAAACATGACAAAAACCTGGATCCTACAGTCATACAATTGCATAATATGCAACATTATTCAAATAGCAACCATTTTGAAAGTAAATGTGCATATATAATTTAATTTCTAATAGAATTCCTCTGATCACCACTTCACCTCTCCATTTCCTGAGAGGTAATTGTAAACTAGCTTTGAAAAATAAACACTACAAAGTGGCAACACCAGAAGAGCCAAGCTTTTCAGAGTTTCTAGCCACCTACACAAGACATTTATGTAATCATGGGGAAAAAAAGTTGTGTAAGTCATGTATGAATAGAAAAGAATGATAGTTTCCTTTTAATTCTCAACAAATGTCTCCATAAAGTGTCATATGTTTCTAAAATATGCAAAAGCTTGACTGCTCTGATGTAGTCACTGCTTCAAAATACTATTAGGCCTACACTACATTTTACACTAAACTATAGTATAGAGCAGAGAAACTCTCAGATATAAACCCCGCATGTCACACACACACACACACACTCACACACACACAGGATTTCTACACTATCACCTTGTCTGATGACGATGGATCAAAAACATCCTGGTTCTTATCGTTACAATCTTGTTCATATACGTTTTGTGCAAATTAGTCAGAAGATGCATTTTGAAATTGACAGTTTTTGATCCAATTGCCAACAGACATTGTCAGTGTCATACTGCATATTCCTGACAACACACACACATATATATAAAACACACACATACGCAGGACCAGCCATTGGTGGCAAACACAGGCACTGTTGTCAAACCAAAGGCCACACTAGATCCCTACCTTTTCAAACCCAGACAGCTGAGAGAGGAAAAATAACAGAATGAACATGTGACAGATCATCACACAAACCAAAATCCTGTCATTTATTAATGAAAAAGAGGAATTACACATCCTCAATTGACTGAATTCATGTTTAACCATCTTGTAGACACTGTTTTGATCTGTCCTCCATTTTGTTTATTGTTCATTTCTTTTAAAATCTCATTTGAAATTATATTTAACTTATTTTGAGATGTTACTAGCACCAAGATACAACTCTTACTCAAGAGTGACCTGGCTATAAAAAAAAAAAAAAAAAAAAAATTAAAATTAAATAAAATAGGCATATTATATATTATATATATATATATATATATATATATTATACACACATATACACATATACACACACATACAATTCTTATTCAAAAGTGACCTGGCTAAGATGGCAATAAAATAAATAAAATAAAATAATATATATACACAACATATAACATAACATAACATAACATAACAAAGGCTATGACATATTTTTTTAAGACTTATTCAAGAGTGACCTGGCTAAGATGGCAATAAAAAAAAAAACAAATAAATAAAATAAAAATATAATATATACAAATATAATATAATAATAAAGGCTGTGATATATATATATATATATATATATATATATTTTTTTTTTTTTTTTTTTAACAGCTTGGCCCAGTCACTCTTGAATTTTCATATTATATATTATATATTATATTATATTATATTATATTATCTTTTTTTAGAGTTGTATGCTGGTTAAATAAAGGCTACTAACTAAAAGAGTAAGTTACCGCTCATTTTCAGTCATAACTGATGAGTTCCTCACCACAAAGAGACAAAAAGGAATCAGGATTAATATTTTACAAGCTTTTTGAAACTGGAACAATGGTGTTTCACTCACCCGTCTGCTCAGTGTGGCGTTGTTACGCTCTTTGAGCTGCGGGTCTGTGGGTAAGTTGGCCCATACAATGTAGGGTGTGTCGTACTTGTCCCTCAGTTTGGGGCAGCTTTTGAAGATGAAGTCGATGATGAAGAATTTGATGCCGGCATAGATCCCTGAAATAAATGAAAATTAGAGACTTGAGTAAAAAAAAAAAAAAAAGCACATTAAAAATGTTGTCACATGTCACACTGTGTTTCTTACCAATCATGAAGCCCATGAGTTTATATGGCAGCAAACAGGAAGCGATAAAGGCCATCCACAAACCAACATACAGTTTCTGTGTGATTTCAGGCTGCACCCACATGAACAGACTGCAATGCAATGCACATCATACATATATGCATGTAAATATACATTTACATACTTAAACAGGTCAGTACTACCAAAATATTATCAATATCATGGTATGGGTAATTTTAAATCAACATTACGCTCTCACAATAGTACTTTTTTAAAATAATAATAATAATGATAAAACAAAAATATATTTTTATAAATATATCACAATCATAAAATAATCCAGTCAATTAAATAATTTAGAATTTATTTATTTGGAACTTGAATAAAATAAAAATACTGTTAATACACAAGTTAAAAATGTTTCTAGGTGTTGAATTTTAAAAATCAACTAAAAAAAGCAGAATCGAATGACATCTCAACCATTATACACTGTCGTACCGCCCATCCCCACAATTCAATACCTCACATACTCACTTTTTGATCTTTTCCAATACGTCTGCCATCTTTCCAAATAGATTCTGTGAAAAGACATCACTTGCGTGTCAACAGCTTTATGTGTGAAGCAAAATGAAAGGTGTCTGCATTACACCACAAATCACTTACCTGTGCTTTCTGTGCAACATCCAACACTAACTGGAACTTCTCTGAGACCGTAAGATCTTCCTTCGGAGGTTCCTAATAAAAAGAGCACAAATTAACCATTAAGCCTTTTCAAGCAAATTTTAACAACTTACTGATGTTAATAAATCAAAATGTGGCTAATATTTACCACTGGTTCGGACACCTCAGGCACAATGCTCCACTGTATCCTCCAACCTCTGAAAAAATACAGACAGAACTGTTTTACTCAAATTAGTATAATTTAAATGTAACATTTAAGTCTTTTTAAAATGTAATAGTAAAAAAAATTAATTATTTTAAAATCTTTTTGAACTAAATAATAGTAAAATAGATATATAATTATGGATCAGATCCCATGTCATGCAACCAGCACATGGGTTTGTGAACTAGTTGTGAATTGAACCAGTGATAGATTATGTCAGACGTACTTTGCTATGAGGTAATTCAAGGACAACCGCAGAATGGCTAAAAATAGAAACATGGGGATAACCCAGCCATGCCAGGCAGCATTCATATAGATCTGTGGAAAAGATGAGAGGGAAGAAGACATTAAAATGAAGGATGGCATGTCAGGCATGTTGAACCACCATACAGAAACATGTGGCGGCACTATATCTCTACATGTTTGTATTTTAAGATCAGCCAACTTTTATCACACTGACCTAATAAACATTAAACAGTACAACAGATTAGTTTAACCTGAGGTGGGGCTTTTCCGTATCTGGTGATGTACAAGCAACAATGAGCTTGGCAACACATTTTATTTGCTTTAATTATGGTAGTAAAACAGACACTTTGGACCAGGTGGCTACATAAACATGATAAACAGTGATGAATAGTGTTTGAGGGGTTTGTGTGGGTGGTGGGCCGTGCTCACAATAAAGGCGATGGCTGACGTGTAGACAGAGTACCAGCTGGATAAGGCAGAAAGGTTCTTCATGAAGTTAGTTACAGGTTTAGCACCCCGTTCTGAAAACACACACGTGACACACAGACCAGAACACAGTCAGTTTCATGCTCGTGACACAGCAGAGGTGATGTGAATTAAACACAGGCTGACTGGGAATTAAAATGGGGCTGCAATCTGTTAAAATTTCTAGCGTTATGGCTTGGAGGGGTTTTTTGGGCTGCAGTATAAAAAATACTTACTGAGTCGTCTCATATTTTCAGTTAATCTGCAAAGAGGAGAAAAGAAAATTAATTATTTAATGACATCCGTTGGGAGGGTGAAATTATAAAGCTAGAAATAGCATGAAAATTTAGACTGTAAGCTGGGCTGACTACAGTAGAGACGTGACAGTGAATGACCTACCTTGCTCTACATTACAATAATTTAAGATGTATAAAATATTCAATAAAGTATAAAACAGAAAAATCTAACAAAAAAAAGGTATGGGTTTTTAATTTTAATTCTTAAATAAATAAATAGAATTATTAATTTTAATCATTTTTAATCACCCCTAGCAAAATTACATCCAGGTCATTCCTATTATGCAGTACATTTTCATGTTTCCATTATATATGTCTGAATATATTGGATAAAATAAGAAACTTTATCGGTTAAAAAAAAAAATGTTTTAAAGAGGGAAATCATGTTAGTTTTCTTTTTATAAAATTGCAATTAACTGAACATAAAGCTGGACTATAAATCATGAAAATCTCAAATTTATTTTGGTTTTAAATAGATATTGCCATTTTGTCATGTCGACAAAAACTGGCAGTTTATGAAATAATATTCCAGGAGTTCATTTGTTTATTTATTCAAAAGGTTTCAAACAAAACATATTTTCTTGGAATATTTTTACAATTTGTAATTTTTTTTCTTATGCCCTTGGTCTTTTGAAAAAAAAACAAAAAAAACAAAAAAAAAAAACAACACTTTGATGATTATATATATATATATATATATATATATATATATATATATATATATATATATATATATATATATATATATATATATATCACATACACACACACACACACAGTATTATATCATAAAATAAAACAAATGTAATTAATCATGTAATAGTGTGTAAATAAGATAAGTAATAAGCACTTTAGTCTGAACCGATTTCTCCATAAAAATGTTTTTGTTTTTCTTATGCCCTGTTAGTGTTTTTTTCTTGATGATTATAATATAACATAATACAATATATACATTTAAGTAATTTAATAGTGTGTAAAAAAATTTAATGTTTTAGTATATTTGACCAGTCTGGTATACCTTTTTATAGAAATAATTCCTCAAAATACAACAAGCATACATTTTTAAAAAGTAACAGTTCAAAAGGTACTGCATAACAGGAATGACCCATGGCTTGAGCGGTTCTCTGTTCAACCTGCCTTCAAAACCTGTAAATTATTAATCTAAACAAACCAAAGGAGGCTTTATTTGGGCTGCTCACCTTTTAGCACTTAGTGGTTCCTCAGTCTCGACTGTATTCTCCTCAGGCTGAAAGCGGAAGTCTTCGATATAAACACCAAAGCGCTCATAGAGCCATTTCCACAGCCGAGAGCTTAAGGTCTCCTTCTGTTTGTCCCCTGTCAGTTCAAAAACAGAACAACACTTCAATGCAGCATTACAGACATTTAACCGATTCAAACTATGAACATCTACAACCTAAAAAGGGTGGTAATATTCTCAGAATTCAATTGAGCATTATCACAAATGTTAATCTAAAAGAGACAAACAGCTCATAGGAAGTGACACTTCTAGTGTAGAGATATATTCAGGATTAAAGTATGGTGTGAAAATGAGGAGGAAGCCTTGTTTGGGCTTTTATCAGCCATTTCAAGGGATGTTTAATTATAGGTGAAAAAAACCTCTTGTACATAAACTGCAGTTGACAAAATAATAAAAGAATGAACTATGATATAACAAAATATCTGAAGCATGAAAGAAAGTGAATTTCAAAAGCTAAAATCCGCTATCATATCAATCAGCTGAAGCGATGGATAAACTATAATTATGTTCCTCAAATGAACTTCAAAATAAGGGCACTGGTTCTCATTCACTAATAAAGTGTTGTTAAGCGCACAGAACAAAATTGCCACACAAAGTTTCAGGCAGAACAGGTGCGTATGCAATTCAATTTATTCTTCTCGTTCTAATGTTGATGAATCCGGATTATTCTAAATGAGGGACTGTGTGCCCACAGCTAGTAGTTACACAACGCACATCCAAACCATCTCCCAACACAACACAGATAGCAAGAGTAAAGCCAAATGTGTCATTCTCAAAACCAGATAAAACACAAAAACATTTTATTTAGGTGTAGACTGCATGTAATCATGTTTTGGACCACTCATTATTATGCATTCACCAATAAAGGCTGCATTTTTGTGCAGAACACATCCCAGATTACGATATAATGCATATCTTTTTTGTTACTCAGATATAAGACTTATTGTAGGGGGGGTAATAAAGGCCTTCTGAAACAAAGCGATGCGTTTGTGTAAGAAAAATATCCATATTTAACACGTTATAAAGTAAAATAACTAGCTTCCGGCCAAATGGACTACTTACTTACGTGACGTACTATGTTACATCCTACGTTATACATCGCGTAAGTTACGCTTTAGACACAAGAAGAATCCGTATGGCTGCTTGATCGGAAGCTAGTGATTTTACTCTATAACGTGTTAAAAATGGATATTTTTCTTACACAAACACATCACTTCGCTTCAGAAGGCCTTTATTAACCCCCCGGAGCCGTGTGGAGTATGTTTATGATGGATGGATGCACTTTCTTGAGCTTCAAACAGGTGGTTTCCATGCATTGCCATTATAAAGCTTGGGAGCACCAGAAAGAAGAAAGTCATGAAAGAAGAAAGTCATATACACCTAGGATGGCTTGAGGGTGAGTAAATCATGGGGTAATGTTCATTTTAAAGTGAACTAATCCTTTAAGGCCCGATTATACTTCATTTTCCGCATTATGCCTTATGAAGTATACTCATTTGGCTGTTAGCGTGGAAAGACGCATTCGGTGCGTTCTCGCTTTCTAGTGGAATTTTTTTTTCAAGCACTCAAGTCACTCGCACCATCCAATGAATACGCCCTCTAAACAACAACAAGCAAAAGTGAATGATGAAGTATTGCTTTTAGAGATGTCAAAATTTCCATTTGTAAGTGGGTCTAAAGTAGAGCTGTAAAAATCAATTAATCGATCCAAAATAAATATATATTATAGTGTGTATAATTCATATAAATATATATGACAAATTTCTTAAATACATACGTGCGCGTATATAAATATACACAGTACACACACATATTATATGTAAACAAACACAAACTTTTATTTTGCGATTAATTGATTTTACAGCCCTAAAGATTATAGATCTATAAGGAGGATAAACTAAGCTTTACCTGTTCCATTGACTGAAGTGACTTGTGGCTTTGGAGGTGGAGGTGGTGAATCTTCTAGTCTGGACCAAGCACACTTATTGTTTAGAAAGTATTAACAACAAATAAATATAGAAATAACTAAAAAGGTACATGTATTGAATGTAGACGTGCTAAATGTTGTTGTGGGAAACTTCTATACTGTGGAAAAGCATCATCTCCCATACCTGGATCTGAGAATTTCATTCATTTTCTGCTCGAGATCGACTCTTTTCGTTTTCTCTTTCTCCAGCTCCAGCTTCAGGGTCTCGACATTTGTCTCCTCTCGGAGCTTCCTCAACTCCTCCTCTGTGAGCAATACACAAAGAAAACAGTTCAACTGCATGATTAAAGGACTGAGGAGATTGTTGTTGACTTCAGGAAACGCAGTGGTGTGGTTTCACTTGAAACCTTCAGCAAGCTTGAGGTCTATTTGGCTACAGAAATCAAATATCCAAGTAATACAAAGATGAGTCAGCTGGTCATTGTTGCAAAATAAACCCTGACAGCATGATCAGGATCTTGTATCACTCTCTTAAAGTTTATTTTGCAATAATGCCTGGCTAAATGTTCATCTAGGCAAGAGGAGAACTGCCTCCCCAACTGAGCCTGGTTTCTCCCAAGGTTTTTTTTCTCTATTTCTGTCACCTGATGGAGTTTGAGTTCCTTTGGCTTACTTAGTTGGGGACACTTAATATTTAGTAATATTGATTTGACTGCTCTCACACTATCAGATGAGAAAAAAACTGAGCTGAATAATGAAACCATTGTCTTCTGTATAGCTGCTTTATAGCTGAATAGAACTTGTTTCATAATGAATGAACTTTACACAGCTGTTCAACTGAATTGAATCCACACTGAACTGAATAATGAGATTATTATCTTGCTTACAGCAGAATTTGAATCTCTTATTTTGATAAAGTTTGAATAATAGTTTTGTTACTTTCTGGTTTATTATTGTGAAGCTGCTTTGAAACCATTTCTTTTGTATAAAGTGCTATAAAAATAAAGGTGACTTGACTATTGTATACAGCTTAGCAAATATGTAAACAAATAAATATGAAATATTGATTTAAAGTTATTTTATTCTGATAAGAGACAGCAAAGTGATAGAGATGAAAATAACAGCTTTTTTAGAGCACTTATACAAACTTATCTAAGAGTAGAATGATACAATTGACCAGAATAAAGTATTTCTGTAATAAGAAACCTGTGTAATATCTAAAAATAAATAAAATAAATAAATAAATACATCAGTTTATCTAAATGTACCTGAATAAGCTGAAAATTAAGCAATTCATGACCATTGCCTACATATAATCTGCACACATTTTCCATATTTTCTGAGCCAAATGTGCGGGAAATTCATTGGAATAGAGGTCATGGTTAAAAAAGTGGGAAGAAGTATGCACATCCAAATTATCTCAGGTGCAGGATCAAAAAGAAAGATATGAAAATAAACAACTGTCACCATTTAAACATGGTTTAACTATTCCCTTTATTAAAAAACAAAACCAAAGCAGTTTAAAGCTGCTGAAAGCATTTTTTTTTAAAAAAAATATTGTACAAGGTATAAAACCTCCCTAACACCTGATAGATATCATAGAAATGACTAGGCTCTAAGCACAGCAAAAATAAATTGGAGTGCAGCCAGCGCAGAGCACCAATCAGAAAACATGGAGGTGGCTCTCTGCCGCTTTAAATGACATTTAATCAAAACCCTTTCAATATGCTGTTATAATGAGAAAAAGCAAATGACTAAACATGTCAGTTCCAGATTTGGGTACCATTTTGCAAATGACAGAATTTCGAATTGTGTGGAAATCTGTTGTGCTTTCTGCAGAATCCTGAGGGTGCAGATTCAGGCCAATTAAGTCATTCTAAATCTCAAAGATGACACAATATTAAGCGCTCTCACAGGACAGGATGCTCAGCAGAGGAACCAGAGGAAGATAAGACACTTCATGCTCAATTTCAGAGAACTTAAAGGGTTAGTTCACCCAAAAATGTAAATTCTGTCATTAATTACTCATCCTTGTTTCGTTCCACACCCTTAAAGGAACACCACTTTTTTTTGAAAATAGGCTCATTTTCCAACTCCCCTAGAGTTAAACAGTTGAATTTTACCGTTTTCGAATCCATTCAGCCGATCTCCAGGTCTGGCGGTACCACTTTTAGCATAGCTTAGCATAGTTCATTGAATCTGATTAGACCGTTAGCATCTTGCTCAAAAATGACCAAAGAGTTTCAATATTTTTCCTATTTAAAACTTGACTCTTCGAGTTACACCGTGTACTAAGACCGACGGAAAATGAAAAGTTGCGATTTTCTAGGCCGATATGGCTAGGAACTATACTCTCATTCCGGCGTAATGATATTACGCAGCGCCTGTGACCCTGCTTGCACAGGGAGTGTGCCTTGCAACCATGGAAACACTTGTGAGAGGCGCTGCGTAATATCATTGCGCCTGCTGCACCCATGGTACGGCAGCAAAGTTCCTTGATTATTACGCCGGAATGAGAGTTGAATGGATTCGAAAACAGTAAAACTCAACTGTTTAACTCTAGGGGAGTTGGAAAATGAGCCTACTTTCAAAAAAAAGTGGAGTGTTCCTTTAAGACCTTCATTCATCTTTGGAACCCAAATGAAGATCTTTTTGATGGAATCCGAGAGCTTTCTGATCCCCCATAGACAGCAATGCAACTACCACTTTAAGGCCCAAAAATAGTCCACGTGACTAGTGGTTCAACCTTAATTTAATGAACTGACGAGAATACTTTGTGCACAAAAACCAAAACAAAAATACAGACATTATTCAACAATTTCTTCTCTTCTGTGTCAGTCTCCGACGCCGTTCACGTGAGCACCACGACGTATGCGTGTGATGCTGATGCAGAAGCTAATACTGACACCGTGTCTACACTGGACGCGAGCGGCGCAATGCGACGCGACAAAAGACAATAGAACCCATTATGATCAGTGATGCCGTCTACACCGGATGCGGCGCGAGGTGAAAGACAAATCTCCGACAGTAAACGGATGCCTCGTTCTATTTATGACATACTGACACGAAGGACAAATGCTTTGCAACGGGCATTTTGTCATGTCCAGTGTAGACAGCTTTTAGCTGTTGCGACGCGAGCGACAACGGTCATGTCCAGTGTAGACACGGTGTCAGTCGACGTTCTGATGTAGAACAAGGAAGCGCTGCGCTGTTTACACAATGTGAACAGCATCAGAGACTGACATGGAAGAGAAGAAAAATGTTATTTTTGTGTTTTTTTTGCTCACAAAAAGTATTCTCGCCACTTCATAACATTAAGGTTGAACCGCTGTAGTCACATGGACTGTTTTAACGATGTCTTTACTAACTTTCTGGGCCTTGCGTTGCCTTCTATGGGGGATCAGAAAGCTCTCGGATTTCATCAAAAAGAGCTTCATTTGCATTCCGAAGATGATGAACGAAGGTCTTACGAGTTTGGAACGACATGAAGGCGAGTAATTATTGACAGAATTTTCATTTTTGGGTGAACTAACCCTTTAATGATTCTTGAATCAAACATGAAACTGCTTGCAGAATCCTTGATCTAATAAAAAGGAAAAATACACTGTCACAGTTCTTCTAACAGCATTCTGAAAACTTTTTGCCTCTCGACTCTCATGCACCAGCACAATAGCCCTGATCGAGTAGTTTTTCCACCTGCCCTTTATTGCATACAATGCCTGCTTCAAGGTTGCCTGGAACACAAGCCCATCTTCATCTATAATTCAGCAGTTCCCGAGTCTCCCACAGAGGCGCTATAGTCATGATAAAGACCCCCTGCTGCTGACTCAAGGGCAGGTGTGCTAAAGAGAAGACATCTGAATACAGATGATCAGTGCAGACCCCAGGGGCCGTCGCTAAACCCGGAGCTAGTGGACAGAGGGACTGAACAAGCTGTTTCACAATGATAAAACAATAGATCGAAATGAATATTTATAGCCTGATCTAATCCCCTGTGGTATTCTTCACTTTACAGCATGTTCAGAGTGTCACGAAACTAGAAGGCAAGCAAATTTAGATCTAGTTGTACAAAAATTACAATTAAATGACAATTATAAATAAGCCATATTACTATTAATAATAATAATAATAATAATAAGAAGAAGAATAATAATAAGAAGAATAATAATAATAAAGAATAAGAACAAACCACTTACAGATATCCTAATCTCCTGTTACACGACGTGCAAAGGAAATGTTTAGGAGCTTTACATGAATAATCCTTTTGGGAACATTTGCTAGATTTATGCTATTGTGTGAGCTTTTTTTTTTTTTTTCCTCCACGCTCTGGTATGCAAACTCAACTTCACTTTCAATGGTTACAGTAAAATGTGGCAGAATTAATCATGTAAGCAGATATTAATCCTTGCCATGCTCAAAAGCACTAAGTCTTAGAACAATATATTTGTTGCAATGTACAGATGAGACACTGGACTCAAACGGCACTTACTGTAAACGTAATGGTAAGTAACTGTAAACCAATAACCCGTAAGTCAACAGGGAAATGTAACACAATCTCAGTGCAACAAAATAGTGTTAAAACATTGAGGAGTTGCTTAGTCACAATGTACTTTGGTTACTTTTACACTCAGGTTAAAGGTAAAGGTATCATTTCTGTGCCACTAGTAGCACCAAATAGAATTGGAAAAAAATATTTAAAAAAGTAATTATTTATCTAAATAAAGATTTTTTTTAAATGTTAATAGTTAAATGATAAAGTAATTGCATAATTAACCCATAAGCAATCAGCACATTGTTTGGGCAGTAACTATGAGGAAGGAACTTGAAATGTAAACAACATTTTTATGGCTTGATAAGGACACATTTGTTGTGTTTGCCAGATTGGATTTTGGCCGACTGTCCTTCACTGAAGCTGTGCTGCCCTTTCTGAGATACTGACATAAAAATGTGAGCATCAGCTCACGCTAACTTGCTAGAGCAAAAAAACTAGAAAAAAAAGATAGCATCTAATGGCCCATTTTCACTAAAGCAATTAAGCATATGAAAGCCTTTCTGACTGACAGCATCCTTTCACAATCAGCCGTGTCTGTCTCTGCCAAAAAGGCCATGGACACAATGGCAAAGGCTACACAAAACCATGGACCAATGCTAGCTCATCATAGAGCCATCTGATATAATGAATATGTGAACTACTCATGTTAAGCTAGAGCATCATTTTCCTTCAGAAAGTTGAATAGAAAAACAAAACAAAAAAAACAAATAAATGATCAAGGAAGTATTTGTTTGAAAGATTCATCTGTCTTTCATGTTTACATTGTGTATGTTTGCTTTGTATGTTCTGACTGAGCAAGGAGTCACTTGCAGTCAGTACAACTCTACTGTAAAACTAAGATTTCACATTCATAAACATTAATAGTACTACACTGCTATATAATGCACTGCTGCAATACTTGATTCTGATTAGTCAATCCTGGCATTGAGCAGTGAAATATTTGGGTGATAAATTGAAGTAAATTAGAATTATAACTGTAATATGATATATATATATATATAAAAAATTTATTTTAGGCCTGGGTATTGACAATTTTCACGATTCGATTCGATTTCTATTCACATGCGTGCGATTCAAATCCGATTTCGATTCGATTCAATATCGATTATTTTGGATGTAGTATATCAGATACAGTACATGGCAAATTTTCTAGAGAAAAAAAAAAAAAAAAAAAAATTATGCTAATTAAAAAAACTAATGCTGTAAACTACACATGGGAGTCAGTTGGTACTACTTTACTACAATATTGAAGGTTAAAATTAACTTATTTACATACAAACAATTAAATTACACTCGATGTTTTTTATAATAAATAAAGTTTAGAATTACATAATCATATTTCTACTCCAATTCATTTTTTTGAAATATAAACATTTAAATCGTGGCTATAACTGATTTATTCAAACATGCATTAAATATTGAAGAACATTAAAAATTATAATGAATATGTAACGGTGTATATATTTATCCGAATGCTGCTCTCTAGAGTTAATTTTTCTAGCTGACTAATGAGTTTATGGTCACTGAATATGTTTTTCTGAGGTAAATGTGATGTTACATGACATTGTTTACAAGCTGTTTTATTGACGTCTTTCCGAGGTTGAAACACTGATTGAGCGATTACACGAGACATGATACAGATTTCGGTAAGTTGTACTGTATCTTTTAACATACCTTCAGATGTTCATTCATGTGTATTTCACGCTGTAACTGGTATTAAAGTGGAGGAGAGGATGTTCACATGCGCACAATGGTATTTATTTTTTGAATCTCATAAGATGGACGTCATTTGAAATCTGAGTGCTTCGTATCAGAAGTAACAAAGCACAGAGATTATTGTGATTTATTGGATGGGAGGCGCACCACATGTTCTGTTCATTCATCAACTGAAAACAGACTAGACTAATCGATTCTTGGGATTTAAGAATCAATATCGGTTCGTAAAAATGAGAATCGATTAAAATCAAGAAATCGATATTTTTTACCCAGCCCTAATATAACATATTATATTATATTATAACCCATTTCTGAGTCACAACCCACTGATCTAAAGAGCATCCAAAACTCTGACATCACCTCATATAACCCTGCAGCAGCATCATGCAGTTTTAATCACCTCTGCGCTGTTACTAAGTCAAAGACAGTGATTCGCCAGGTTTTACCTTTTTTTTGAGCGGAGAGGCTTCTGTTGTGTAACAAACTATTAATAAGTCCAGTCTGCTTATTTTGGGCAGCAACAATTTGGCGGCCCAGGTCTGACCTTTTGCTGCTTTCCAGTACTGCAGTGCTCGAGGGCAATTCGCATGCACACAAACACACACACACACATACACATATACAAAATACAAACTCAGGGTCTAAAAATAGACCAGACACTCCCAACCTTGTAATACACAACAATGTTCTGTTTAAGCCAATCTAATGAATAGGGAAACTGAATTATCGTATGGGGAACAAGATATTATCATGCGTCAACATCCTGGAAAAATCAAAAGATAAAGAAAAAGATGATACTACTACAGAAAACGTCTGTTGTTTGGAGGTGCATGTGTGTGTGAACCCCAGCGGAGGGCTAATCTCAGCCTTTGAGAGTCTCACTAATTGAAAAGTGGTACAGGTGAGAGGGATCAGCATTATATATGGTGGGTTTATCGCTGTAAGGTGCAGGCTGCTCCCGTCCTAATGAGAATGATCTCACTCCACTGCTCAGGGTGATAAACCCACAGACACAGTGAGCCATCCCCCATTTAGCTTGAGATATATTGCAGATCTGGAGACCTGTGAGGACAAATCACTTGTTCCCGAAGATCTGTTTCTAACAAATTCTGGATATCCAAGTTAAAACTCCATTTTAAAACATCATTTTTATTAAATATAAATCCCAGCCTGGCTCATGAATATTAATTAGGTAATGTACAGTCCTAACTGACTTGCTGAAAGTGGCCGTATATTAGGATGACTGTTCACCACTTCCACTTTTGTTGAGTCGACTGTCAATGCAACCAGTTCTATGACAGCTGCCTTAAAAGATCGCTGACTATGCAGACAGTGGGCAGCGATACAACTTGCAAGGTTTTAGAACAGAGCTTAAAGCACAATGCCTTAAAAATGACTATGGGGCCATAATAAAGTATGGAATCCCACAGAAAAGAACTGCAAATTCAGCAACAGAGTAGGATGTTTATCAGGGAAGCAGTGATGATAATTTTGAATAATGTAACCATGTAAAACAGGGATGCTGCAACAATTTTTCTGGGTTACTCACGAAGAAAGTGCTTTTCTAGTAAGGCTATCTCCAGGTGACCTTTGACCTCATTGAGTCGGTCTGAATCACACATTTTGTAGTCCTGGACGGGAGGAGCAGACATGGTGAGAGTCCCCGAACCAGCCTGGAGAAAATAAGTAAGAGAAATTATGAGAAGCTCAGAAGTTCATAAAGGCTCACTGCAATGACAACAATAGATGTTAAGGTTAATTAAGGCAAGACACCCCAGGTTAATGGGGTAAAAAATAACATGTCTATCACCATAATTTTCCAGTTTAAGAATTGCATTTTTTTTTTTGTATTTTTCCAAAATGTTATAAATATGCAAATGAGAAATTATTAGAGATGCACTGATACTAAATTTCTCCGCCGATACCGATAGCCAGGGCATGACATTAACACCAGTCAACCCGCCAAATGCGGGTGGATTTCAGCAGTGGCGTAACCCTAACCCTAACAGTCAATCCTACTAGCCACTTTGGAGGGTTGAATTTTATATACAATACATTTTTCAATTGTAGTCTTTTAAAAAGGCATCTGAAGAAATAAACCAAGTGCAATGTATTGTCAAAAATATTGATTTTTCAACACCGATACCGGAACATCTGAAACACTTCCTATACTCATTTCCCGCAGAATAGATACACGATACCAGCTGCGCTTTCTCACTCTCTCATCTCTCTGACAGCGAGTTGACACACAAACCAGTCTCCCCTCACTCGTTTCATTTGCTTTCATTTGCTTGAATTTCGGCGTGGGATTGCGCATAATTTTACTCATTCCTGCAGATTTCTGCACATAAAGCCACCTCTCTGTATTAAATTGAGTTGTTTTTCGCTGCTTATTGCGGTTAAACATTCAAATACACAAAATAATGTCAAACTGCCAGTCTTGGTGAGTGTTCAGGTAAACACAGCGGGTTATGTTTTAAGTGAAAGAAAACACGTGTAATGGTATAATGGATCCGTGTGCTAGGTCTTAAAGGATTAGTTCACTTTCAAATGAAAATTTGCCCAAGCTTTACTCAACCTCAAGCCATCCTAGGTGTATATGACTTTCTTCTTTCTGATGAACACAATCAGAGAAATATTAATAAATATCCTGATGCATCCGAGCTTTATAATGGCAGTGAACAGGGGTCACGAGTATGAACTGAAGAAAGTGCATCCATCCATCATAAACGTACTCCACACGGCTCCGGGGGGTTAATAAAGGCGTTCTGAAGTGAAGCGATGCATGTGTGTAAGAAATTGTGTAAGACCGTATTCAAGTTACGAAGAAAGTATAAACTGGCGTCGCGTCAGTTAAGCTTTTTCCGTAAGTTGAATACAGAAGGCGTAGGACGTAGCGTAAGCTTTGTGAACTGCTAGAGTTTTACACTTTCTTCGTACGTTGAATATGGAAGGCGGTCTGGCGGAAGCTAGATATTTTACTTCATAACTTGTTTAAATATGGATATTTTTTTTACACAAACATCGCTTCGCTTCAGAAGGCGTTTACTAACTCCCGGAGCACACGTTTATGATGGATGTGGATAGAAGCACTTTCTTCAGCTCATACTCATTGGTCCCGTTCACTGCCATTATAAAGATGGGATGCGTGAGGATATTTATTAATATTTCTCCGATTATGTTCATCAGAAAGAAGAAAGTCATATACACTAAGGATGGCTTGAGGGTGACTAAAGCTTGGGCTAATTTTTATTTGAAAGTGACCTAATCCTTTAAAGTGACAGCAGCCTAATATACCTGCTGCCAAACTGAAAATGCTGAGTGGCTAGTAACTTTGGAAAACAACTAGCCACAGCGGCTGGTGAGCAAAAAAAGTTAATGTCAGACTGTGCCGATAGCCGATCATTTAACATGATATCTGCCAATACCAATAGTTTAATGCTGCAAACTATACAGGAAACCCTCTCATTTGGTACATTACTCCGATATTAGTGGTTAAAATTAACATCAGAGCTCAAACTATTATATTCAACTGCTATTTATTTTCAGATATAATAAGTACACTCAAATAAAACCTGCAATGTTTGTATACAACTCAGTTGCACAGGTAGTTTTCATGTATTCATGGCAAATTTATTCAAACATACACATATAATTAACAGTAAATAAGCTTCTCTCTAGTGTTATTTTTATAGCTAACTAACTGTGAACATCGGATAACTTTCCTGAGGTAAATACAAGGTTGTGACATTGATGTCTTTCCGCAACACAGATTGATTGATTACATGAGACGGTACATTTCGGTAAGTTGCACTACATCTCTCAACATACCTTCTGATGTTCACGCATGTTTTTTTGTGCTATAACTTGTATTATATTATGCTGCCGCTTGATCTGATGCGCTACAGTGACTGGTCACGTCACATTTAAGAGCGTCAAAACGCCATCTATTGTTTGAATTTCGGGATGAAATGGACAGAATTTGACTTTGTTTCTTATCAGAAGTAACAAAGCACAAAGCTCTTTGTGATTATTGGATGCGAGGCGCGCTACAAATGTTTGGTGTAGGGAAAAACTGCGGACCTGGAAACCCTGGCTTGAACTACGGGTGATTCATAGGGTCAAATAAAGTCAGCTTTTATGTCACTATTTTTTTTTAACTGTTAATGCATTATTGCCACATTAACTTGCCCTAAATTCAACGGTCTGACACATTTTTCTGCCTCCTTTTGATTGGCAGGATATAACTGGTCATGATCATTGACTGTTTTTAAACAATCGGCAAATGGCCGATAGTGAAAATAATTGCTTTTATCGGCTGATACCGATTATTGGCCGATACATTGGTGCATCCCTAGAAATGATCTAATTAAACATGCTTTTAAAGATATGCATTGTAATTTAAATCTAGACACAAATAGATAAAGTGCAAAAAATAATCACTAAGATGTGTATTTTGGAGGTTTTCTTTCCACTAGTCTGAATCAAAATGTTACAAAAAGCCAAATAGCCCAAAATCTCCAAACTAATCAGTGCATTAAAAAAAAAAAAAAAGTTTTTGCCTGTAGTGTCTTGCATTTTAAACATCAAAACGACAGACAGTCGAATGGAAATTCTCTTGAATCAAACAATACAGAATATGGCCACGTTACGGTCTAATAAATGAGTGCCCATTAGGAGTCCCTGTAAAAGACATTTTACACATCAGTCTGCCAGAGACGTTACAGCATCATCTTCACAGAAGTTCAGCATAACCAGGATTCTATAAATCACGGCTCTAGTCACCAACCGGACGCCAGTGTGGCAGCTGTAACCATGGTGACCAGCTCATGAGCTTGCAGAGAGACAGCAGATCTTTTAGGTGAGCTTTCCTGTGCTTATCAAATTATAAGCAGCAAATGCAATTTCTTTGAAAACGTGCTTGGACGAGGGCGACCTATACAAAAGCCCTTAATAATATCATTTTGTCAAAACGTGGTTTCCGATCAGTTCTTTTCTTGTAAAATTTCTGAACACAGGGCGGCATCAGAAACAAATGTCCACAGGAAAAGATACTGCAGCTTTACAAAGAAACTCTTTTGAGATTTTTGTTAAGACTAGAAGTCTGGGTGTGAACGATGGAGGGAAATCTCAGCTGAAATAACAGGAAGAGGTCATTTACACAGAAAGGAATACAGTGAAGCAAATGGATGTTTGGGATGAAAGTCCTTTGGGAATTTGGCTGTCTGCCTCCTCATGCAATGCAAAGAAGAGGAACTAAATACAGGCTGGAAGCAAGTGATGGGGAATACATGTTTTGTATTACTATTATTATTAATTATTATTATTATTATTATTATTATTATTATTATTATGTTACTCTACGAGTATCTGTTCATAACTCAAAAGGAGTATTTGTTTAATATTCAGTTAAAAAAAAAAAACTTTTGCCAACACATTTTGACATAAACCCCAGTATCAAAAAAAAAAAAAAAAAAAAATTGTTAGGCATTTACAATGGAAGTCTACGGGCTACCATTGCAATAGCTGCACATAGACTTCAACTGTAAATGCTTAACACTGTAAAGGCCCCGATATACTCAAAGTGAATTTCTTTTTTGTTCTTTGCTTAGGGGTAAAAAGAAGTTTGGAACACATGACCAGCGGTATACTGTTAGTGAATATCCCAACGCTGCCCACACTGCTGACAGCGACTTTAGCTTTAGATGAACATCTTTGCTGTTGGCCGGAAACCTCTTATCTCCGAACTGGTTCTTTGAATGACTACAGTGTTTACTCAGGAAACACTACATATTACTCATTTATATATATATAGTATTTGAGGAGAGGAGAAGAGAAGAGAGTCTTAGTCTAGCACAGCGGTTCTCAAAGTAGCCTGTGCAAAGCACTTCATCTTTTATAACATGAGATTTTGGTCAAATAACAGAAAAAAAAAAACATGCTACAATAAACTTTATAAACCGTAAGTTGATGAAAATGTAGTGAGATGCACTTACTGCCTCAGATGCGGCCGTTATAATGACAGACAAAACATGTACATCAAAAACCTTGTAACATTTGTGCTTGAATTTGGTAAAATGTTAATAATAAAAGCCACATGCAAGTGTCTGGGCATATATAAAGCCACGACATCAACTTTGATAACGCATCTCTACATTTTTCTACAAAGACAAAACAACACTCAACAACATTAAAAAATAAAAATGTGTTCAGAACTTTCTGACAGATTCTCCCTTGATATTCCCACAAATGAAGGAACGTCACTTACAGGGTCTCGCTGCTCTTCCGTGTCTTTGATGGAGCTCCGGTGTTTTACTGGGATGTCGTCATTACATTCGCTGTCAGATGCGTTGGGGGACTCGGCAAGATCCAGGAACTCATCTCGCTTCGGTCCTCTGAACCTTATCTTATCCAGTCGCTTTAGCATGTTCAACACAGAGATCTGTGTCTTTATCTTAACATGGCGGGTGGCAACCCTGTAGGGACAAAAGCAGCTAAGTCATTGTGTTCACACGATGAAGAAATGTACAGTTGCATAATGCTATCTTGATAAATATTCTTATTTAGACCAAGTCCTAGCTTTTCATATGTTCGTTGCACATACTGATATGGAAAGTGCCATGATATGAATATTTACACTCATTAAGAATGTAAAAACATACTTCATATTATTGTCCAAGTGAAATCCAGAAGCAGAGTAAGACATAGCCAGCCATTCTTGGCTCAAGAATGATGTGAAACTGACAGTCACTCACTTACACAATAATAGTCTCTCTGAGGTCTGTGAACTGGGCCGCTTGAACTCGCTGTGAGAAAATGCTACAATCTCAAAGAGATCAGCTGATGTCGGACTAGCGTGGCCCAGCACCCTGTTCTGTACAGTATATGGGTCAGAGGTAGAGGCCCCATGATCCTCACAGTTGTTTTGGCCCATAGTGAGACCCTTGTCCGGTTTTGATTGTAGAGATTTGAAGTGTGAGGAAAACCAAACATTTAAAGTCTAAAAGTGATAAGTGAAAGTTACTCACCTCCATGCTGTTACAAACCCGAATGACTTATGATTTGTAAACGAATTATTCAGACAGGATTTGTGAACTGAATTGACTGATTCATTGACTCAAAAGAATCTGTAAATATTGTTTATATAGGTCAGCATTGGATATTAATTGTACATGCTCATTTCCACTAAAGTTAATCTTTAAAAACAGTAATTTTATAACACTGTTAAATGTAATTTTTAGCTAATTTTCATATTTTGCATTATAATGCTGTGATGCCTAAACTCACTTGTAGCATTTAAAATTTAATGTTTTATTTTTTATTAATTTAGACATAATGGTGTGGAATTTTAAAGTTAACCATTTATCAGTTATGAGCCATAAAATGAAGAAAATTATTGGCTTATTGGTATAGTCCAGATTTTTTTTTAATACTCTATTTATTGAAGGTTTGACAATAAATTACAATAAATTCACAATAATGGTACAAAAGTTAAAGACAAGTTTTAAACTCCTAACATCCTGTTCCCATTCCTACCCATAGTCCAGAATTTTAATATAGGTGTAGCACTACATAAAAATTTAAAATTCTTCCCCAGTGTTATTTTAGAATTACTTATATATTATAATATTTATTAATATTTTGAATTAGCTTTTTTATATTTTCAGTTTTCATTTTAGGTTTTAGTAATTTTGTTGTGTTTTTGTTGTTTTTAAGTTTTAAACTGAGAAATTTTACACTTTTATCCACTAAATGAGCTCATTTCAAATTTGGTGGCTGCTACAGGTCTCAAAATAGTTGGCACGGGGACAACAAATTTTGCAAAAAGCAAGAAATTTTGAAAAGATTCAGCTGGGAGAACATCTAGCAACTAATTAAGTTAATCGATATCAGGTCTGTAACATGATTAGCTATAAAAAGGGATGACTTAGAGAGGCAGAGTCTCTCAGAAGTAATAATGGGCAGAGCTGTGAAAGAGTGCGTAAAAAGATTGTGGAATACTTTAAAAACAATGTTCCTCAACATCAAATTGCAAAGGCTTTGCAAATCTCATCATCTACAGTGCATAACATCATCAAAAGATTCAGAGAAACTGGAGAAATCTCTGTGTGTAAGGGACAAGGCCGAAGACCTTTATTGGATGCCCGGGGTCTTCGGGCCCTCAGACGACACTGCATCACTCATCGACATGATTGTGTCAATGACATTACTAAATGGGCCCAGGAATACTTCCAGAAACCACTGTCAGTAAACACAATCCGCCGTGCCATCTGCAGATGCCAACTAAAGCTCTATCAGGCAAAAAGGAAGCCATATGTGAACATGGTCCAGAAGCGCCGTCGTGTCCTGTGGGCCAAGGCTCATTTAAAATGGACTGTTTCAAAGTGGAAAAGTGTTCTATGGTCAGACGAGTCCAAATTTGACATTCTTGTTGGAAATCACAGACGCCGTGTCCTTGCATGTTTTGGAAGGCACTATGAATGCTGAAAGGTATATAAAGGTTTTAGAGCAACATATGCTTCCCTCCAGACGACGTCTATTTCAGAGAAGGCCTTGTGTATTTCAGCAGGACAATGCAAAACCACATACTGCAGCTATTACAACAGCATGGCTATTTTGAGACCTGTAGCAGGCATCAAATTTGAAACGAGCTCATATTGTGCATAAAATTGTAAAATTTCTCAGTTTAAACATTTGTTATGTTATCTATGTTCTATTGTGAATAAAATATTGGCTCATGTGATTTGAAAGTCTTTTAGTTTTCATTTTATTCAAATTTAAAAAAACGTCCCAACATTTCCAGAATTGGGGTTGTAGTTAACAATAACAGCAGAGTTTCTCACACAAAGCTACCATATGGCCTCAGAATAAAGCATTGAAAACCACTTTTATGGTCATTTATGGGGCTTTTGTATACTTTTAAAAGCTTGAAAGCCTCACTCACCATTGATTATAACTGTATAGAAAAAAGCAACCAGCAGCACATTATTCAAAATATTTCCTTTTGTGTTCCACTGAAGAAAGAAAGTCATACAGGTTTAGAAAGACATGAGGGTGAGTAAATAATGACATATTCATTTTTGATCTTTAATCTTAATATGTGCTAATTGCTACCTAATGGTAACAAGACATTCGGGTGTGGAAAGAAGCAAGACATGAACTTTTGTGCTCTTCCTCAGGCAATGTCTTAAATGTCTTTGTGCATCTACAGTACAAAAATTCCTTGAGAATGCTGAGGCTAAAACACTAACACAGCTTTGCAACATGTGACTGGATTATATACACAAAAAAACTCTGCAGGAACCCAAAGACCCACAGTGGGGCACAAAATAATGCTATTGGTGTTCCAAACTCTGCATTCCCTGCAGTTAGTTGACCTTACAGCAAACAAAGCAGGCCTGGGAACAAACGGCCGTATGCGTGCCTAGACACTCAAAACCTCCAAACGAGTTCTAATTTCACTTCCAGAGCTCAGACAACATGCTGTACATGATAATGACAGGACTGAGGTTTAACACCAGCCGTCTTGTTCTTAAGCAGACTGAATTTGGCTTCCTGTGAATTAGAAAGGGGCTTTTTTTTGACAATAAGCAGACGTTTCATGCAGCTCTCATGGGGGAAACGGAAATATCTGCGGATGATATTCATCACCCATGTCTAGCTTTGTTAGATTTACAATGTTTGAACTCATTAGAACGCAGCATTTTATGAGAAATTATGACAGGGTGTTAAATATCAAAACCAATCACGGCCTTTTGCCATAAAAGTTTTGCTTGTGAATGAGTACTACATCAGGCCTAAAGTTTTTCTCTTATGTTTATGAGAAAATTTCTTTAAAGGAACACTTTACCTAAAAATGACACCTGGTGCAATGCATCTTGAGGCACCTTTTAGCTTTAATTGGTTCATTCTGTTTTAAAGCACTCAAATTTCAGAAACTTTTCTTTCAAATTTTTGATTTTGTTAAAAGAAATTCTGAAGAAAAACAAACATAAATAGTGATGAAAGCCAAAATATTAAATGTCATGGATGAGTATTTATTGAGTAATCCACTATTTTGTAGAGGGGGGTCAAAATGACAATTTTCACCTGAGGGAAAAAAAAAAAAAAAAAAAAAAAGTGTCAACAACCAAAACATTTGGTTGTTGACATTTGAAAATGGGTAATATTCATCAATTTGGACATGGAGCTGCATTGAGGTCTTATATCTCTTGGATTGAACCATATAGGGCCTTAGAAATTAAGATACCAAAAGATACGTTTGCCAAAAACCAGAATCTAAATTCATATTAAGATATCTTTAATACTTCTTGAGTTAGAGGCAGGCATAAAAGAACATTTTTGGCATCCCTTTGGCATCTGTTGCCCCCTAAGTTAGATGGGATTACTTTTATGATGTCTTTACTACCTTTCTGGGCCTTGAAAGTGGTAGTTGCATTGGCTGTCAATGGAGGGACAGAAAGCTCTCAGATTTCATTAAAAAGATCTTCATTTGTGTTCCGAAGATGAACGAATGTTTTACGGGTTTGGAACGACATGAGGGTTAATGACAGAATTTTCATTTTTAGGTGAACTAACCCTTTAAATATCTGTTGCCCCCTCAGTTAGACGAAAGATCACAAAAAGATCGCAAAAGATCACCACTGAAGGCCAAATACAAACAGAATTGTGATGTTTTTATTCAAGAAACATTGCACACAATGGCACCTTTTCCAGAAGCGAAGCGCATGTTGGAGAGTAAATCACAGCATAGCTGGCACAAGCAGTTGAGCGAGTTTGATTTGTTCAGGGTGGAGCGTTACTTTCCCACTACTCAGCAGTCTGCACAAGAAGCACAAAGTGTCTGAGACTAATTTTGGGTGGAGCGCTACCAAACAATCAACCTACAAAGTTTAGGTGGGGGGGGAAATTATTAGAGTTTGTTTGAAGGGATAAAATATTTAATCATTTACTGACCCTCATGTCGTTCTAAAGGGTTATTACCTTGTTCCTCTGTGGAACATAAAAGAAGATATTTTGAGAAATGTCTTTTTGTCCATACAATAGACATCAATGGCCATTAAGATGGTTTGGTTACTAACACATTTCAAAATGTTTTTCAAAACATGTTCTGCGAAAGTTTGGAATGACAGGCAAGTAAATGATGACAGATTTTTAATTTTTGGGTGAACTATCCCTAAACCACCTATAACACCATTTAGTACATATTATAGATTTAATTTACTAATTACTAAACTTACAATTAATATCCAAAACACTTGTGTTACCAGTTCATTTATATATTTTTTATACATTTCAAAAATATCAGTTTCAAAACAAGCTAAAGCATCAAGCTGTATTAGAGCTGCAAAATTAATCGTCAAAACGATCTTACTCCTAAATAACAACGATTCGGCTATGTCTATTAAACCTTTTACGCGCGTTAAGAGCGACTGAAATCTGCGGTGGCGCTGCAGCTGACCTAGAGAGACCAGTTGTCCTGTATGAAACAGTTTCACAAACAGTCTTTTCAACCACACGGTATCATTACAAACATTCAAATTATCCCAGAAGTACTGGGATAAAAGTTTATAGTTCAGACGTAAACAGTAATTTCTAATGGAGTAGGCTAAATCACCTTTTGAAAGTAAAGCCCAAAGTATACTTCACTTTTTACACGTACGCGAGGGTCAGCATACAGTGTGCATGACACGAATTCCATCATCAGAAGAGTACGCGCAGCGCTGGATATTTGTACGTGCAGGTCGCACATGGGTATTTCATTTTTTTTGCAGTAATTAGTTTATCCACAAGGTGGCAACCGTGCCCTGGGGACGTTGATTTACAAGGTAGTCGAAGAAAACCTGCATAAACAGAACAGACCGGAACGCATGCAAGCTACAGCGACAATGGAGGCCTACATAGATGAGAAATTGTGCTAAGAGGTCAGAAAGTACCCTCATTTGTACAACTCTAGCATGAAAGAATACAAAGATATTTACATGGGTTGTCACTTGTGGCAAGAAATTGCTCAAAACGCATGCATCGAACGCCTGTGTACACGTACAATCAAATAAAGTATACTTTGCAAGGCTGTGCGTTCGACTGTGCACGTAAAACGAAGTATAGCCTACTTTGGGCTTAACTTGATGCTTCAAATACAGATTGTATCAATTACATCATTATACCAGTAGGTGGCCACAAGTGACTGTTAAAAAATGTCATTAAATCATTCATTCAAGAGATTCGCTCAAAAGTACAAGGATAAAAGTTCAGTTTGGGTATAAACACTGATGACTATGGTAGCGATCAAAATACAGTAAATCACCTTTTGAAAGTAATGACGCTTCAAATAAAGATTGTATCAGTTATATCGTTACACCAGTAGGTGGCGACAAGTGACGTTAAAGAGATTCGTTCAAAAATGCTGATTCATCCAGAAAAAACAAAAAAACAAAAAAAAAAAACAAAAAAAAAAACAAGCATACTTTGGGCTTTAGACAAACATCCAATGTGTTTCAGAAAAACGTTTCATGAATGTATAAGTAATGATTTTGTGCTAACGTTTTGAGAACGACTAGATAACTTTGAACGCTTGAATGTTCTAGTAACATTACTGCAAGATTTTTTGTTCATAACTTTGAGAGAAGCTAGGAAACATTTTAAGAACCTTGCCAGAACATTAGCCAACATTTTGAGAACATTCCCTGTTAGCTGGGAATGTACAATTAAAGGGTAAAAAAGGGTGAAAATTCTGTCATTAATTACTCACCCTCATGTCGTTCCACATCCGTAAGACCTTCGTTCATCTTCGGAACACAAATTAAGATCTTTTTGATGAAGTCTGAGAGGTTTCTGTCCCTCCATAGAGATCCAACGCAACTACCACTCCAAGGTCCAGAAAGGTAGTAAAGACATCATTAAAGTACTCCATGTGAGTCCAGTGAATTAAACTCAATTTTATGAAGCGACACGAGTGCTTTGTTTGTGCAAAAAAAACATAATTTACCACTTTATTTACAAAATAATATTATCCAAGGCGTTCATGTAACAATGTCAGCTCTTGCGTGAACACAAAACGCATGCGTCGTGATGCTCTCGTGAACACTCGCGCATTTGTTTTTTTAACACTCGCGCATGTGCGTTAAATTGACGCGCGGGTCTGAACACAACACGCATGCGTCGTGAAGCTCTCGTGAACGCGTGTTGCAGATCAATATTTTTGTAAGTAAAGTGGTAAATTATGTGCAAAGCACTCGCGTCGCTTCATAAAATTGAGTTGAAGCCATTGGAGTCACATGGAGTACTTTAATGATGTCATTCATACCTTTCTGAACCTTGAAAGTAGTAGTTGCGTTGGACCTCTATGGAGGGACAGAAACCTCTCAGACTTCATCAAAAAGATCTTAATTTGTGTTCTGAAGATGAATGAAGGTCTTACAGATGTGGAACGACACGAGGGTGAGTAATTAATGACAGAATCTTCATTTTTGGGTGAACTAACCCTTTAACATGACGAAATGCTTGAAAACGTTCTGACTGTTGTATTCTACTCAAGACGCCATTCTATTGTAATTCTATATTAACATCCCTTACAATTACATAATATGTAAACACCATGACTACCAAAACTATTTTCTCTGTACTGGGCGACTCCCCTTTCACTCTCCCGGCTCTGACAATGAGTTCAGCGGCCAGGCTGCTCCTCTGTGCTCCCGTTACATCCTCCGATACTGGCATTGTGACAATCTCCATTCCCTCATACTCTCTCCAAACATCATCCGCCCCTATTGTCATAACCTCCGCAGTCTATTACGATGTCTTTCAGCAATGTTTAGCGCCCTTTTACATTATACCTCGTGTATTGCAATCTCTAGTTAAATAATAAAAAGCATCTTGTTAACAAAAATGCTTGTTTTATCCCAATCATTCTGCTCCAGGGTTTTGCATCTTCATCACCTCACCGTGTAGTTCAAGTTGGATCTCATCAATAAAACATCGAGGGTTGACACAGCTGCACCATCAATAGATTGCCGATTAATGCCTTGACCTAAAAAGCCTTTCGTCACTATGAAACTATGAAGATCGATGCCGTGTGGAATGGCGGCTTTCGTGTGCGTGTAAAATATTTAGATTCATTTTCTTACCTCTTCTTGACTGTAAGGCATGGTTGTCACATTAAGCCACACAAGCTATTAATTAATACCGAGAAATAAACATATGTCCAGAAAACGTGCTGCAGCTGCACAAAACTACAAACAATGTGGCACAGTCGCTCGCGAGTCGCGCGCGCTATAATGAGTCTGAGGATTCGAATTCGAACGCAACAATATAACAAAAGCTTCTTCAGTCTGATACACTGTAACACGTGCCCCGCCCGCCGCGGGATTAACAAACAGAAAGGGGTAGAAAGTTTATTACCCACCTTGCACGGAATTCGTAATTAAGTTTCATTAACAGGAAAGCATGAATATTCGAGCTTCGCCCCGCTCCCTCGCCACCTGCTACCAGTTCGGTGAGAAATCCGGCGTAAAATGCCCGAGCAGACACATTGATCTACGAATGTGACTCCCCTAGCTGTCAGATGTTATTTCCAGCGTTACTGCAGATTAGAATTGCATGCGAACAGCAAATCATCATTTGTGGTCTGTTTCAATCTGTTGTTGATATCCAGCGAGACTCACTCACACCAGGAAATTTCGTCAATGACAGCGACAGGCGCTCTTAAAGGGGCCGATAACTGACAGTCGTCTCTTATCAGGAAAAAACGCATTCAAATATTTTTTCTTAGTGAATGAAGTCAGTGTGCTTAAATTAGTGTGTGTATTTAAATTATTTAAATAGGGCAACAACAGAGGGCCTTGTGTGTCTCAACAAGTGAGGTGGACATTAATCCCATAACTCTTGTCAATCCATGCTTAAAGTTTATGCGTCATATACGCATACAAGGGTGAAAACAGACGCGAGGGTGTATATTTTACTGTAGTAGTGGACTTGTTTTGACGTGAATATACGCTTTAAGGGTAGACAGATATGTAACAGGTCTGGTTTGACTCGTTTTTGGGGTGTTTGCACTGCGGTTATCCTTGGTCGCTGGATTGTGTGTCCACTAGGTGGCGCGCAACGACAGTTCAATGTGTTTACATTTGAACAGATGAACTTTGCCGCAAATAACACATTTTTATGAGTTAATCACACATTTTCTTTCTGAATGCAATGCGTTTTGTACATATATTATATATAAGTTGTTTATTTCAGTCTTTATCACAACACTAGCAAAACTACCAAATAGTACAATGAGAATTACTGTGGTTTTTTGGGGGATTTTTTTGGAGGTGGTTGGTAAACAGTAAAATTGTTCAATATTATTACAAGAATGTAACTTTTTGAACTTTGGAAGAACTTTTAAAATATATTTTAAAGTGTAAATTAAGTGTAATCATAGTAATATGCTGATTTGTTACTCAAGAAACATTTTTTAATTATCATCGATATTGAAAACAGTTGTGCTGCTTAATATTTTTGTGAAAACTGATACATTTTCAGGATTCTTTGTTGATTAGAAAGTTCAAAATAACAGCATTTATTTGGAATAGAAATCTTTTGGAACATTGTAATGTAACACATAAATGCTTTATTGTGACTTTTGATCAATTTAAAAAATGAAAATTATCTCATGATTTACTTACCCTCAAGCCATCCTAGGTGTATATGACTATCTTCTTTCAGACGAACACAATCAGAGATATTTAAAAATATCCTTAGTCCTCCAAGGTTTATAGTAGTTGTGAATGGGGCCGCATTTTGAAGCCAAAAATAATGCATCCATAAAAAAAATAAAAAAAAATCCATACGACTCCAGTGGGTTAATAAAGGCTTTCTGAAGCGAAGCGATGCGTTTTTCTAAGAAAAAATATCCATATTTAAAAGTTTATAAATTCAAATAACTAGCTTCTGGCGGACGACAGTACGCAGAATGCGGAAGTCAACCTGCGCCAAATGAGTAATCCTCTGACGCGATGTATGACGCAGGATATTGGAGTATTGTAAGCTTAGACGCCTCAAACCAATAGAGCTGTTCAACAAATTTAAGTTCCTCTTCTCTTATATCGAAATCCTCCGAAATTTCTAGTTAAAAATACAAAATTATCGTTTTAGACTTATAATCCGTGACCGGTGATTTGTTTTGCTCTATCCTCTGCGCCTCCGCGTGCGTCATTACGTTGTGCGTCAGGTCAAAGGATACTCTTCCGCCGCAAATCGACTTGCGCAGTATGCGTACGGTCGTCTGCCGGAAGCTAGTTATTTGAGTTTATAAAGTTTTAAATATGGATATTTTTCTTACAAAAACGCATCACTTCGCTTCAGAAGGCCTTTATTAACCCACTGGAGTCATATGGATTACTTTTTTTATGGATGGATGCATTATTTTTGACTTCAAAACGTGGCCTTGTTCATTAGCATTATAAACGTTGGAGGAGCAAGAATATTTGAGAAAGAATGTACAGTATCTCCGATTGTGTTTGTCTGACAGAAGATAGTCATATACACCTAGGATGGCTTGAGGGTGAGTAAATCATGGGATAATTTTCATTTTTGGGTGAACCATCCCTTTAATGCATCTTTGTGGAATAAAAATATTATTTTCTTTAAAAAAAAAAAAAAATACTGATCCAAATTTTGAACTGTAGTGGAAATTGAAGGAAATGTCATAATAGCAAGATAAAAAAAAGTAAAAGTAAAAAAAAAAAAAAGCTAAAAAAAGCACGCAAAAAAACAAGATCCTACAGAGTTTTAATTAAATCTTTTAAATTCATTTATTTACAATGTTCAAATGTATTATCAGTGCGAATAGTACAAATATAAATACCTTATTTTACATGCTGGTATCTAATGTCTACGAGCTTTGACAAGTAATGGAGGTATTTCATGGATACACATTTAATCTATTTCATGTGATAATGTGTGTTTGCTTAAGGACTTACTGATCAATAAATGCTTCTAAACTATTACAGATTATATAGTTACTGACCTGACATCACTTTAACATAGATTGACCTTTAACATGAGTAAAAACTAAAAAACTACTCCCTGAATTTCTCAATCTATATATTATTTACACAAGAGGTTTGGCAGAGCTATAAAATAGTCAACAGGCACTTTAGGAATCCTTTGATTCTCTGTTGGTAATTTAGATGCAGAGCAAACGTAACAAAACACTGTTTTTCTATGTACAGCACTGGCAGAGACATTAAGACATGCTGAACATAAGCTGTAAAATACTGTCAGAGGTAATCACTGTAAAAATACAACTGCCCATTGAACCCAATACAGAACCCAATGACAGACAATGTGTATGATGGACATTTCCATACTGATAATTCATATGAAACATGACTGGGGGAAAAAGAATACTTTAACAAATTTACAAATTAAGCTACAACTGCTAGTTCTTACAAATGCACAATATAAAAAAAACAATATAAACATTCAAAACAGTGCTGTAAAAACACCACAGTAAACAAAAGGTCATAAACATAAATATTCAGTATTGACATCACATTGAAACACTAATTTACAATTTTACAAATAACCCTATTACACATCTAAAATACAAAATGTAACTATAAACATTACTTACACATCATAAGTCATCTGTTTATGACTGATGAATTCTGGAATAAACTATACAAATTAATATCAAAGTCTTTATTTTTGTAGCTCCAGATCAACTTTATCCATTTCGACAGCAGGAAAGTTTTCTGTCCTCGTCCAGCAGAACTCAGGCAACGTAGTGCTTTGGAATGCTGGGATACCGACTCCATTTGCATTAAAGGAACCTTTAGAAATCCTAAAAATAACTTCAGAGGAAGACCATGTTGTGCTTTAATACAGACACTGATTCTTCAAACCCCTTCCAGTTCATTCAACGTCCTTCACAGCGAAGACTCAAATTGAAGTTTCATTGCTGCCACTAACAAGAGAAATACAAAGTGGTGTTACATTCAGAAAGTGACCAAATCAATTTGAATGATCAGCATTTTACATCCAACTCACTCGGAATCAAAGTCTTCGTCCGCCAGGGTGAGGGCGTTCGTGTTGAGCTCCACAGTGATCCCGTTCAGCGAAGGCTGGGGTGGTAATGGAGGTGGCTTGATGACGATGCTGTTGGCCTCGGTTCCTGAGCGAACGCCGTCGTTTGACCCCACTGATGGAGTCTTACGTGGGATCTGGGGTGGGTTGTAGTCACTGAGCTTCTCTCTCAAGCGGTTCTTCATGTTCTTGTCCGTCAGTGGGGGTGGATACGTGATCTTGTTCTTTAAAATGCCTAATAAAAGTGAAGCAATAATATAATATAATATAATATAATATAATATAATGTTTATATATATATATATATATATATATATATATATATATATATAGTATTAAATATATAATATATATATATATATATATATAAATAATTTAAATTATATATATATATAAATTATTATAAAATGCCTAATAAAAGTGAAGCTATAATATAATATAATATATATACACTGTATATATATATATATACCTATACATTTTTGCTGAATAAAAGTATTAATGTCTTTAATTATATATTTAATTGTGAAGTGAACCAATAATATATAATATAATATAATACTATATATATATATATATATATATATATAAAGAGATATTTTAGTTTTGTAATTAAATTCATATATAGCCACAATTCTATTTTAAATTATATATATATATATATATATATAATTATTAAATATATAAATAATTATATTAAATTATATAAATTATAATATATAATATAATATATATATATATACATCTTTGCTGAATAAAAGTATTCATTTCTTTATATATATATATAAAATTAAATAAAAAATTATTATAAATATAAGTTGCCAATTATCTATTAAATATTATTTTAATATAAAATATATAAAATACATGTATTATGTATGCAATGTATGATGAAAATTGATTTGTTTTTTGTTTTTTTTGTTTTTTTACATTTACACTACTAAAATGGTTTCATTCTTTTGTTTTAAAGTAATGAAAAACATAAATGAATATAAAATATATGTATACATGTGTTGTCATCACCTCTTCTGGGTAGCTGGTTGCTGTTTGGCTGACTGGGTGGACTCTCACTTTGAGACACATCTCCATTTTGGTTTAGTTTATTCCCTCGATGAAGTTCCACATTCACTTTTGTTTCCACCCGCAGTTTCTCTAGACCACCCACATCCTCACTTTCACTGGCTGTGGGCGGCTCCTTAGGCCAGTATGGCTTCCCATGACCAGACACTGCATCAACTGCAGAAAAACATGGGAACAGTTATCTTACATCCAAGTTTAAAAATGAATTTTAGATATTTTATGTTAGGAATGAATATCTTCTGGTGACTGATAAATATACATCTAATTTTGTTTAGTGTTTTCTTGAGTAATCCATGTAAAAGAGCAGGTCAGAGGTCACAGGCACCTTTAGGAGTGCTGTGGACGGGCGTTCTCTCGTTATTCCATTTTGTCTTGGAGTGCCTGGCCTCATCTTCACTGTCCGAGGAGTGGGAGGAAGCGTAGGAGCTGCTGTGTTCATCCACTGAGAGCTCACTGTCCGAATCTGAGTCTGTATAGAAACAGAAAAATTAGCCTCTGATCACAGAAGTGCACTAGTTTACCCATAAATCCTTGTATTTTTTTCATTTTTTAACATTTTTTCTGATGCTCTCCTATTGACTACTAACTAACAGAAGAGCTTTTAGTACAGGCAGTTTAATAAAGTTCCTGCTTTTCCTGTGGAACAAAATTAGCGGCTATATATATATATATATATATATATATATAATTTATGACACCAGTTGACCCTTCAATGGTCTTAAAAATGAAGTCTTAGTGTTATTTCTGTGTACTTTGCATTTTTTTAAGTGTATTTTCCCTCACCTTCTGCCTTTTTACTCCTGTGGAAAAAGAGCGACGACTCTCCTTCATCATGTCCCACTTTTCCACCATTAGATGATATGCTGTGTTTCTTCTCCCTGTGTGAAAACAACATTAAAACTTTGTATTAAATATTGAAAATTTGTTTCATTACATTAAGTGGAGTCATGCTAAAGTTATTTAATGACAGTAAAATCTTCACAAATGCAGCAGCTGCCAATATAGCAATATGACAAATATGACAACCAGGAATTTTCATTCACTAGCTAATAAAATGTTCTCTGAAAATGTCATATGCTTTACCGGTACACTTTGTAGTTAAGTAGAATGTGTGTCCGAGAGATCAAACACATGAATCAATACACATTAGATCCAATATGTGATCCATGTAACACACGACACCATGCTGTGAATTAGGACAACTTTTACAATACTGAAAGGGCTCTGTCAGTGGTTAAGGTAAAAAAATAAATAAATGAAAATACGAGTCATAAATATGGCTAAAGTGATCTAAGGATATTCAGTGGAGTGACCTAAAAACCGAATGCTCCTTTGAGACGTTTACACACAATATAACATGTAATAATTGGTGCAAATAGGTTAGTGAAACAGCTGCCAGCACAGCTGCAGGCAAATACTTCAATGAGTTCATATCAGTTCATAATTCCCAATATATTTAGAGCATATTGCAGAAACCTGATTCATATATGAGAGAAGTTCAAAGGATACATGATTCATGTTTCAACACCTCTTCCTTAACCTCATTCTTGAGGTTGAGGAGCAGGTGTGGAGATCTTTTGCACAAGTATTTCAAATGAAATGTTAACTAATGTAAAATGGAACCTTATTGTAAAGTGTTACCTAATAACTCGCATCATGATTGACTTGTGGTGTATTACCTGAGTGTGGAAACGAGGTAGCTGCTGCCGTGACTCCTGCCTGATCTAACAGAGCTCTCTAGAGATACAGTGGACTCTCCAATGGTGGTCCGGTACAGACCGCCATCCTCCATGTAGACGTCACCATTCAGAGAACGCTGGAACGACAGAAGACATTCACTGTTAACATTTCATCGCTAAATAAATTGTACCTGTATGTGAATTTTTACATTTTTAATTAAATTTGGTAACACTTTATTTTAAGGTGACGTAGTTAGTTACACGTTACTACATGTACTTACTATAGTAATAACAGTAAATTATGCATAATTATAAGTAACTATCCCTAAACCAATCCCAAACCCTAACTCTATAGTAAGTACATGTAGTTCATTAATATTACTCAATACTTATTTGAGTAAGTCCAATGTAACTACGTCACCTTAAAATAAAGTGTATCCTTAACTTTTTTTTTTTTTATGTGTCAAACTCACTGTGAGTAAAGTAGCCCGTGTTGTACTAGGATCTTCAGCTGGTACTTTCTTTCCTGTAAAGACACTTTTCAGGTTCCTCCTCACGTCTTTATTGAGAATACAGTGGAAAAAGAAGATGCAAATGCCCTGGAATGAAAAATTAATTACTGAATAATTACATAGATACATATTTGTCATAATACACAAGCATATCTGTTGGAGAGAGCAATCCAATTCTATATGTTTTGTATAAACCATATTTTATTATGTAATTCCCATTAATTCCCATGCTATTGATATTTAAATTTACATTTTAATATTTTATTATTATTTTTACTTAATCTTTTTTCTTTTTTTTCTTTCTGTATTGTTTATTTTATTATCAAGAATAACAATAAGCATAATTATAATAATAATTATTAAAATTATTTAATTAAATGCATGGTTGACTCTAACTTGACTTTAATTTATTTAACTTGACTTGAATGTATTTAATTTTACATTTTTATTATAATTTTTATCTCATCTTTTTCTTTCATTTTACCTTACATTTTCCATATCACTTTATTTACTTCTCTCTTATTTTCTGTATCATTTATTTTATTAGCAATAACAACAATAATAATAAATAAAAAATTTAATTTGATATTTTTATAATTTATATGTTAATTTCATTATATATATATATATATATGTATGTATATATATAAATTAAAGTTTTTAATTTGATATATTTTAATTTTATAATTTATGTTAATTTCATTATATATATATATATATATATATTGTAATTAAATATATATTATTTAATTACATTCTGACAATTGTGTCAATACAGCATTGTTTACTAAACCTTTGCTCTGAATCTAATCTACATTTCTAAAAATAAAACTGAGGCATTCTAAGAACTTTGACAAGAAGTCCCACTGTTCTGACAAACAGTGCACATGACCATACCTGTAGGCAGCTGAGGATGGCAAAAAGGTAGTGGAAGGAAAGCACATCACTATTGACTGCCATTAGACCCAGCAGCCAGGTGGCACTGATTAGCAACAGGAGGAGGAAGGCCACTCGAAGAGCAGAGCTGCACAAGAGCAAATAAGAATGTTGAAAACGATTGGCTTTTACCTGCTTCAGGTCTTCTGTATTTCAGTATTGTTCAGTTTGACCAAACTCTCACTGAACTTACATTGCTCCTGACTTTTCTGTGCGCTGCTGCCGTCCAAATGAGGCTTTGGCTGCCAGCACAATTAGGACTATATTTATCTGTTAAAAAAAAGAGATTTGTTTGTCATTATTTAGTCAAAACCAAACACTTCAGTTGGGAAAGGAAAATTTCCACTGTGCTAAATAAGATTAAACTGACCAGCACTACTATGGAGATTGGTCCTGTGATACTCCAGATAAGAGTGTCGTTGACAGAGAGCCAGCAGAAGTCAGGGTTTCCATAACCCTGAGGATCCAAACCCACAGCCAGACCTGACAAGAGACAAATAATCAGCAACAGTGTACAATCAAGATGCGAATTACAGGGGGTTTAGGGGGTCCGACCCCTCTGTTTTAAGGTGCAGTAAGCGATTTCTGAGAAACACTGTTTATATTTAAAATCAACCCAAACAAACACACCCCCCCCCCCCCCAAAACACAAACACACAATGCAAGAGTGCATGTCTCTTTATCACAGCTGAAGCGAAGCAAATAAAGCAAAGATGACGAACAGACAACAAGGAAGAATAAAAAAGAGTTGGTTGTTAGTCTCCAGCAGCTCCAGACAAACAATGACATGCAAAACTATCCTGTTACTATAGCTAACAATACAGCAACAACATAACTTGGTTTTGTAAAACAGCAAAACCAATGTTTCTCACATATGGAGCAGAAACAAAGCAACCTCGGCATCCGTTTTCAGGCCTTCCAGCTTAGGTCTCTCCAGCGCTGGAAGGCTTTTCTAATATTATCATGGGTACTAAAGCTCTTGCCTGATCATAACCCTTCTTTTTCCAGTGATATTTCTCTGACCTTTTCTTTTTTTGTAATGTCTCTCAGCCATTTCTCTTTCTACAGTCCTTCTTCAAATCTCCCTCTTGCTCACTCTCTCTCCTCCCCTATCATGAGTGGACACACCCCCTACTGCTGATTGGCTCACTCTTTTTCTTCTCTCATAATGAGTGGACACGCCCCTACTAATGATTGGCTCACTCCCCCTCCTCTCCCATCATGAGTGGACACGCCCCCTACTGCTGATTGGCTCATTCTCTCTCCTCCCCCATCACGAGTGGACACACCCCCTACTGCTGATTGGCTCACTCTCTCTCCTCCCCCATCATGAGTGAACACGCCCCCTACTGCTGACTGGCTCACTCTCTCTCCTCCCCCATCATGAGTGAACACGCCCCCTACTGCTGACTGGCTCACTCTCTCTCCTCCCCCACCATGAGTGGACACGCCCCGTCTCTCTCCTCCCCCACCATGAGTGGACATGCCCCATCTCTCTCCTCCCCCACCATGAGTGGACACGCCCCCTACAGCTGATTGGCTCACTCTCCTCCCCCATCATGAGTGAACACGCCCCCTACTGCTGATTGGCTACAAGTGTGTTGTGCTGCTCTGTCCGATCCACTTTTAACAGCGTTTCTCAGAAATCGCTTATTACACCTTTAACACTTGAACCGTCCAAAAGAACTTCAAAACAAAATGTTGGGGGGTTTCATATGCTAAATATTTTAATGAGCACCTGAGTATCATACCAGTGATAACAGCAGGAATCCCCCAACCGATGGCATAGTAGAAGCGCATGTGGCCCTGGTTAATGTTACGCATCTCGGTCAGCATGCGATAAATGTGCAGCCCCTCCACAAACATCCAGGCAAATGCGCACATGTATGAATAATGTAGCAGAATGGCCACAACTGTACATACAAACTACAAATCAGACAAGAAACAGGTTTAATATCTCACAGAAATGTCCAAGATAATTAAAATGAAATAATGTTGTTGATATTATAATCTAAAAAACTCTGCCTGCTGCTCACCGGACTATCGGTCTGATTGATGCCAGCGAGGAAGATTAGCTCAGAGAGGAAGATGGCGGCCACCAGGTTCTTGTGGATGCTGTGTAAGTTGGAGTGCAGCTTGCGAAGAATGGCCAGCAGGAGGAAGGTGATGAGGAGGGCCACCAGAGAGGCGGACACTGTGGTGTAGGTCACCACTTTCAGAGGAAGAACATCACCATGCTAGGGATGAGATACCAGCGTTCAAAAACTAGTTAGCTGGCTGTATACTAGCAAAATTCCGTATAAACCAAAATAGCTGGCTGTGTCCTACCTCTCGTTTGGAGATGTCCATGAGGACAGCAAAACTGGTCATGTGGTTGCACTGGCAGCTGATGTGAGTCGAGTTCCTGAAGACCAGCTCACAACCTTTAGAAGACCAGGCGCCTCCACCAGCAACCCTATCAAATAAGAGACACACACAAATACAAAATTATCAAGTATTCTGCAATCACAGCATAAGCAATTCATAACATATTGTATTAATTTATTAATTCATTAGGGACTCACGGGATGGAGTGGTTCCAGTAGACGCACACAGGTTTGGTCCTCTCGAGGGTCTCCAGGAGCCTGAAGTTCAGGGTGATGGGTCTTTGTAGGGGTGTGGGGAGTGCTTCTCCGTCCCTGTGGACCACCACACTCACTACAGGTGTGTTGATGACAGGACGATTGGGCAGTCTGGGGATGTTTAGAGCACCAGATATATTTACAACAAGAAATTTATATATATCAAATGCATTCAGTTTCTAAAGTTTCCAAGTATTTGAAATGAATAAAAAAGATGTTGGTACCATATTGGTTATCGGCCGATATTATATTTTTTTGTTTTTTTGTTTTTTTTTAAATCTGTGTTGGCTGATATTTATTATTTATGGAAACCTATTTCCAGCACATAGGGAAAAAAAAAACATCTGTTTGTAAATCATAATATGACATAAAAGTCTAATTTTCGATATACTACTGTAAGAAATAATTATGAGTTAAAATGTTGAAATTATGACATTTTGTGAATAAAAAATATCTAATAGCTCAATTTTGACTTGTCATACTTATGAATTTTTATCTCATAATTGACTTTGTATGTCATAATTTTGACTTTCTATCTAATAATTATGGCTTAGTATCTCATAATTTCAACTTTATTATCTAATAAGTTTGACCTTGTATGTCATAATTATGATTTCTTATCTCATAGTTTTGACTTTGGCAATTTTTATTTGTCTTATAATTATGACAGTACATAATTTTAACTCAGATTCCAGTAATTTCAGTAATTCAGATTACATTTTTCATCATTTAACACTCACTTAAAGTTAATCTTTAAAACACTAATAATTTAATAACACTGCTGAATGTAATCTTTATCAAATCTCAAAATACTGTACATTATAATTTTGTTGTCTAAATTCACTTGTAACATTTAAAATGATTGATTTTCGTTTTTAGTGCTTTATTTTTAATCTATTTAAACAAAATAGTATAGAATTTTAATATCGGCTATTTATCAGAGTGAAAATATTCTAGATAATGTATTGATGAGAATTTTAATATGATATATGAACTGATAGCACTGCAATTCCTGGTCAAAGAAATCGGTTTGTATGTAAAACCCCAGGCTGAAGTTCTACCTAAGACTGCGGCGGTCCGGATCGTAACTCTCCGGAAGGAGCCGACCCAGAGACTTGTAGATCATCACCATGACAACAGCGGGTGGATCGGGTTGTTCTGCGTGGCGTCTTTTCTTAATGGACGGCGTTAGATCAACAATATCTGATCCATCCTTGCTGATGAAAGACTCAGTTGGTGCAATCTGGGCTGGAGGTTCTGTGGTAAAAGCATCTATAGTGTAATACAACATAAGAAAGTTTAGTTTAATTTCCATGATTATTACTGATAATATAAAAAAATAAGTTTCGAAGTAAGAACCTTTGCTCTTTTTTGGCATGGTAAGCAGGTTTGGGAACAGGACAGATGACTCCAGCTCTTTTGAGAACACCTCCTTAACCTCCTGAAATCGAGGAATCTTGTCTTGGTTTGCGGTGGAGTCCAGAAAATCCAATGCAACAACTTGAATGTGAAGAAAAATGGTAAGTATTTTTACACTAAACACTCAAGATTGAGCAAAGCAGATGCTACAGGATTGGAGAACGCAATACTAACTCATGTTGTCAGTGACGATGGTGAAGGGTCTCAGGTAGGTCTTCCTCACGTTCTGTACCAGAGTGTTGGCGTACTCCTCAAAGTAGCGCAGCAGATGTGCCGTCCCACCATCAGAGCGCTGTATCTTCTCCCAGTGCTCCTTGTTGACTGGCTCAAGAATGGCACTTCCAGCTTTAATGATGTTCTAACACAGCAAACAAGATTAACGTTCATTAATACTGGATAATTATATGGAAGCTTGTTTACACCACTGCATAAAAAATAAAAAAGGGTAATTGCGACTTTTTATCTCACAATTCTGACTTTTTTTCTCAGAATTGCGTGATATATACTCACAATTGCGAGTTATAAAGTCAGAAATGTGTGATATAAAGTCGCAATTGCGAGTTGTAAAGTCAGAATTGTGAGATATAAACTTGCAATTCTGAGAAAAAAAGTCAGAATTGTGAGTTTATAGCGCGCAATTATGAGTTTATATCTCGCAATTCTGACTTTATTTCTCGCAATTGTGAGTTTATATCTCACAATTCTGAGAAAAGAAGTCAGAATTGCGCAATTAAAAAATATTTAATTGCGACTTTTTATCTCATAATTCTGACATTATTCTCACAATTGCGTGATATCAACTCGCAATTCTGAGAAAAAAATCACTTTATAACCCGCAATTGCGAGTTTATATCTATATAAACGCACAATTGCAAGAAAAAAAGTCAGAATTGCGAAAAAGAAGTCAGAATTGCGAGTTTATATCTCGCAAGTGCGAGAAAAAAGTCAGAATTGCGAGGAAAAAAATCAGAATTGCGAGTTTATATCTTGCAATTGTGAGTTTAAAACGTGCAATTGTGTTTATATTTCGCAATTCTGACTATAACTCACACTTGTGAGTTTATATTTCACAATTCTGATAAAAGAAGTCAGAATTGCAAGATGTAAACTCGCAATTGTGAGAAAAAAAGTCAGAATTGTGAGATAAAGAGGTCGCAATTGTCATTTTTTTTATTTTTTATTCAGTGGCGGAAACAAGCTTCCATATAACTACCACTGGTTGATCAGAATGATGAGGTCAACCAGGAAGACCATCTTGGTTTAAAATTTTTGGACCGATTAGGTCACTTTTGACCAGCAACAAATCAGTTACAACGTTCCAAAAACCATCTTGAACAACTTAAGCATTCAGGATCTGATTCCAGCAAAGTTATCTTTAAAATTAGCCTATAAATTAAAAATTTCCTGTTCCTATCATACTCTGAGATACAGAACCCATTAGCTTGAGCTTAAATGTGAAGATACTGAAAGATACTGTCAGATTCTGGAAGTGTGTGTGAAGGCTTTGAGGTCTATACCTTGTTGAAATCGGCATCATGAGTGGCGGTGAGCTCAAAGCCCTGCTGCAGACTCTCATGCTCTAACACACTGGCCAGCAGATGGTAGGCAGTCCTCACATCATTTCCAAAGAGACGATCCGTGTGGTCTGTGGCGGAGTGCAGCATCCCCGCAAGGCTTCTTGATCTTTCTCCGTCCATTCGAGAAGCATTAGCATGAAGATCCTCACTCTAAGTCACAAATGAAGGAGGAAACACTGGTCACTTCTAGCATTGTGGAAGCTGGCGTAGAATGTTTAATATTCTGGTCCACAACGCACTACGATTCCAACTTGAATCAACCAACAAAAGAGTCACAAACCTCTTTCTGTAGCTTTGAGAAGCTGAGGGAAGTGCAGTTGAAGAGCTCAGGTGGAAGCCAACCTTTATCATCGCTGCAATGACGGATAGCTGTGCCTGTCGAAACAACATATCAAGTGTGGATATACAGTCAAACCAAAATTTATTGAGACGCCTTGAACATTTCATTCATTATTTCAGTTTATTCACTGTATTTTAAAAAAATGGTAATAAAAAATGACAAGATGTCAGAGTTAGAAAAAATTAATCTTAATTATGTCAGATAACACTTAAGCAAAACATGGTCAGGTCAAAGTGTCTGAATAATTTTTGGTTCCAAATTTTTATCAATTTTACTGGTAGTCCACCGTATGAAGAATTTATGGGTATAATATGTCACAGTTTACTTTATTTTGCTATCCTCACTTACATAAATGAACTATAGTGTCCTGCACCCACTAGTAAAAAAATATAAAAAAATATATCTAGTGTCTGAATGATTTTTGGTTTGACTGTATATTGATAAATCATTCAACAATAAATTAATAAAATGATGAAAATTCCTACATATAGTACCAGTCAAAAGTTACTGTAAGTACTGTTTTCCACATTTTTTAATTATAGTAAAATCATTAAAATTAATTAATAACACAAATGGAAATATGGGATTTATGTAGTGACCAAAATATCTATTTAGTTTTTATTTACTATTTATTAATTGTTTATGAACATTATTTAAAAAATGTAAAATATATTTTTATATATATAATTTATAATAATATAATGTAATTATATTATAATATTTTAATTGTATTATAATTATATTATAATATTCATTTATAATAATAATATAATTTATAATAATATAATATAATTTATAAACACAATTATACATTAAAATATACAAAGTTTCAAATTTGCTAGACCTGTATATAACTATATATTTATAATTATATAAATATAGTTGTCTACAAAAATCTAAAGTTTCAAATTCAGTGAAGTGTGTGTGTCCAAACTTTTGATTGTTTATGTAAATTCTTGATTTAGTTAAGGACGATATAAATCATCTAGACTCACCGCTGGATCCTTTGGGGCAGTTTGTGGCTGCAGGGCCACCAAACATGGTCCGGGGCCACCAGATACTGCCTTCAAATGCTTTGGGACAACCGTCATAAACCACTAGATAACAAAAAAATGGAGTGAGATTGAGAGCGAAAGGACAATATGGCAAAACAAATGCCATTTAGTGTCACTAACAAGGCTTGTTGCTATGTCTTAATGATAAGGCCTTTTAAAGGGATAGTTCACCCAAAAATGAAAATTCTGAATGCAAATGAAGATATTTTGAAGAATATGGGTAACCAAACCCATAGTATGGAAAAAATACTATGGAAGTCAATGGGGCCCATCAACTATTTGGTTACCGACATTCTTCAAAATATCTTCATTTGTGTTCAGCAGAAGAAATAAGTTCATACAGGTTTGGAACAACTTGAGGGTGAGTAAACGATGACAGAATTTTCATTTTTGGGTGAACTATCCCTTTAAGCAGCCACAAATGCCCATTATTTCTGCTCCAAGAAACCCCACAGTCAGTACATGCTGACATGAAAGCATTCTGCTTATGATTAGAGTGTATTACACTTACATTTCATCATACTGTGCATGCATATGTAAGCTAAAATCATAAACAGCTTTCATATTTTTTCCTTATTTATTCAATTGTAAAAAACATTGTCAAGCATTTTGTAACCAGTTTTGAAATGAGCTCAACAACAGTTAACTGCGATTGTGTCCAGTTGACATCACACATACCCACACATCCCCCGACTGTCACCTCTGCGAAGGGGTTGTCACAACGGTTGCACTGACGGCCCACCACACCCATCTTACAGGCGCACTGGCCGGTTACAGGGTCACATGTCCGCGAATGTGCTCCAAGGTGAAAACAGTCGCACGGGTAGCAAGTGTCCCCACCAAGAGGGCGAAAGTAATTGTCCTGAAAAATTGAGGGGGGGAATATAATGGCACCTTGTGAGCATGGACCTTGGAGTTTAAATTATGATAATGTACACTAAGATACTTTTTTTTTGAAAGAAATAAATACTAAATGGATACTAAATTGATCAAAAGTAACATTTGAATGTTACAACAGATTTGTATTTCAAACAAATGCTGTTCTTTTGAACTTTGTATTGATCAAAAAATCCTGAAAAAACATTTCCACAAAAAAATGGAAGCTTGTTTCCGCCACTGAATAAAAATAAAAAACATTTTATTGTTCTCGCAATTGCGAGTTATAAAGTCAGAATTGTGAGTTATAAAGTCAGAACTGTAAGTTATAAAGTCAGAATTACGAGTTATAAAGTCAGAATTGTGAGTCATAAAGTCAGAATTGCGAGTTATTAAGTCAGAATTGTGAGTTATAATGTCAGAATTGCGAGTTATAAAGTCAGAATTGTGAGTTATAAAGTCAGAACTGTAAGTTATAAAGTCAGAATTACGAGTTATAAAGTCAGAATTGTGAGTCATAAAGTCAGAATTGCGAGTTATTAAGTCAGAATTGTGAGTTATAATGTCAGAATTGCGAGTTAAGTCAGAATTGTGAGTTATAATGTCAGAATTACGAGTTATTAAGTCAGAATTGCGAGTTATTAAGTCAGAATTGTGAGTTATAATGTCAGAATTGCGAGTTATTAAGTCAGAATTGCGAGTTATTAAGTCAGAATTGCGAGTTATTAAGTCAGAATTGTGAGTTATAAAGTCAGAATTGTGAGTTATAATGTCAGAATTGCGAGTTATTAAGTCAGAATTGTGAGTTATAAAGCCCAATTCTGAGGGAAAAAAGACATGGAATAGCGAATTATAAAGTCAGAATTGTGAGATATAAACTTGCAATTCTTTTTTTCCTCAGAATTGGACTTTATAACTCGCAATTGCGAGTTTCTATCCCAATTCTGAGAAAAGAAGTTGCAAGATATAAAAAAAGTCAGAATTGTGAAAAAAAAGTCAGAAGTGCAAAAAAAGTCAGAAGTGCGAAAAAAAGTCAGAATTGCGAAAAAAGTCAGAATTGCGAGGTTATATCTCAGAATTCTGACTTTATTTCTCACAATTGCGAGTTTATATCACAATTCTAAGAAAAAAAGTCAGAATTGTGAGATAAAAAGTCGCAATTACTTTTTTTATTTTTTATTTAGTGGCGGAAACATATTGGTGAGCATTTTCTTTAAAAAAAAAAAAAAAAAAATCTTACAGATTCCAAACTTTTGTACAGTAGTGTGCTTAATACAATGAAAGCCACATGGTCCAGTTTATATTTATATAGTTGTACAACAACTAGAAGTCAGTGGTTTCCCTTGAGTCTGGAGCATGTGATCACTTGCAGCTTACCTTGCAGCTACACTCTCCTGTGGTTTTATTACAGTCCCTTCTGAAGCCTTTGCTGACATCGCAGTTACAGGGCCCACAGGTCGGGTATCCCCACCAGCCGTGAGCACAAGGTTGATCCCCTCTGTGTGTGTGCGCACACGTCAAAGTAAAAGTGAAAAAGGGGACGGAGAAAAATAAAATTGTGCAATAGTGCAGTTTAAACTACAAACTTCACAGAATGAGACTTAAAACAGCTTCAATTGGGGACTGAGACTGATTGGAAGACCTGAAAAAAAAGGATTTGCTTTGAAATTGGACATAAAATTCCGCTGTAAAATCAAAGCAGTGGATTCTGACTGCAAGGCAAACACGAAATTGCTTGTGTGAAAGCAATACATCATTCTAAGCTCATTTCCTTTGTGATCATTTAAAAGAGAATCTTTTCATGGTTAAAGAAAGGAACAGAAAAAAAATAAATTCAAACATATTCAATCATATTATTTTAGTCCCTTTTCTCCTCTCATGGAAATTCTTTTATTTGTTTTATCTAACTTTTTGGAGTTTACAGGGTTAGTTCACCCAAAAATGAAAATTCTGTCATTAATTACTCACCATCATGTCGTTCCACACCTGTAAGACCTTCGTTCATCTTTGGAACACAAGATTAAGATATTTTGGATAATATTCGATGGCTCCATGAGGCCTGCATTGACAGCAAGATAATTAACACTTTCAGATGCCCAGAAAAGTACAAAAGACATATTTAAAACAGTTCATGTGACTACAGTGGTTCAACTTTAATGTCATAAAGTGACGAGAATACTTTTTGTGCACCAAAAAAACAAAATAACGACTTTATTCAACAATATCTAGTGATGGGCGATTTCAAAACACTGCTTCATGAAGCTTCGAAGCTTTACGAATCTTTTGTTTCGAATCGGTAGTTCGAAGTGTGTATCAAACTGCCAAAGTCACATGATTTCAGTAAACGAGGCTTTGTTATGTCATAAGTGTTTCGAAACGTTTCGAAATTTCAATAGTTCACGTGACTTTGTCAGTTTGATACACGCCCCGAACCACTGATTCAAAACAAAAGATTCGTAAAGCTTCGAAGCTTCATGAAGCAGTGTTTTGAAATCACCCATCACTAGATATTGTTGAATAAAGTCGTTATTTTGGGGGTTTTTTGCGCATAAAAAGTATTCTCGTCACTTCATAACATTAAGGTTGAACCACTGTAGTCACATGAACTGTTTTAAATATGTCTTTAGTAGCTTTCTGGGCGTTTGAAAGTGTAAATTATCTTGCTGTCAATGCAGGCCTCACTGAGCCATCGGATTTCATCAAAAAATATCTTAATTTGTGTTCCAAAGATGAACGAAGGTCTTACGGGTGTGGAACGACATGAGGGTGAGTAATAAATGACAGAATTTTGATTTTTGGGTGAACTAACCTTTTAAGAATGTGTGATGATAATGGTGCAGTAAAAAAAAGTTCACATTTATAAGAAAATTCACATTTTCAAAACTCAAGTGATTCTGCTAAAGAACAGTTTATCTTTAATGGATGAAAGGCTCGCTAAGTACTGGATCATTCCAGCAGTCAGAGCTTTACTTTACTTTGTTTCATTATAAATAAAAGCGATACAGTGTGGGCGTCAAGGACATGTGGAATTACCAGAATTAAAGGAAAGACCAGATTTAAAGAATCATCATAACAATACCATCACAAATACTGCCAGCATCTGCTATCACAGCTTTCGCCACTTACAAAACCTTGGCAGTTCATGAAACAGACCATCAGACAATAAAGCTGTTGTCAGTCAGCGTGTTTAAGCATGTACCGAGCTTTAACTAAAAGTCCACCAATTTTCTTAATCCTAACCAAATCTAAACATTAAAGGGATAGTTCACCCAAAATTAATGTTCTGCAATTATTTCCAAACCTGTAAGACATTCTTTCTTCTGCAGAACACAAACAAAAGATATTTTAAAGAATTTCCCAGTGTTTTTTTCTTTTCTTTTTGCCCATGTAATGAAAGTTGTTTTAAACCCCATTGATTTATATTATGTGGGCGAAAACAGTTCTTCAAAATATATTTTATGTTCCACAGAAGAAAGAATGTCATACAGGTTTGGAGAGATACGAGGGTGAAAAAATGGTTACACAAATTTCATTTTTGGGTGAACTAAATCTTCAAATACTAACATGACCCCTTTCTAATCATTTATAAAAGTTCTAGCACACCTCTGCTCAATAAAGATGCATAATCTGAGACGACTTTCATGTCCGACAAACAATTTAGGACAAGTTACATGCAAAATTTTAAGGTTAGGGATTTGTTTTGAGCCCTAAACCTTAGTATAAGACAGGTCAGTAACCACCATTGACATTGAGGGGGACAGGTCCCCCCCAATAATTAGAAATGGCCAAATTGTCCCCCCCAATATTTGATATTATTGATGCTATTATGCGCCGCTCTGTTTGTTGTTAGGATGTATTAAGTTTTAAAAGTTACATTTTTAGGCTGGTCTACCTCAGCGGTCTAACAGCGCTCATCACTGTCAGAATGAGTGAGCTGGCCAATCAAATCAAAGAAGGCGGGGCTTACTGTTCACAGAAGATGAGTGCGAATTCCAATGCGACACTTTCGTTTTAGCAGTGAAAGAGTACGTGGCGAGTAAGTAGCTGGATGGATGGATGGATGGATGAACCAAAGAGAAGGAAAGATACTCACTTGCGCTCACAGTATTGGCCATAGTAATTGTGTCCACACTCGCAGCTGTAGCCATGTTTGGTGCTGGGTTTACGAACACAGGAGGAAGTGTGTTCGCAGGGGTTCAAGAGACACGCATCCACACAGTCTCTGCCGAAGTAACCTGGGGGAAAGGATAAGAGAGAAAGAAAGACTGAGAAAGAGTGTGTGTCTTATGTATGTCCTGCATTTGCTTTAATGGTAAACCACATTTCATTTCAATTTAAATGTCTCAAACTTTTGGACCCCACTATATAACTACTCTAACACTTTTGAGTCCCTTTGTAGCAGTGTTGGTGTTACCTGGTTCACAGACACACGTGTGAGACGCCCAGTTGTCCCTGCAGCGGCTGTGTGTTGGACACAGGTTGGACAGACAGGTATCAGGTACGTTACATCCGTCTTTAGCGCGGACTCGTGTCACATGCTTCATGTTGATGTTGGCAGTGTTGGTGGAGGTCTCGCCCATTCGCACACCCTATAAGATGAACACATGACATAACTTTGTGAATAAGACAATACACACCATTAAACAATGTAAATGTGCTTTAATGTGAGATTTACCTGCATACAGCCAGTAAAACCTCCCTGCACAGTGCCGTCTTTCTTAATCAGTCCCCCGATAAACAAGTTCCTCAGTTTAAGCCCGGGCAGCTCATTACCGATCTCCACTGTCCTCTATACATCAAAACAATATCATAAATATATTAAACTCATGCATACAGAACTTGAACCACATGCATATATTGGTGTTTCTTCATTGCCTCATGCTTCATGACATGACGTGTAGCGCTGAAACCCTATTGTAATTGTTAAATTTCCCAAGGATCAGCATTCTCCCCTAAAAGTGATCGGGCAGAGCAAACCGTAAGTCGTAGAGACTTGAAACTTTGAGGGCTGGTAGTGCTCACACCGTCTACAACGTCAGCAAGGCTTGCCCTGATCGGCCTGATGGGGGCGCTACAGCGGTCAAAAGTATGAAATGGCTCATAACTCCTAAACTGTTAGGCCTAGGCTGAAGTGTCTTATATCGCTGGAATCCTTGGCTCAAGGCGGATTTGCATGCCTGATGTAATTTTCAGGCATTTTGGATTTTTTGAAAAAACTAGTCCTAGGTTTTTGGCTCGATCGGAACCAAACCAGTGCAGCGAGATTCTCTGGAGTCTGATTGTCAATAGTTATCAAAAAAAAAAAAAAAGGTTGAAATTCCGATTCACAGTCCCTAAGGCCCGCCCAAAACTATATTTTCACCAAAGAGTTCATTCTGTGGTCGTGTGAAAAAGGACGCGGCGACTGGCCACTTGGTGGCACTATAACAGGAAAATAATATGAAAACAGCTACAACTACTTCAGCATTAGTCCGACCAACTTGAAAATCGTCATGCAGTGTCTTCGTCCAAGGGGCCACGACTGTCTATGAAGACATTGACGCATCTCAAAAAACATGTCCACCATCGGCCACTGAAGTTTGAACAACTATCAGACAAGGTTAACGGAGGCCGATCAGAATGAAACTCACTGGGCCTGTTTGACTCACGGCTCTAGAGGCCTGTGAGAAATTCGAAAAAAGTCGGCCACTGGGGGGCGCCTTCACATTTTTCACGTGCGTAAAGGATCGTGTATCGCACAATTTTTCTTGCACACCCATGACATTCGTACCATATGGTAGAACTCCTCATTCTGAGCAACTTTGCCTCTGGGACCGCCTCTGTCCATTGAATTGTTCGTCAAATATTGGAGATTATTTCAAAAACCAACTTTGGCGAACTAGTCCTAGGTTTTTGGCTCAAACTCGATAACTGTTAAAAAGCTTTAAAAAAACATATATTTCCTACATAGATTACATAAATTGGCTGTAAATGGTCTTTTCCATGTATGATCGAGATGGTTACAGGCTTGCTAAATAAAACAAAAAATCTGTGCTTAAAGGCCTTAAAACACTTGAACCCCATTAAAGGCTGCTTGCAGCTATATTTTCTTATTTGTATTGTGAGACATTAAAACTCTTTTACATGCCATCATTTACTTTTGCAGCAAATTCATGGAAAAACCATCATAAAAACATTAATTATTACACTTTTAAAACTAATAATAAAATATACACAAAAAGTGAAACAAAAACCATTATAATAGTTATTCTACATAGCATCAAAGTCCTTTATGTAAACTTTTGTGCAAACTGAGACTTTTATGTGCATCATTTTTTTTTAAATTATGTAAAAAATTGTGAAAATATTCTATAATTGCATGTATTAGAATACATAAAGCACTACAGCTTCAAAATTATAGTTTTTTAGTATTTTGAATATTTATTTTTGTATTTTCCATTCTCATTTTAACTTTAGTTAAAGTTTTAGTAATTTATGTTGTGTTTTTGTCATTTATTTAGTTTTTTTAATGTCTATATAGTATTTATTCATTTTTATTTCAGTTTTAGCACAGTTTTAGTACATCAAGAAATAAAATGATTAAGTTTTATATTGTATTTTATTTCAGGTAACAAATAAGTTTTTTATGGTTTAGTTTCAGTTGAGTATAATTACCCTGTTTCAAAAATGTTTAAATATTTCATTTCCATCATAATTTCCATACATAATTTCCATACAATTTCCATACATTTCCATCATAATTTCCATACATAATTTGAGATTTGATGGACATTATTGTTCAGATAAATTACTGTTTAGAAACAAAAATTACAAAAAATTCTCCTGCAATGCATGTATATTTGAGAATGGGAGTAGACAAATTAAATAAACTAGTGACTGTATGAAAAGTTTTAATTAAGTCCACACAGCACCACATTCCCACAGTTGAATAAACATCATTTGTGTTTGAACCTGACTTGGTCTATAAATAAGCATCAAGATAATATACCTGAAACATGCCATAATCCAAAGACACGAGAGCCATATATTTGATGTCTTTGTCATCTTTTCCACTCTTGAGCTCGACAAGCACATGGTGCCATTCACCGTTGTCCACGCAAACCTGAGGAAAATCTAAGAGGGCCACACGTCTAACACCCAGAAACACCTGGAACCGAAGGTGTCTGTTGCTCACCTGGAAACACAAAGAAGTTGAGAAATCGAAGACAAACAAGGATGAAAGCACAATATGATTTATCTGCTTTATTAAAACAGACATATCATGGAAAACAAGATTGAACATGGTGAATTACTGAAACACAATACTCACCATAAGATTAATCTTGGAAAACTCTCCAGCACTGGCCTGTAGCAGAACGCCTGTGCTTTTTCGGGTGCGAAACATAAGACCCATATACCAAGGAATGGCAATGGTAATATCAGTCTCGCTCAATGACACCAGTGCATGGCCATCGAAATGCAGGGGGGCGGGCATAACTGCGGAAAGAAGACCATCACACAATGGTTTAGATGACATCCAGACTAAACAAAGTTGTTCTATTAACTGAAATCTGTTAAATTAAACAAATACACACAACGCTTTGAAATTCCCCAAATAATAACTATCATTCACAGACAGAGGAATGTTTCCCAGTCATCCAGGAAATTTCTTAATCCGGAATGTGAAACGTTCTTACACACCAGTTTCCTCAGGGCAAATATTTTACTTTCTGTATGTGAGGGCTGAACTTGTGGAAATAACAGTAGTATATCTTAGACCCAACCCTGGGAGTGTGACAGTAATATTAGTTGGGACTTCTCTTCAGTTTTCCCCAATTGAGATTTTAGACCTACAGTGGAGAGGAAGATTTTCAGTGTCCTTTATGGAGCCCCTGATTTCACTATTCTTTCACTGTATGTTAAAGAGTAGCCTGAATGTTCTTCAAAACGTCTGATTTTATCTTCCACAGAAGAAAGAAAGTGATTAAGGTTTGGAGTGACATGAGGGATTTAAATCTACGTCCATTGGCGGTATTATGACTTTTATGTTCTTTTGTAGGCTCAAAACATGGTGTGATCCCTCCATCCAATTGATAAGCAAAAATAAATAGAAAATGCAGGTTCAGCCGGGTTTCCCTCCAAAAAATTAGGTCAAACTAAGCTCACCGAAAATTTTAAGCCATTAGCAAACCCCATTCGCTCTTTCAAATCTTCATTCACCATTAAAGGGGATTCTTTGTGATTATAATGCACTTACTCAAATGGGTTTACAATGTAAAAAAAGGTAGATAGATAGATAGATAGATAGATAGATAGATAGATAGATAGATAGATACAGTTTACGGCTTGGTGTCTCAGGTATGAGTCATTGTGTACACATTGGTATGTTTGTTATGGAGGCCAAGGGCAAATCCAGGCAAAAGATGGGAGGCGTGTCTGTGTTTGTGTCCATTAAGCAAAATCGAGTCAAAGGAAGAATGAAATATAGAAAAGAGTTGGAAAGAGAGGATTATCTTACCATGTTCACAATTCTTTCCTCCGTAGCCTAATGGGCAGTTACAGGTGTGGGTGTTCCATCTGTTCACACATACACCTCCATTCTGACAAACAATCTTGCTACAAAAGTCATGTTTTGCTGCACAACCTGAATAGAAAGGGAGAGTGCAGCAGAGTTGAGGAAGTAGTTTTGAGTTTGTTTTTATAGTAATCAAGGAAGATATGATTTGTCATGATATGAACCCTTGTTATACAGTTTCTAACCTGCTGAGGTGCCATTGTTGGCAATGAATCCGGCCATGTCTATGGGCTTGCTGTCGATAGTCATGTTCCTAATGCAGCCCACAAAGTCTCGGTTCTGAATGGGGAAATCCTCAGGGAGGTTTGGAACGCCACCCAGGAGCAAAGGTCCGGTAAGATCCAGTGACCTGCACACAAACAGAAAGATCCCTGAAGCCACGAATACCCAAACGGTCCCAAACATTCTCCATTATATGGAATAACCTTGAGGCCCATTAGGCAGACAATAGACGACAATGAGTTTTGTCCTTTTTTTTTTTTAAAGAGAAAACAAAATCCCCATCCTTTCAACCCTCATTCATCTCATTTCAAAGAAAACAAAAAAACATATTGGTTTGGATAAAAATAAGGACAAGATAATGACAGAATTTGCTTTTTTGGGTGAACTATTCCTTCAGTACAGTAGTGGCCAGAAGTGATATTTGTTTTTAATGACCCTACATGTTAAACCATCAACATATGAGGAAAATATTTTAATTACTATTTTAAATATGAGGTAAGAACGAAACACTAAACTTGGTTAAAGTATTTATCTGACAAATTTATTTTGCAAAAACTACAGCTACAAGAAAAAGCTTACATTGACTACAACATAATTAATTATTAATATTTTGTTGGTTCTCTCTTGTTTTGCATATGTTCTTTGTATGACAGTCAGGCCAAAATAATGTCCACAAAATTTTGCATGTTTCATTGAGTTATCACAAATAAAACAATTGACTCCAAGCACAGCTACAAAATATGCTTGCAAAACTAATTTTTAATAATATTTAAACAAAGGGTCAAGATGTTTCTCCTAGGCTGGACATCACTTTTGGCCACCATTATATATGTATACGGGTCATTGACAAATAAGGTTTTTAAAAGTGTAAAAAAAACATAATGGCAATATAATTCATTGTGAAGATTTATTAAGTGTTAACAATGAGATTATGTGGTTTTCATAATCAATTAACACTGCTTTTTTCATTTTTTACAAGATGGACAAAATTTGTCACCAAAAAAGTCATTTAGTTTAACCAATATTTCGGTTTTACCGAATGACACTTTTGGTTATACCGAATGACGGTATTTTCAAACAATGCTAACAGACTGATATCTAGCTAGGACAATCAAACATTTTATATTTAGTACAAGTTTTTAAAATATTACAACACTTTCCATGTTTTGTAGCGGTTGTACCGAATGATCTGATGTTTCGGGACATGCGTATGAGGAAGTGAAAACATGAATTTTTCAAATAGTTAAGATAGAGTTAGTTACTTTGCTTCACGACCATGTGGTCCTTTGCAGGTGTCTGAATGATGTCACATCCTGTCACATGATACTGACCACATGACTTGATCCAAAATGGTCCCTTTATATTGGTTACTCCGAATGACATCAATGAAATTAATTTTTCCGGACATTCTTTCTCATAACAAAGCAACAACTTCTACACATAATTTTAATACTACTTTGCACTATGTTGATATATGATGATATAAAATCATGCCAGAATAAAAAATATATACATTTATTACATTTTAAGATATTTTAAGGTCAAACCAAATGACCTTTTGACACTTCAAAATCTTTAAAATACCTTTATATGTAGCAAAATATAATTAAAACCTTTTGGATTCAATAAAAGAGATCTAGTTGTACTACCTTACATACTTTGGATGTCATATCTTTGTTTTTTATTATTATTAAGAACTTTGGACAAAAAAATGACCCGTCACATTATTGACCCATATATATACATAACATTTTGAATGTATTTTTTAAAAAGAACATGCATTTTTATGTTTTTCAATAAAAAGTTTGGGGTTTTGCATTATTCGACAGGAGCAAAATGCAGTTGATCCCCTTTATAGCCCTTTTTTTCTTTTAAAATAGATATTTATCCAGTATTATATGCCAACATCTGGCAGCAATGATCATATCCATCATAATCTCTCATTCATAGAAAGGCTATTAGATTATGAAAATAATCTTATATTTTCAAAGAAGGGTCTGCAAGAAAAAAAAGAAAGAACACTAGAATATAAAATGTGCAGAGCTATTAAAATGAGTATGTTTACATGTTTTTTTTTAATCCAGAATATTATTTAGGGTTTGTGTGTGTGTGTGTGTGTGTTTCTGTTTATTGTAGCCAGATATGCTGTGGTTTTGTATTTCAGCATCTGGCCTTCACATTGTAGCAGATTGCAGTGCATTTCATCTACAATTCCTATTGTGACCCATAAATCCACATAGATCTGTAGGTTTATGGGTCAGCACTTACTGCGAGCATATGGTCTGACCCTAGCAGTTGCATTTCAGAGGCTTTACGGACCATATCTCCACTTATCTCAGATGGATCTCCACCATCTCACACTGCTCTGTTCTCCACACAGAGAGACAATTAGCTTATAATGGCAAATCCCAGCCGCAGATAAGCCAGGAGTGTGTTTCCATTGTACAGTCCATAAAACTGGCTTGACATGAGACAGAGTGCAGATTGGTGGAGATTAGGGAAAAAAGATGGAGTGTAAGGGGAGAAGCAGAATGCTGTGTAATCTCCTGTAATGATCAGCTATTCAACACCCGTCGGTGGTTAGCATGCCTTCGTGTACTCAAGTTCCTCTGTCCTGTCACACTCTCCCTTTCAGCACACAATATCGTGCCCTGAGGACTTTAGACGGTGGAAACATGAATGAATGTGGAAGACAGGGAGTGTGAGAAGAAAGAGAGAAATAGTGAGAGCGCAGCTTGTCAGGTAGGGATCACAACAAACATGAAAACTCCACATGAAATCACAATTGTCACTATACCTTAAAAACTCAATGTTTTGTGGTTTCTGCAACCCATTTTACTTCTGCAAAATGTCACAAAATTCTAGTTCAATGAATATCCACTCTTAAATATGCCACACTCTGCAAGTAAAATGGGTTTCATGTTTACTTTAAGAAAACACTTACTTCTTTTGGCCTGTTTGGGTACCACGGGCCGCACAGCTGTAGTTCCCAATCTGTCCTCCGAAATTCAGAGCCATGGCCACATCACAGTTGTCGACAGCAACTACAGCAACCTTTTCCTCAGAGGGGCCGTGAGGGATGCCAAGACGCCCTATATTGGGCTTGAATAAAAAAAAGTGGTGTTTTTAAATATTAACAGTTAAAATTTAATGGTTATACAAAGTTATTTTGTGGGCCCCAACAGTTATCTGGACACTAAAGCTTAGCTTAAAGTCCCCCTGTAGTCAATCATTTTATCCCTTAAAACTCATCTTTGATCACCAAAATTACATATTTAAATGTTTTTTTCCTGTGAAAAAAAATTCTTAATGCCTTAAAATAGCTTGAATGTAACTCTACACCCTTGCCTCATTTAATATACACGGATCTATGAATATGATAATTAGCCCCACCTCCACTCACTCGCACGAGCTCAGACGAGATCCACTCGGTCAACTTACCGGTAAACGCTGCACAATGGTATCGCTTTTTACAACGTCGGACACATAACGGTAATTATTATGATTAGCGTTTTGCCTGACTACATTATCAAACAGCTAATAATGTGTTGCTAATGTTAGACAAACCATGTTCACATTCACGAGTCAGACAGCTGCCTTCTAACAATCAGTATCCTTAGAAACGCTTTGAACAACTCAGAACATCAGTGGAGAAAGGTATATAGTTCATCATAACATCGTAATATACATCATACACCCGCCATATTGCTAAATCTACCCGATTTTTCATATCAATAGAAAAATATAGCCTACCGGGATAACTTTCTTTTGAGACTACCTTTCGTGGTGAGTTAATAATATGCTAAAGCCCGCCGGCACGTTGACGTGATTGGTTACAAGGTAGTTTGTGACGTCAGAAACACCAGCGATTTCAAACCGCGGGTTTGAGACTGTCTTTGGTTTACTGCAGTTTTAAGGAGAAAATACTCAGTAATGGTGTTGACTTATGAATTTGCACATGGTTTGTCTTAAAGCATGTTAAAAACACCAGATAGACATATTAACAACATTAAAAAACAAATTACAGATCCCTCGCAAGGAGATCTGTAATTTGAAAACCCATCATCTAATGTAATGAAGATCACACACGTCTCAGTAAACCTTTGTCTTAAATCTTCTTCTTAAATCCTGGAATAGAATTCCAAAGTTTGTGGATCTGAGGAACATTTCCATTCACACCTTTGTGAATTTGGAGATAATAGGTCTTGTTTGTCTGTAATCTCTAACACACAGCATGAGATGATTGTTTACCACTCTGTGACATTCTGGCCTTCTCAGCTCATCTAATTGGATTATGCCAACGAGATGCTGGCACAGAGGAGATACCAGACAAAGAGAGCACATCATTTCACGTAAAACCTCCCCAGAGACCCACACGGTTTCCACAAAACAGCAGAAATTTGTATTATCATCTGGAAACACCCTTCCCCCATGCTAGAGGCTTTTTGAAATTTTCAAGCTCATTAAAATTGATTTTGTGGTGCGTATGATGTGCAGAGCTGATCTTTGATGTCTGCCCTGTGGTATTAAAAATGTACAAGTGACAGTTTGGTGTGATGTGAACATCACTCGCTCCTGAAGACTCGCTGCAGTCACCATTCAAACTATATCTATCTGTTTATCTGTGTAGCCCTTGCTGAAATGAAAGAGAGAAAAAAAGAGTAACATTTCTAAAGCATTTGTCTATATAACCAGAACAACAACGACAATAAATTTGCTGCAAATGATGGCATAATAATAATAATAATTATTATTATTATTACTATAGTTGTTGATGTTTGTTATTATGCTGCCTATAAATCAAATTGATCAAAAATAAATTAATGTTATTAATGCTAATAATAATTACACTTGTTATATATATATTTTATTGTATATGTATAAAAATGCTAAATAAATGTTAAATACTAAAAATCCAAATATTCATAAACCAGATGCCAGTTTTAATATTCCTCTCAGTTGCTTCCAGAGAGCAGAGATGAAGGAGGGAATGTGAGTAGATTGGTAAACTGGTCAACAAGGAGATCCATGAATGGGAGAATTCCTATACTCTGACGCAAGTGTCATGGAATAAATCCAACCGGTCATGGCCTAAAGCTGACTGCTCAGTCAACAGCAAGCAGTCATTTAACTTTAAAAATGGTGTGAAAACCTGTTGAAAAAACAGTTTGAGACACCTTTAACGGACCGAATACCTTTCAAATATCATGTTTCTACTGCTACTAACGTGGACGCACGTCTCTATTACAGTTTTTATCAGTTTTTATGCACGACTATCTGTAAGGAAAAAAAAACCTGACGAAAAGAAAACTGATTCAGGATCAGAGTGTTGACGACCCTTAGGAAGTCAGCGCAACTCAACCCTCTGCCACTCATAATAAGGATCCGCTTCCATTGTAATGCTTTGATGATCCCACAATCTCCGCTCTCTCGAGTCCAACGATGAAAATGAACTCAATGACAAGCGCAATGACAAGCTCAATGCCCTCAGGAACACACATGCACACAAATCCCGACAACAGCTATTAACCTCCAGCCTTGTAACTCATCAGCCTTTTTGTTTCAAAGTTCAAAACAATGGTTTATGGATTCCGGGGCATAAACATGAGGGTTTTTTGTCCTTTCCAAATGCGCTATTCAGTAAAAAAAAAACATACATATAAAATCAGTGATCTGTTTTATATAGGAAAACAAATGTATTGTATTATAAGCCACAAAAGGTTAGGCAACAATACTGTAATAGCCATTGTAATAGCTCAAAAAATATACTAAATACAGGTAGGTATTTAATGATTCTTCTTAATTGTATGAGAACTGGCTATAAAACAAATTTCATCTGATTATCACGCTTCAAATGTCCTCTATGTCCTCCAGATACAAAATATAAAAGTATAAATGCAATGAATTTTCATATGCTAAGCTTTTATTACTGGTGTACACAGTGTAGACATACACTGATGCCAATTGATTTTTGAATTAATGTTTCTATCATGAGCATTTCCAAAGGTTTAATAATACAGTACTATTTGTTTTGAAAGAAATTAATACTTTTATCTAGAGATGCACCTATATATCGGCCAATAATCGGTATCGGCCGATAAAAGCAAATTTTTTACACTATCGGCTATCGGATCCGATAGTTTAAAAACAGCCGATAGTCAGGGCCAATATATCCTGTCAATCAAAAGAGGGCAGAAAAATGCACTGAATTTGTGCTTTGAAAGAAAAGAAAATGCGAAGAGACCAGTTTGATGTTCAATATTAATAGTAATTATATGAATTAATAACATTCAGAAAGTTAATATTAATTTAATCTTCAGAATTTATTTAATGTGTTTTAATATTAATTTGAGTAATGTGTTTATGTTTATAACTGATATCAGTTAATCTGTTGATGTTGATGAAGTTAATGAAATGGAGAGAAATGTTTTTATTTGCATTTCTTTCAAAATATAATAATTAAAAATATAATGATTGATTATTAATTATGATGAAATTATCATTAATTTAAAGAAGGTATAAAAGGCAGAACCCCCAAACTATCATTATCATTATCAGTATCGGCAGATATCACTCTGAATAATCAGTGGAGAAATTTCGTATCGGTGCATCTCTACTTTTATCCAGCAAGGATGCATTAAATTGATCAAAAGTGACAGTAAAGGAAATTCTAATGTTACAAAAGATTTGTTTTTCAAATAAATGCTGTTCTTCATTAAAGAATTGTGTAAAAAATGTATCACAGTTTCCACAAAAAAATTAAGCAGCACAACTAGTTTCAACATTGATAATAATAATGTTTCTTGAGCAGCAAATCAGCAAATTAGAATGATTTCTGAAGGGTCATGTGAAGACTGATGCTGAAAATAAATATATTAAAAAAGTTATTTTAAACTGTAATAACATTTCACACTGCTTTTATTATATTTTTGATCAAATACAGTAAATGCAGTCTTGGTGAGCAGAAGAGACTTCTTTCAAAAACATTAAAAAATCTCTGGAAGTCTCAACAAACTTTTAGGGATAAAGGACCACATTAACTGACAAACTGTGAATAATGCCAAAATTTTCTATCATCAAAGGATTGTTTGGAAAATGAAGAGACCTAACACTTCAAAGCATCACTGCATTACAGCTGCGCCCTGTTGTGTTTGCTTATTATTACTCAAGGTAAATATCTGAAAGTGTCTTCAAAGACAACTCGAGTCTATAGACAAAATAACACATAGGATGAACTTCGGAAAGCAAAGATCAATGGGGTCAAATAGAAGTGATTTACATAGTTTTTGAGACACCATTTCACAATATGGTACAACAGACAATTCAACCAAATCTTATTAGAAACTTTCGGACATCAAAATAGAGACGGATGTCGGTATTAAGGGTCAAAACAAACTCTATGTTATATCAAGTACTTTTACCACAGTTTACTTCACCGAAACCTTACCATATGGCAAGGTTATCTTTCATGGTTTTATTTCATGAAATATTCTGGAGATTTACAATAATAGGCCGGGTGTTTTTATGTTCATCTGCAGCAGAAAAAACGTGTGCCATCTGGTGCTTTTAGAAACTCCAAGTGTGTCATTGTAGTCCCAGATTAACTCAACAGGGGGTCTGCTATTGTCTGAGTTCCCGATCAGACTATATTGAACTTGGAATTGTTAAATGACAGGGTTAAGGGGGAGATGTAGCCACAATGGAGCAAACACGACATATGCATTAGGAAAAAAGGGGCACTGAATCTAAATAGACGCCTTTAGGTTCTGATCTTCCATATAAGTGTTTACAAGTGTAATGTAATGTAAGTGAAATGGTGCTCCAATCCAATAATACACTCGCTAACTTGCATTCTACATTATATTATTTACATTTTGGATTCAACCATTGGTCTCAGTGAGATTTCAAACTTATGTTGCCCTTTCATCTGTTTAGTGCAACTTGGGTAGAGGTTATTATGGCCCAACAAAAAGAGAAACCTTCAGCATGTTGTCTCAGGGAAGAATGTTGCTTTTTAAGAGACTTCAGTGAGATTCTCTAAAGCTTCATTATGATTCAATCCAGGAATACTGAAACACAGACACAGATGCACAAAAATTCTTTTTTTTTATTTTACAAATACTGTTTTAAAGTAAGGCTGCATGTAAATAAGGTTACTAAAAGGTCACTTGGGAACATAAGAAGAGGTTAATGAGGACTTAATGCATTCAAGCAGAATTAATTGCTCGTGTAACTACAATATGTTCAGGTTTTTGCAATTCAGCAACAAAAACAACAAAAAAACTTGAGAACTACTTGTTTCAAAACATGAAGAACAAGAATTTAATACCTTATTAAATAATACTAACACTATGGGTTACAAAATACTCTTAAAAACGAGACGTTGTGTAACAAGACACCCAGGTAATAGAGAAGACACGACTAGCTTTTGGCCATGAAACATGACACATGACGTATTACACACGCACCAAACTTCATAAATGCATTTCAGCAAATGAAATATGAGGGTCTAAAAACTGAACGGGATCAAAGACGTAGAAATACAAGATGTTTCTTTTGACCGGAGATCTTAGAAGATACTGTGAACTTTGATACAGCTAGAGATGCCGCTGATATCATGTGTCTTCTTTCATGAAATATGGACACAGAGGCACTGATCTCATCAAGAAACACGCGACTTGTGAGACTTTGACTTTCTCTGGCATAGAACCAAAAAATTTAATGTACAAGCAGAACAAATTTGTGTAAATTGTTCGTAAAACCATTCTTACATAATGCATTGCACAATCAATGCATTTAAGAATGATTTAAACAGCAATTCGTTTTGCTAATGCTTCATGAATGAGGTCTATTGACTTTGCAAACACATGAACTACACTGACCGCCCATTCTCACTGTGTTCAGTACAAATGACTTACCTTGTTGTAGTAATGTAGATGTAATGTGTGCCATTGTCCATCGCTAACCCCACCAGCTACAAATGGAGTCACTGTGGTTTTAGTTTCTCCTAAACAGAAATAACAGGAAAGAGGAAACCATTTTTTAGATAGATAGATTCTTATAGATAGATAGATAGATTAAATTCCAAACTAACTAAATGGCTCCAAAGCACCTTGAGTATTTTAATATGTGTGGCGTTTTTCCAGTCTAGTGGACAGAATAAGTAAATCATTATCGAGGAGTTAATGGCATGTCAGGACCTCCCATGACAGCACTTTCCCTCAGTCCACACACTGCTAAATATCTTAGTTGTTTATATCTCTCTCCTACTTAATTAATTTGAGTGATGGCTAGTAAGCTGGGACAGACCTTTGACCTCTGAGGGTTCATAATTTACCAGAATCACTGTGTTGTTTGATGTTTCACATTCCAGGACAGTGGAGGAAATGCCTTTCACTGTCTTTATTCTCAGCTCATGTGGACGGGTGACCCTCAGTGCTGTGGTAAGACGCAACAAGCATCTGCTCATACTAGGACGCTCAAGGGATGAATTCCACTACCGTATTTCCTTTGGAAACAATTCTGACCTGTTAAAAAGACGGGACGTGGTATTTCACGCACACTGACTAGACAGTAACTCTTGTTGATGTGTGAGATTTAACAAAACAAAGGAACAGGTAGACAGAGGAAGTGTGTTTTAATGCTCTTTGGCCACCTGCTTCCTTTGGCACAGCTCTGGATGCACAAATACGCACTAATGTTTGAGATATGACACTCAAAAAAGTAGATGAATATTCAGGAGTCTTGTTCAGGCTTTGTTCAGATTAAAACCAGTTAGTTGTTTGTAGTTTGAGCAACAAAACAAAACAAAAACACAAAAAACAAACCAAAACAAACAAAAAACAAACAAACAAACAGACAGACAAAAAACAAAACCAAACCAAACCAAACAAACAAAAAAACAAAACAAAACAAAAAAAACAACAAAACAGAACAAATAAAACAGATTATCAACTCGATCCTTTACAAAAATATGTAGTTTAAAATCTGATTAAAAATGTAAAAAAATAGAATTTATGTGAAGGTAACACCATTCACAAAGAAAAAAAATGTATTGGTTTCTTGGGTACTTTCATTAAGCAAAAACATTGGGTACTGTTCTTAAAACAAAACAAACAAACAAAACTAAAAAAAAAAAAATTATTTTAAATTAATTTTATATTAAAACTAAATAAATTATCTTAGAGGGAAAATACAGAGTATTTTGAATTGAATGGTGCCGCTTAGAGATGAAATTCAACTACTTACCAGCAGAGAAGGTTAGCTGGATTTGTTCTTCGACAATTTCAATCGCAATAAAATCATGCCTTTCATTAAATCTGCCATTATACAGCAGCAGGGCATTTCTCTCCCTGGTAGCAAACCTATGAAAAATAATTTAAAAAAAATATTAAAAACCTTAATGCATCATAATTAGCTTGTTCAATTCAAACCTTAATGCATAATAATTAGCTTGTTCGATTCAAAGTGTAAAGTAAGATCCACAGGCTATTTCAAAAAGTGTCTTAAATAGGTTTAAACTTTTTTTTTTCACCAGATTTATCATATTTTCATCAGACATTCTATTTGAGTGAATATTCATTTCTGATCCACAGATCAAGAGCCCAAGAACATCCTAGGATCACTCACAACAAAAACATGCATACTTGACAGAAGAATAAAAAAAGATAGGGAGTGGAGGAAAAGGAAGTGATAAAAGCTGCCAAGAGACACAGCTAGAGGTAATGACGCTGTAATGGACGGGGGAAACTGATACTCTGATGTTTGCCAACCTCTGGTATCTCAGTTGGCCCTGTGGTGAGGGCACCTGGGATTTTTGCAGGGAGAGGTGTCAGATAGCACATGGCAAAGGGGCAGACTCACAGGAAGTACGAACAAAGATGCCTCACCGCACGCGGCATCCTGTTTTTATGTTTGCCATGAGAAGAAATTGTGTGGTTGGTATGAATTGGTGTCTAATTTGCAAGATCAGTTACATAGTAATTAATGAATGCTATAATGGGAAAGTGAAGAGACTTAAACAGGTGTTTACCCTTAGAAAATGTTAGTTTCCCTGCAGGACATTTTCCCAGGACATGACTGCACAAGATTTGCACGAGAATCAGATGTAATTAACTAAACGTGACAAAAAAATACATATAAACTAAATAGAAATATGTCAAAATAATAAATGCTGAACTGAAACCACTACCAAAACCAAATAACTAAAATTGGACTAAAATGTTAAAATTTAAATTGGTTACTTTTATTAATAAAATTAATCTTTTTATTTATTATTATTTATTATAAGATTTTTTTATTTTAATAGATTTAAATACAAATAAAAACATTGTATTATTTTTATTAATAAAATGTATTTTGTTTATTATTTATTATAATATATTTTATTTTGAAAGTATTAAAATATTATTTTATTAATAATATGTATAATTTTAATGTTTATTATGGGATATTTTGATTTTAATAGTATTAAAATAAAAATATTTTATTTTTTATTAATGAAAAGTATTTTATATATTATTATTTATTATAAGATGTCTTATTTTAAAAGTATTAAATATTATCTTATTAATAACATTTATTATTTTATTATTTATTATAAGATCTTTTTATTTTAACAGTATTACAATATAATTATATTTTAAATAATGATAACCCTCGGCTAATAGACATTGTTGGGTAGAGAGGTAAGTGCATGGATGGATGGATGGATGGGTGGATGAAGTGATTGATGGAGTAACTCTAGAGGGTTTACTGACATGAAGGAGAGGGTGAAGTGGAATCTCTGCCTCAGGCCTCTGAAGGTGACGAAGGACTGGCCAGGGAAGCTGCGTGTGGTCATCTCGCAATAGGGTTTCTCATACTCGCCGTCAGGACACTGGCACAGGAAACCTCCCACCAGCAGGTCCACACACCTGCCTCCGTTCCTACACACACCTGGAACACAGCGGCCTGAGCGTGTGTTTACCTCACAGCGCTCTCCTGAAAAGAAAATACCCAAGAAACATTACTACAACAAACTATTTTTTATGTTTTCTGAAGAAAATATGAGTGGTGTGAAAGTTGATTGACTAGGGTATTGTTGCCAAGGTGTTGCTATGCGGTCCTTGAATATAAGTCTGTGAATGTGGCAGGTGAAAATAGCAAAAATTCTGTTGAATTACAACCTTAAAATTATGTGTGAGGTTACACTTTAAAAAAAAAAAAAAAGGTTACAAAAGGGGGATAGTGTAGCGATACAACAGAAGAACCATTTTGAGTTCCCCAAAAGACCTTTCTTTTAAAAGAACCATTTCTTAGTGTAAAGAACCTTTTTCCACAATAAATAACCTGTGCATTGAAAAGATTCCATGGATGTAAAAGGTTCTTCGTGGAACCATAGATGCCAATAAAGAACTTTTATTTTTAAGAACGTAAAAGGCTCTACTGTGATAGAATTTGCAGACAAAGTTCAAGTTGTTAAATTCTGACACACTCCACCTTATGGTTTGCTAAATGGTGTCAGAATTTTCATTTTTAGCTAAACTAATTCTTTAATAAAATGGGCAGTTCAGGTCCTGGATGCTGATTGGTCATTCCATTAATGCTAAATGAGGTAACAAACCCACATTTCATATGTCCACATACCAAGTGCAATTCAGCCATGGAACTCAATTTCAGATAATAATTGGAAACTTGTTCCTTTAACCCAACCTTCTAACCCAGTCACTTGAGTGAGCTTAGTTTTAGTTCCAGCTGGACAAAGGCTTCCAGTTCTGTCCAAACGAGAAGGCTTCAGAGAGAGCATTGAGCACCATGTCCTCTTTGCTTAGTGATTCCAGGCAGGCCGCTGTGCTCAATGACCCAGACTAACCTTTGTTCATACTCTAAAGAAACAGGACCACAGCCAAGCAACAGAAGAACAATGAAAGAGCCCTGGTGGTCTGTAAGACACCTGTTATGCTCCACTAGTCTCATAACGTGACATGAGAATTGGAAGATGCTGCTAGCAAAAGTGACTGTTCACATTGATACAGGTAGATGTTTGCCAGAGGGTTCCTTTGATATTTATCACAATTCTGAGATTGTGTTAGGGGCATTTGATCAAATTAAGATTAAATTCTTGAAAATCACTTAGATAAAGACTGCTTTTGATGATACATTTTCCACTGATGTAAAAGTTGTTAGATGTTGACAGTTTGTATGTCTTTGTATGATCATATACTCTGGTAATTGTTTAATTTGCTTGCTACAGCCACTTTTTGAACCCTGTGTGTGTGCGTATAGCGCTTGTGGTTTGCTTTCACTTGAGATAGACACACCCATAGCACAAGACACAGAAACATGCCGATAATATCTTCCCAAAAATCCATCACCATGCTGACAAATGCAGGAGCTGCGGAACAAACATCTGAGGTTTGCTTGGAGGACTTTACCTTGTTGAGCTTGTAATCCTGTATCTCTGATTCTAGGCCAGCTCGGTGTGCACACCATTGTGTACCTGCCATTACCTTGACAAGATCTGGGCCCAGAGGAACTATGTCGACTGGGACACACAAAAGAGGTTCCAAAGAGGTAATGATCCAAATGTCGGTCAGATAATCTCTCATTTCGGAGGAATTACGGGGATACATTACTCTGTAATGAGAGAAACCCATGAGAGGAACTACAGAGGCCACTGTCAACACCTCTAGTTATGACCACATACTACCTGAGGGCTTTAGAGGGCAGAGGTTCGCTACTCTTTACTGTAGTTCAGAAACCTGAGCTGACAAACAGACAGAAGCTGTCAAAGTGAATGATCCAGTGCAGGAACTCCGAACCTTGGGACTGAAGGTCTGGATACCATTCCTGCTGTCAAACTTACACAGGATAATTCCTTCCAATAAGAACGTATCTCCATTCAAGTTATGACAGAAGCAAAACTAATGATGCTCTCACCAGTCTGAGCAACTGAGAAGACGACAATTTGCAACCAATTTGGAATCAACCATACTATATTAAAACAGAGATAATTGATATTTGCGGTGTTTCCAAAGGCACACATCACTAATAGCCCAACTATTGCTTTGATTTGGGTTAGGGATGTGAAGAAACCCCTAACCCTAAGCATTAAACATCAGCAAGCAACTTTTTGACATGAATAATACCTCAAATCATGCTGTATGTTGAGAAGAGGTGTGGTATTACTTTTCTAGGCAATCAGACTTGCAATTTTCACTTGGCCAGCGATGAAATGGGTAAAAGAGTGTGGGCTATATAAATGTGAAAAAGAATAATTAAAATGAACTGACATTCAAAAGAAATTTATACAACTATAATGTTTAACTAAAACAAACAATAACAGACAGATAGACAGATAGACAGACAGATAGGTAGATAGATAGATAGATAGACAGACAGACAGACAGACAAAGACAGACAGATAGATAGATAGATAGATAGATAGATAGATAGACAGACAGATAGACAGACAGAGACAGACAGATAGACAGACAGACAGACAGACAGATAGACAGACAGACAGAGACAGATAGATAGACAGACAGACAGACAGACAGATAGACAGACAGACAGACAGATAGATAGACAGATAGATAGACAGACAGACAGATAGATAGATAGATCAGACAGACAGACAGAGATAGATAAAAAATACATAGAATTTTACACAACCCTGAACACAACCTGAACAACTACTAGAACACCCTATGCAAACAAATAACTGCAACCTAGCAACTACCCACAACACCGTAGCATTGTGGCACCACTCAAAATTTCTTCTGAAAATATAACAAATCCAGTTAGAAAATATAATCTGACATTAATTCTTGAACACTTTGTCAAATAATCTAAAAATAAGAGCAGAATTAACAGATACTGACCTGTAAAATCTTGCGGGCACTCACAAGTGTATCCCCCCTCTCGGCTGCGGCACTTCCCGTTGTTCTGACACGGGCCTGAGTAACAAAGGTCCACCTCCGTCTCACAGTAGTCTCCGGTGAAACCATCAGGACATCGACACCGTAACCCCTTCACGGGGTGTATGGACCTGAAAAGAACAGTGTTGGATGCCACGAAGGGAGCCGTACTGTCAAACTTCAGAACGGCTACACACTTCATGTAGTTCTCACAGGGCTCACGCAGACAGATATTATCATCAAACGGCAGGACGCGCTGAGTTGAGATTAGCGTCAACAAGGTGCGGTTAAGGTACAGCTGCTCCTGCAGCTCCTCTGATGGGAAATAACGTCCCGGAGCTCCACCCGGGAGCAGGGCCGAGAAAGTGACGTTCAGAATGCTACCGCTAACGTCCGTATCATTTTGGACGTTGAAGACGAAGACGCCATCGGGGCTGGTGGACAGGACCGCGGCTACACCTTCTGTAAAGAGTGAGAGCAGAGGGGAGAGGAAACGCTCCTGAGACATGTTCTCCAGACGAACGGTGATGCTGTTCGTCAACATGTCATCCGTAATGATGGTCACACGTAGGGTGCAGAAGGCTGAGACCTGGTGGAGTCCATCTGTGAAGACACAAAGGTACATTGAGGGACTCGATTAATGTTTAAACTGAAATTAATGCCATGGCAGGAGCTGGCAGGTGGTAAGTTTACATTCTTGTGAGTGAAGAACATGCTTGAACATGGAGCTCAATTCATGTTTCAATGTGACTGTTCTCCAAGAACTTCTACCTTCACAGTTTTATGATCATTATTCACACTGTTTGAACAGCAATACAACCAGCTTCCTGTCAAACCTCAAAAAGTACTCAAAAAGACCTCAAAAAGTTTGAAAGATTTGTCGTGGAGGTGTTAAAGGTGGGGTAAGCCATATTTCAAAAACGCTGTTGGACATTGTTGATATTTGAAATCAACCCAAACGAACCGACCCCTCTCTTTATTGCTCCGCCTCCAAAACTCACCCTCCAATCTTAACCACCCTGCTCCGAGTCGGTCTCGAATAGTGCACTAACAATGACACTAAACACCGCGTTCTCTAGCGGTCTTCAGTGCACAGTGGTTTACCTGCACAACTCTCACTAACAAAATAATGCTTCACGAAAAATAAAGCGCAGATGATGAACGAATGACAAGGAAGCACAAAAAATGAACGTACAGTACACAAGAGTAAACACAAACAAGAGTTTGTTGTTAGTCGCCAACAGCACAGCAGCTCCAGACAATCAAACCCAGTGTTACTCACATGTGAAGCGGAATCAAAGCAGCCTCTGTGTCTGTTTTCAGGCCTTCCCACTTAGCTCTCTCCAGCGCTGGAAAGCTCTTCTAATATTAACGCGGGTCCTAAAGCGCTTGCCCAGTCATAAACCTTCATTCCAGTGATATTCTTTTGAGCTCTTTTGTATTGTGTCTCATCTCTCTTTCTGCAGTCTTTCTTCAAATCTCCCTCTTGCTTGTTCTGTTTCCTCGATCGTCATACGCCCCCTAATGCTGATTGGTTACACGTTTGTTGTTGGTGTCGGCCCGACTAACTTCCAAACAGTGTTTTTGAAATATGGCTTACCCCACCTTTAATTATTGGTTGTAATTTTTTATTTAAATATATATAAATATATTATTCTGACACTTATTTGAATACAATAATTAAATATATCTGATACTACAAAAATACTGTAAAAAATAAAGTATATTATTATTAGTAATAGTAGTAGTATTTATTATATTATTACTAATAATAATAATAATATTATTATTATAAACAAAAATGAATGAATGAATTGTATGATTGCTATTGTTGTTAATATTATAATTATTTTTACAAGGAAAAATATGAATATTTTATACTTATTTAAATACAAGTATATTTTTGTATATCAGATATTATAAAATATTGCAAAAAACAAAGTATATTATTATTATATATCATTCAAATTTATTTATAATAAATAATAAAAAATATAAAATAAATTCTATTGTGTATCGTTCTTAATATTATTTTATTTTATTTATTTTTTTGTGGTGGGGCCATTAAAAAAATGTTGGCAGAGCAAATAAAAAAATCTGAACTACTTGCCTGACTAGGCCAGCAGAAAAAAATCCACCTTCTTTTTCATTCATCCCCACTTTATCATTACCAAATAAGAGCAAAAGTGTCTAGTGTTGTAAATCTGGCCTCTGTGTCACGTTTGCTCTGTCTTTTTGTTTGACAGGCATTGTTCTTGGTCCAGTGTATTCTCTTGTACCAATTGCGGGCTCCTAGTGTAAAGGGCCCCTATGTCATGTGAATGGAGAGAGCTATAATTGCAGGACAATGAGGACATGTTTCCACTCTGTTACACTGTCCTTTCACATACTGTCAGCTATAAGCCAGACACGCAGTTGCAGACACAACAAGGAGTTTCTCTCTCCGCACGCACACACATTTTCACATGCACACAAAAACGCCACGCATACACATTAAATTATATTAATTCATACTTCACATGCTCAAACACAACGTTTGAACAAGTCACAGCTATTGCAATCAAAGTATATCCCTACTCTCATTGGTGTGTCATTTAAACAATTTTATTCCCATTATATAGGCTATTATAACTGAAGAGATAAAATCATTATTAAATATCATAGCAAATCTTACAAAAATATTAAAAAAACGCACAATATTAGTGATCATAATAGGCATTGGTACTTTAAAAAAAAATATATTTCCTATGCCAGACAGTTTTCCATCTTATATCTTTTTACTGTAGAAAATATTTTGACATTAATTATTTTGATTAATGCAATTAATTTAATTAAATTGTGTAATCAAATGACAGCCTAAAAATAATTTCCTCCTATCTTTATGCATTATTAAATATGTAGTGTTCTGGCAGGCTTCCAGTCTTGGCAAATCACAAATTTGTTACATACTAACCGCAATTTTCCCACAAGTTTCTGAGAGGGGAACGGCTTATAACAGGTCACATCCTGCTCCATTGTGTTCATAATACTCAATAATCCCATTAACTACTAAACTAAGTTTCTTTTAAATATGCTTAGTAAACTTGCTAAATCATGCCAGAAATCTGATCCTTATATGAAGGCAGTGGCAGTAATGTACATGCTAAGTGGTTTCCTGTTTTTTTGTCTTTTCTTTAATGAGGTGTGCAATAAAAACCCAACTTTGTATATTACAGCCACTCTGAAATGCATTAAGTCTCTCTCTCTCCCTCTATGTTGACTCTCTTAACAGTAATTGCTATACATAACAAACACTCTGGCATATAATAAAATATTACAGAGATACTTTACATTAGATCAAAGTACTGAAGAAAACTGATCCAAGCACTTTAAATTTGCAGACAGCAACATAGTTAGACTTTAACGTAGTTCATTTATCCAGTAGTTCAATATCACAACTATAGAAATCTTCACTACTGAAATGTGTATCATACAAAAGTAATGAAAATGTCATTGAAACCTTAAAATTACTAGTCATGAAATATGCAAAACCTAGTTATTCTCACCAGAAAAAGTGTTCAACAAACAGATCGTTCTCAAAGATGTCCCACACTTACTAAATAGGCCTACAGATCTGATCTTGGATCCTCTCCAGGAAAAATCTTGTACAAAAGAATGATAAGTCTCTAAAATCTGTCTATACAATCAAATAAGAATCACTGTGTTAATATGAATATCATACACAAGTGTGGGTGGTCCAGAGCAGAAACTGTACCAACTGAATCCAGAGTTTGTAGAACAAGAAATCAAAGCAAAACATTGTACTGTATGTACGATCATTCGTTTAAATGGAATAACTGCTTAGATAGCACCGTGCCAGAGGAAGTCCAGCTTCAACAAATCCCTCAAAACTGACTGAGGAGATTATGACACTAGCAAAGTAAACTACAATGAAATGTTCACAGTTTCACTTGGCAACAAACTTCTTTGCAAGACCACTGAGCTGTGACAGTGTTTACAGCCTCTGTAAAGAGCAAGTGTCATGTTCAGTTTTCTTTTCGAACAATCTGAGAACGAAGGCAAATACACGGAGCAGCTTTTCGGCACTGTGTTTTCCGAGGGAAAAGGCCAAACAGTCTGTGCAAAGATAATACTTCAGTGTAGTTTAAATACACACTCTAAAGACATTTACTCGCAGGAGCTGACCTGCAAACGAACACAGTGGGAAGTTTAGAGGTTATCACCTAAATGTTAAACTGTCCTACAGCTAATGTCAACCTCGGTTTCCTGGTTACTAACTACTATGTGGATGGCGTGAATCAGAAATTTGAGTCTAAAGGCCTATTTCAATGAAAATAATAATAATTTGTACGAGATGGCAAGATTGGCACATTGAAACTTGGCACATACGAAATGTACAACTTTTTTTATTATTACAATCATGGTTATGTTTAGGTTTGGGTGACACAATTTTGTACGACTTCGCCATTATCGCAACTTTTCATAAGAACATTTGCCTTTTCACACAAAGAATGACAAAAACATCAAAGCAGTGATTACTCTTACCAAAGCTAATGTATATATACAAGAAATTGTATTGTGGCACATCTAAATATGAATGTGAATGAGATTTGAGCTGCAGTGGAAGGAAAGTTTTTTAGCAAATAACAACTCAGAATACTTAAAAGTCATATGGACTAATTTTATGGTTGATTGTATGGAAAAGACCAATGTGAATATTCTGCTAAATGGAAGAAAGGAAGCAAAACGGGTTTTGATTGGCATGAGGTTGAGTAAATAATGACAGAATTGTCATATCTAGATGATCTAATGCTTTAAATATGGAGCATCATAGGGTAAGAATACAAACACATCAGACTTAATTGTCCCTTTTCAGTCATCTGTCCTACAACGCTTCTCAAAAAGCATGTGGGAACATTCAGTTGGACAGCTGATTGGCAGTTGGCTGGTGCAACAGTAGCAGGGACTGACAAAAATCTCCTGCCAAAGCATCAGTTAGCCAACGTCAGGACACATGTCCTGCTTCACCAGCAGTGGCCACAGCAACATCATGGCTGATGGCTGACCTAAATATTTGTGAAGCCGAGCCAACTGGTGCCCATCGCACAATAGGCACAGCTGAGAGAGGGGCTACTAAGTGCACAAGCCAATGAGGGCAGGGCTGTGTCCCCTTTTGAAAATTCATTCAAGTTTTTGAGAGGAATTCAAATATGGAAGTCAATTTCCGCCACATAAGAAAAAATAAATCTTGCTTTGGTAAAGCATAATTATCAAATAAAGTCCAAGTATAACTTAAGTCATAATTATGAGATAAAAGGACAAGGTTATGAGATATTTAGTCATAATTTTAAAAAAAATGACATACAAAGTCAGAATTAACATAAAAAGTCAAAATTATGTTTAGTAAAAAAGTAAAAAGTAATGATAAAAAATATAAATTGAAATAATTATGACAAAAAGTTGAAATTATGACAGGCAAAACTAGTTGAAATTATGAGATAAAATATAATTGAGATAAAAGTTGAAATTATGACATACTAAGCTATGATTATGATATAAAAAGTCAAAATTATGACATATTAAGTCAGAATTATGAGATAAAAGGACAAGGTTATGAGATATTTAGTCATAATTTAAAAAAAAATGACATACAAAGTCAGAATTAACATAAAAAGTCAAAATTATGTTTAGTAAAAAAGCAAAAAGTAATGATAAAAAGTATAAATTGAAATAATTATGACAGACAAAACTAGTTGAAATTATGAGAAAATATAATTGATTTAAAAGTTGAAATTATGACATACTAAGCTATGATTATGATATAAGAAGTCAAAATTATGACACATTAAGTCAGAATTATGACATAAGTCATAATTATGAGATAAAAGGACAAGGTTATGAGATATTTAGTCATAATTTAAAAAAAATAACACAAAGTCAGAATTAACAAAAAGTCAAAATTATGTTTAGTAAAAAGTAATGATAAAAAGTATAAATTGAAATAATTATGACAAAAAGTTATTATATGTATTATGACAGTCAAAACTAGTTGAAATTATGAGATAAAATATAATTGAGATAAAAGTTGAAATTATGACATACTAAGCTAAGGTTATGATATAAAAAGTCAAAATTATGACACATTAAGTCAGAATTATACCATAAAAAGTCAAAATTACAAATGAAATTGAGATAACTGAGTCGAAATTATGACATAAAAAGACATACTAAGTCATTATGACAAGTATGAAATGTAAAAATAGGGAAAATTCTATTGCACGATTAAATATCCAATATCAACTGATAACAACAAATAAAAATATATATATTAAAAATATTTGATAACTGATATGGTCCCATGGATATATTCATGGGTATTCATATAAATTCATCATGTAGCCTATATATTTGTTCGTTTTTTACAGAAAATATATTTTTCTGTGGTCATCGACGACAGCATGCCACATTAACATGTTTTGTTTGTTTCTTGCTTGTTCAACACATCTATCCTCCATTCAAGCCCTACATTCCTTCTTAAGGCCTATTAAAAGCTTTCGCCCTGGCATGGCTTGTGTGGAATGTGGTAAGTTGCACTTTGAGAAGTTAATGAACAAAGCTTCTTTCTGAGAGTGCATGGTCTAAGTGCTTGATAATGGAGACCACACCTCGGCCGGCCTCCCTCATGAATCTGTTGTGATTCTTGTTAACATCATCGGTGGCAGGTCTGCTTTGATCCCTCCAAGCACATACATAAAACAGAGGGGAGCACAGTGAAGTGGAACCCTGCAAGGTGTGGATTTTATGGGCTGAACTGTTAATGTTGCCCAAGGCCAAGAGACACATGAAGGTGCTTCTACTTGGTTATGCCTTAGTATCTATTAGAGGTCTTTGAGGATTGAAGCACTTATATAAAATATTAATACCTTATAGGCTTTAAAAGCCTTTATTTAAAAATGCAGCAAAATGCAGATGCCACCAAATACTGCAAACCTGGAAGCTTCCGCCTTGATTACTCTGCATTAGATGAGCTCATCCGAAGCCTTTCCAAAAACAAGATTGCTTGAGTTTGACTTAAAACAATACTTCGAGGAATAGTTCACCGAAAATTAAAGTCATCATTTTGTTTTGTTTTTTTGTAAAGGTAACGTGACATGCCGAAACTGAATATTTCAAAGCAGTGTGAGAATTGAAAACTATAGTAGAGGGCACAATTTTCAGTGAAGCTATCGTATGACTTCTCAAGACTTGAAATATTGGACATAGACTACCAGTTTGGGGATGGTAAGATGTTTTTTTTGTTTCTAAAAGAAGTCTCTTATGCACACCATGGCTGCAAAAAGGCAGTTAAAAAAACAATACAGTAATACTGTGAAATATTATTTACAATATACATAACTGTTTACTATTTTATTATATTTTACGTGATATGTGTTACATGATCCTTCAGAAATCATTATAATATGATGATTTGCTGCTCCAGAAACATTTCTTATTATTATCAATATTGAAAACAGTTGCGCTGCTTAATATTTTTGTGGCAACCATGATACTTTTTTTTTTTTTTTTGCAGGATTCTTTGATAAACAAAAAGTTCAAAAGAACAGCATTTATGTGAAATAGAAATCTTTTGTAACATTGTTAAAGTCTTTACTGTCACTTTTGATCATATTAATGTATCCTTGCTGAATAAAATGATTAATTTCTTTTTATAACAGAACAAGATCCTGGTCACTGTATCCTTTCATTGTATGTAAAAGTACAGCTTCTACATTCTGCTGAACTTCTCCTTTTTTACTCCACAAAAAAAATAAAAAAATAAAAAAGGTCACACACTGTAAAAAAAATGATATGATCAATAAGTTATGACAACATAAGTTTTTACATTGCTTTAACTCATCAAAATAAGTTAAGCAATTTTCAACTTTTTTATGTTATACAAGATTCAACTAATTTTTTAAAGTCAGTTTATTGTAATTTAAGTTGAAATGACTTAAACATCCAAGTTGATTGTAGTTAAAAATTTAAGTCAGCACCTTTTTTTTTTTTTTACAGTGTATGGGGTTTTGGAATATGAGGGTGAGCAGATGATCACAGACATTTCATTTTTGAGAAATGTAAAAGTTGTATAAAATTCTTAAGATTAAACAAAGAATTTGCCTCGATTGCATCATCGTTTCACTTCATTGTTAAGGAAGGAATTCAGTAGCAAAGCCTTAGCGTTAGAGAAGATAATGCCCAGTTTGCCCTTTGTACTCATGCAGTCCAATGAAAAACCTCCATACACCATTCGTGACTCTTTGTCAAATAGTCTTTGGTGTCCAATGGCAACAGCTTGTGTCTTGAAATTAAGAACAGCTCTTGAAGAACAGTACTCCTAAGCTCTATTTATGAGTAACACAAACTCTGCAATCATTACCACGCATTGTCTTTTTTATATAAAAAATCTACTTCATGCAAGTGATGTGATCTGGAATATTGTTTTACTGTCACGCAGGTACACCAGTCACAACATACTGTGCCTGACTGACAAGTTTTGTTCAGTTGCAGTTCTGATCCATGTCTGATCTCTGCTCTTTCACCAGACAGACACCAAGTGAGTGCAAAAAACTCTCTCTTCTTTCAGCTGTGTCCTTCCTTTAAGGTCTCAACACACAAACAGCTTTGTCTTCACTGACAGAAATCTGCATGTGGACAATGCCTCCCTCCTCCTCGAATTTAAGAAGCCCCCCACATTTCACCCCCTACCCTCCTTCTCACCCCACTTCACAAAAGGGGCCCGTGCTTCAACCCCCCAGCTTGGCGCAAAATGCTTAAGAGCTCCACAATGCTCCCCCATTCTCCATGGCAACAACAACGGAGAGCCAGAGCTTTTCAAAACTCTTCCCAGACTTCCTTCAGAGGACGTCCATGAGGGAACCCAATGGGATGCTTAGTCCCATTACCAGAAGATTTGGAAGGAGATCAGCTTGCTTAGCGCAAGTTACCCGGTTGAAAAGATCAGCATATGTTGTGTTTTGGATGTTGGTCCCCACCAGGCTTCTTAACTGGCTTAACCAGCAAGACTTTCTTGGACTTTCTGGTGTGGTAAAGCTATCAGTTCCTTCCAAATCAACCCAAAATTTTTGAAAGGAATTGACAAATCCCCAAATTGGAATTGCGGAAGGAAATTTTCTTTTCAGTTCTTTAGAAACATATGGCCTCATATTCAGTTTTTTATCCAAGACTTTCTAGTCTAGAGAAGCTGGGTGAGCAGCATGTTTTGGTGCACCACCAAAACCAGCACTAACCTACATAAACCAGCATGGACCTGCAAGGAAATTCATGCTGGTCTAAGCTGGTCTATGTCAGCACTTAAAGTGACCTAACCAACAGCTTGATCCCTGCTTTTCTCTGAAAGGTTCACAAATTCCCTGCATGGTTTAGATGCTTCGAAACGCTGATATGAGATAAAGATTCCATACATAAGATGATTTAGAACGTGCCGAAATAAGGATAAAGACATATGCACTGCCATTAACGGAAGAAATATGTGCACCACACGCTTTGCATCAGCCGCTGCATGAGATTTCACTTAGACGAAAAGGGGATGGATGAAATAATACATCAAAGGTTCAAAAGATAAAGATGAAAAGATCAAAGATTATGAGAAGTGCCCTACCTTTAAAATAAAACTGTAGATCAAAAGTTGGCTAGAGAATTAACCACAGATGGTCCTTTCCTGGCAGCTCACTCCCTCAAATTAGATATCGAATTATCACTCAAAATCCAAAAGCCCTCTAGATAAGGCTTATGAAGTTATCTTGATGCACTGTTATGAATGGAATGCACTGCTGGAGTTGAGTCAAGTTTATTGACTGAAAGTAAAATGATGCAAAACAACTAACACTTGAGATGAGGCGTTATGCTGGGAAAGAGAAGAACTACTGAGTCTACATGAATGCAGATGCTGCAATGATTCATATACGGGTCAACGACGTGACGGGTCATTTTTTTGTTCAAAGGCTTTAATAATAATAAAAAACAATGGTATGACAATGGTATATTTAATTATATTTTGCTACATATAAAGGTATTTTAAAGATTTTGCAGTGTCAAAAGGTCATTTGGTTTAACCGTCCAAAGGCCAATACAGCCATTTCATTTGTGATTAAAATATCTTAAAATGTAATAAATGTATATATTATTTATTCTGGCATGATTTTATAACATCATATCAACATAGTGCAAAATGGTATTAAAATTATGTGTAGAAGTCGTTGCTTTGTTATGAGAAAGAATGTCCGGAAAAATGAATTTCATTGATGTCATTTAGAGTAACCAATATAAAGGGACCATTTTGGATCAAGTCATGCGTTCCATATCAGGTGACAGGATGTGACATCATTCAGACACCTGCAAAGGACCACATGGTCATGAAGCAAAGTAACTAACTCTCTCTTAACTATTTGAAAAATGTCCCGAAACATCAGGTCATTCGGTACAACCGCTACAAAACATGGAAAATGTACTAAATATAAAATGTTTGATTGTCCTTTTGCTAGCTAGCTAGCTAGCAATTTAACTAGCTAGCTAGCTAGATACCAGTCTGTTAGCATTGTTTGAAAATATTATCATTCGGTATAACCAAAAGTGTCATTCAGTAAAACTGAAATTTTGGTTAAACCAAATGACTTTTTTGATGATAAATTTTGTCCATCTTGTAAAAAATGACAAAAGCAGTGTTAATTGATTATAAAAACCACATAATCTCATTGTTAACACTTAATAAAACTTCAAAATTAATTATATCTCCATTAGGTATTTTTTTACACTTTTAAAAAACGCTATTCGTCAATGACCCATATATTAAATACTTTACAGATTTTAAAAACTTTAATGTGTACTTGTTTAAAACTGCATTCATATTAATGTAGTGAACAATTTCAGGGAATAAAATGATAGCCTTAGATTTGTCAAATAAGCACAGTACATTGTGTGTATCCAACATGTTTCTCTCTCTCTCTCTCTCTCTCTCTCTCTCTCTCACTCAAAAAACAAACAAATAAAAAACATTCATTTTCCAGCATTAAAGAAAAAGCTTGAATGGTAATGATTGACTGATTTAAAAGCTTTGTGGATGCCAAGTGGAAGGAAACTCAGAGAGATTAACATGATAATGCTTTCGATTTATTTCTCTCTCTCTCTCTCTCTTTTTTTTGGACATTTAATAAAGTGTCAATTTATTCTAAATTAAGCCAAATTTTAAAAATGGATTTAAAAAAATGGACAGATTTTGTGGAAGGAAAATTTCTTGCCAGTTCTTTACAAACATATTGCCTCGTATTCTGTACTAAATGGAATTGCAATCAATGTAATACTTATTTGAAGCATTTTAAAAAATAATTTATATCTAATAAAATATCCGTAATGCATAAAATGTATTAAAATGTATATTAAAAAGAAAACAAGGTTAAAAAAAGTATATGCATAATGAACAAATGCAAGATTTTATTCATCATAAGCAGCTTTGAGTAATGTTTGTGTTCTCCCTCCACTGTCACTGTGTACTAGGAAGTTATTTGTCTGCCCACTAAGCAGTGGCACATGGCATTTCTCAGAATCAAATTAAGTGGCAGTGTGTCACTGGAGCATCTCTACTAACTGGCTGATCCTGATCCTCTGTAAGCTTTGACAACAATTAAACAGAAGTACTCAAAACAACACAAAACAAACTCTAGTTGTACCCAGCCTACATAGGAGTTTTAAAGGCTCTTCAATTAATCCCCCAACATTTTCTTGTCAAATGTGACATCTTATACCAGACAAACAAGTTTTATCACTGAGAATCTATGAAAACCAATCACTCCATGGACATCAGTTCTAATCCCGAAATCACGTGATATCTTGTTGGGACATGCAACATGGTTTTCAGCTTATGGATGGATTTCAGTTATTTTAGCTTTTTTTGTTTTGTTTCATTTTTCTTAAATGAATCTTGAGGCATGTTATAGCCTGGGGATGCAGAATGTGAATAAAGACTTAAAATCATAAGTCAAATCAAAACTTCATTTGACACATAATCAGTCACTGTCTAATAGGCAGGACATTCTGTAAGCTTTGGCTCCTGGGAAAATGTACATGAAACGAACAAACCTGACAGGTAAGAATGACATTTGATTTCTACAAGATTCGAAGGGAGAAGGGTTCACTAACTTTTATTCATGTTAGTGCATGATAGTTGTTAGTGGGAATATGTTCTAGGATGGATCTGAGGAATGTGGGGAAAGATCAACAACAGTTAATTTGAAAATTGTTGGAGAGTACCAATTTAGAAACAATTACATCTCACTATCAAACCACAGTTGCTGTACCGAGTAGAAGAGACTTTGAAAGAGTGCGAGTGTGGCATAAGCTGAGGTACAACAGTTTTAAAAAAGAGAGATAAGTGAGTCCTTAATGTGATATGCAGCATGACCATGCAAAAATTTAAATAAAATAAGAAATAAAGTTGAATTATTAAAGTCACATTATGATTTATAAAGTTGCAATTGTGGTAGATATGTGGTAAATATAATTGGGAGAAATAAAATGTGATTATGAGGTAATGTTGCAAGTACCTTTTTTGACTCTGAGGTTTAAACAGGCTTCAAAAACAAGCTCATGTTCACTGAATAATTTATTGCAAACAAGAAACTCATAAATGGATGGCCATTTAAGAATTGCTGCAAATAATGAAACATGGTAATATTTGCTATGAATCTGCTCACTATAGGGAGTGCCAACAAATATTGTTGAGCATAAGCAGAGGCACAGTAAGGCTGTGAAAATAATTTAGATATTCAGGGACTGAGAACCCACCAGAAGAGAAAAGCACACAAGGAGGCAGATCACTATCACTAAGAGCATCAAAGAAAACCAATTAACTTGGCGTGAAAAGAATAAAGCTTGCACAAATCCACTTCTATTATGACAAGGCAATTCGCAAAGCAGATTTTGAAAGTCACTCAAACCACTGCACACAATACTTCACCAAAAAATGCTTTTAACTTTTCAAAACAAAAATTGTGCCCAAATAATGTGGTATCATGCATAGTGAATCTTACCTGAAACCGTTACCCTCATTGTGGCTTCAAGAGGCCTGTTGTTATCCAAGTCCTTGCTCAGCTTTAACTCCCCAGTGTCTTGATTGAGAATCAACAGGCCGAGTTCATTTCCCTCTACAAATGTGTAGAGGAGCTTGTCGGACACATCTGGATCACGAGCAGGCACCTTCCCAATAACTCCTGTGGGAAAGCTGCTGGACTTATTTGTAATGTAATTGTTAAAAATAATCTCAAAATCCTGTAGAACGGGGTCATTGTCATTGACATCTACTAGGACGACATGAACAGTGGCCCGACTGACAAGCGGTGCGGAAGTGGCCTGAACCACTATTACGTACTCCATCTTGGTCTCGTAGTCTAGGTCAGTAAGGGCAATTAGATCTCCGCTGAAGATGTCAAGCTGGAAGACCTCAGGAATATTGCCCTCAACAATCTGGTAGAGGATCTGGGCATTGGTACCTTCATCTGGATCTGTGGCACTTAAACGGGCTAGAGTGGACCCTACGGCACTGTTTTCCTCTACGTATATATACAAGTCATCCTTCTCAAACACAGGGGCATTGTCATTTATGTCCAACACGGACACATGAATGTCTACGGCTGCTTTGAGAGGAGGCACTCCTTTGTCCACTGCAAACGCCTTGAGGTTATACACTGCAACGTTTTCCCTGTCAAGCTTCCGGGCCGTTCTGATGATCCCAGAGTAAGGCTCAATAAAAAAGTCCCCCTCGCCATCATCACCTCCCTGGAAGGTGTAGCTCAGTCGACCATTAGATCCCGAGTCTCTGTCTGAAGCGGATACCTGGAGTACACTAGTGTATACTGGTGCATCCTCGAACACTGTTCCCTGGTAGATGTCCCGGAGGAACTGGGGTGCGTTGTCATTGGCATCAAGAATGATAATCTCTACGTAGGTGGTGTCTGATTTCTGGGGAACGCCGTTGTCTCGGGCAATGATGGCAAGTGTGTAGGAGGCCTGATCTTCGTAGTCAATCTCAATCTGAGTCGTGATGGCACCGGTGTCAGGATCAATCTTGAACTGTGGCACATTGTCCTCCATTACATAAGTGATACGGGCGTTTTCACCAGTGTCCTCATCGGTGGCACTGATGACCACAACAGTTGAGCCTACGGGCCGGTCCTCGCTTACTAAAACCTGGTAGTTGGCACTTTGAAATACTGGTCGATGGGTATTGGCATCAGTCACATTAATGAAGACTTGAGCTGTGTCATGGCGTGTACCATCTGAGGCAGTGATTGTTAGGAGATACTGCCTTTCTTGCTTGTAGTCCAGGGGTAGTGCTAAAGTAATTAGTCCCCCTCCACTCTGGCTGGTGATGGCGAACCTGTTCCGTGTGTTCCCACTAGATATTTGGTACGTTACTACGCTGTTTACATCCCTGTCTACAGCTGTGACGCTAAGCACACTTGTGCCCACAGCTGCATCCTCATTGACCTTTAGGTTATACAAGTGCTGTGTGAAGGTGGGGACATTGTCATTTACATCTAGTATAGTGACACTTACACTAGCTGAAGATGACATTGTAGGAACCCCGCAGTCTCTGGCCTCAACACCAAAACTGTAAAACTCTGTAGTCTCCCTGTCCAGCTCGGCACTAACCGTAATCCATCCAGTGTTGTTATTGATAGTGAACGGAAAACCAGGTGATGTGTCAGTCAGCGTGTATTCCAAATGGGCATTGTCACCTGAATCAGCATCGATAGCTTGAATGTGCATCACTGAGAAACCTACAGGAACATTTTCTAACACTGAGGCTTGAAAAGGTGTGCTGACAAACATGGGGGCATTATCGTTAACATCCACCACTTGGATTACAACCATACCTGTGCCATTGATAAGAGGTGGTCGCCCTCCATCTTGTGCTTTCACTCGCAGTGTGTACTCTCTTATCATCTCATAATCTAGAGGACTGATAACATCAATGACACCTGTAGGAGAGTGTATGTAAAACTGGCCCTTTATATTCCCATTTATGATGCTGTAATGCACTTTCGCATTATTCCCGGCATCTTTATCTGTAGCCTTCACCACAGCTACTTGTGAATTCACGGCTATGTTTTCAGGAACTTGAACTATATATCTCTTCTCACTAAACTGAGGGTAGTTATCATTCTCATCCTCTATGAAGATGTGCACTGTGGCTGTGGCGGTACGTGGACCTGGCTCTCTGCCCTGGTCGTTGGCTTCAACAATAATCTTGTACTGAGATTTGACTTCTCTGTCTGGTCTGACTCTGGTTTTGACCAACCCATTCCTTGGATCGATTTCAAAGCAAGTGTTCACCTCATCATTATTCACAATCTTATAAATCATATTGGCATTAGAAGGGGCGTCTCCATCTGTAGCTCTAATAGTCATCACTTCAAAGCCTACTTCAACATTTTCTCGAATACTAACCCTATACTCATTCTGTTCAAAAACTGGCGAGTGGTCGTTAGTATCGCTGACTGTGATAGTGAGGTACGCGATAGCTGATCTTTTAGGGGTTCCCCTGTCAGTAGCAGTAACTTTGAACACATGAGTGTCTTTAACTTCCCTGTCTAAAGGTTGTAGAGTAGTTATACCGCCCGTCTCAGGGTTTATTTGAAATAAATTGTTAGATCTGCTGTCAAAAAGAGCTTCCATATCATATTCAACAACACCAGCGTCTCCGTCATCGGCGTCGAAGGCTTTGAGGGTAATGACGCGCGTTCCCGAGGGCTCGTTTTCGGGCACTGATACCTGGTAGTTTGGCAGTTGAAACTGAGGAGCAGAGTTCACGTTTCTTTTTTGACGTTTAGCCCACGGGTCTAATTCACCTCCAATGTGTTTTCTGCTTAAATGTAACTTAACATCGACAAATAAAGAGCCATTCAGCGTGTTAGGCATTAAACAAAGCAAATTCGCTTCATATCGCTGCGTATGAGGTAAACAGAGGTTCGCGCTCGTGAGGGAAATAACACGCCGCTGGTCTTTCTCCACACACCTTCCACGAAACATTTGAGAATTCCGCATGGATACAGGTAAACGTTCGTAAATGTTTATGGGTAAGGAGTCCAAAGAAAAACATGTCTCATACCCAGTCAGGAGATACATATAGGCATCTGGATTAAGATTTTTTCTTTTGTATTTGTTGAAGCAGTTCTGCCCATGAACGTATGTATTGAAATGAAGCAGTATGAAGTTTTCAGAAAGCAGCGATTTAATCCGCAAATACAGTGGCACCGGATTTCTCGGTAAACGAGTGCAGTCAACTTTGCGCGCGAGTGATACCAGCCCATCACTTCTCCTGATCTTTACAAAGTGCCGTAAAGACTTATCTGTGAGACTTCTGTCGATTATGTACGTCCAGTCTGGTCCGATTGATACATTTGCCAGTGTTGCACCAGGCTGGAGGGCTTCCGATAGATGTAAATCCAAGCATCCAAACGGTGGGAGATGAATAAGTAATCCAAAGCACATCCATATCACTGGTAATTCCATGGCTCACGCGCATCTCATTGGGAAAATTAGTCCAAACGACCCAGAACGTCTGCAGTTTGCAAAATTCCAACCATTCCTGTAGGCTAACGTGAAAGTGCACATTGGGTCAAGGCATGTTTCTGTGTGCAGAGCAGCAGGGACCAGAGAGCTGCACTGATAAGTTTTAAATGAGTAAGATGGCTCTTCTCCCTCCCCTCCCACAACTTGCATGGACTTACTCATGCATTGTGATTTTGAAATATCCAATGAGCTCAACCGAATAGCTTACATTCTTGGCTATTAAAGAACAACTTTTTAAACTTAAATGTAAACCATTAAACATTTAATCAATCCAATTTTCACGTTGTAATTTTTTCCTGTTAATGTAAAGGATTATAATGTATTTCTAAATACTAAAATACAAGGATGAAGTTTAAAATAGATTTAAAAAAAATAAAAATGCATTATAATTCTTTAATTTAATTAGGCTATATATAATTGTTGTTATTATTGTTTTTTTTTTTTTTAATTTAATATACACTACAGGTCAAAAGTTTGGAAACATTACTATTTTTATTATTTTTGTTTCCAACATTGATAATAAATCAGCATATTAGAATGATTTTTGAAGGATCATGTGACACTGAAGACTGAAGTAGCGATCCTTGAAATTCAGCTTTGTATCACAGAAATAAATTACATTTTAAAGTATTAAAATAGAAACCCATTATTTTGAATTGTAATAATATTTCACAATATTACTGTTTTTTTCTGTATTTTTAATCAAATAAATGCAGGCTTGATGAGCATAAGAGACTTCTTTCAAAAACATTAAAAATAGTAATGTTTCCAAACGTTATACACACAGTCACACAGACTTGGGTTGTTCTCAAAATTTCCATAGTCATTTAAACACTTTTAGCTGTAGCCTTTACATACTCTGTTAATTCTATGTACAACTATTTTCACCGTACATTATTACATAAATAAAACATCTCAGCCAATAAAATATATGTAGCTATCATTCGATTAAATTATCTGATTTCTTGAAAAAAGAAAAATTGCTTAAATACCTTTTGTCTATCCCGAGGAAATAGATTTTTATGTGCCACTCTTCTTTCTCATTCCACAATATAAAACTGCATGAAATTAAATTTAAATTAACATACATCCAAAGAAGATAAAACAGTTTCGTATGATAGTAGTGATCTAGGGCAGATCTTGGTTGAGTACGCCCCCTTGTGGATACTTAAGTTTAGTAATATTTTGGTTTGAATACAGCAGCCACAAAAAGTATTTGCCACACCTAAAAATGAATTAGATAGCTATATTAAATATTAGATAGCACACTTTAAGAAAAACATTGCACAAAAGTGTTTCATCTTTTAAAATATAAAACAATAAGAATAGTGATTGTCAATCGTTGGTGGAAGATGTCCACACCCGAGAGGAACTTGATACTTAACATTGGGGACAAGCTAGGTAAAAGTATTTTGGGAAAATTGGCTGAATAAATAAAATTATTTCTGAGAAAAGGTTTAGAATAATTTGTTTGCTATAAGTGTGGCTAACTTTAGGGGGCACTGTACCAATCAAATCAAGGTTGAAAGATACTGGTTTAGATTCGAATACACATTCTTTGATCATTTAAAAACATTCTTTAAGTATTAAGGTTCATTCACACCAAGAATAATAATAACTATAACTATAATATATTGGAATATATTAGAATAACGTTCTGTTTATTATAAGAACACGCTGTGTGTGGATTCTGATTGGCTGTCAACGGTTTTATCGTTCATCAGCTGAAATGACTACAACGATATCAGTCCATTGTTTGACTTCCCTATTCTCAGAGAATTAGAACAATTAAAACTTTATCATCCTTGGTGTAAACGGCCTTTAGTTTGAATAAAAAAAAAAATAAAAAAAAAACAGACTTTTCACAAATGTGATTTTCTCTCAGGGTAACTATTAGCATGTTCGCTAAACACACACAAACAATATATTTCTTTACATACTGCTGATTTTTTAATAAATATTGACTTACAAATCCAAATTATAATTGTTAAAGGGATAGTTCACTAATAATTCTGTCAAAATATCTTCCAAATATCTTAATTCGTGTTCCACAGAAGAAAGTCAGTCATACAGGTTTGGAATGACACAAGGGTGAGTAAATGATGACAATTTTCATTTTTGGATGAACTATCCCTTTAACTAGCTTCAATATTTGTGCCCAAAAGTCATGAAATTCAAACTAAAAATCTAAATAAAATTCATGTGTTCAAGTTTCATTTATTGCAGTTGCTGGGTACAACATTATGTAAACGTTTCAAACAAAACTGTTAAATTCTTCCAACCAAAAACATAGTTTTTTCCCCACTTTATTCAGTTCTTTATAATTCCACAGAACTACCCTGAATGAGGGACATTAGTACAAAAAGTGCCAGCAATGGGGATGATTATATCCAAAAACAAACAGCCCACACAGCTTGGTCAACCCTATCCAGTCGGAAATGACACTATCTATACTTAAACTGTCTGAAAGAGCCAACACAGGCAGGATGCTACTGGTAATATGGTCTATATCGTGACTGCTCGTGGTGGTGAGGCCCTGGCATCTGTCCCTGTGGTGGTGGCCCCTGCATACGGGGCGGATGGGGTCCACGTGGATTGGGCCACATCCCCGGGCTCATGCCACCTGGTTGGGTAAAAGGTGGGCTAAGAGTGCCTTGGTCCTGTTGCATTGAGTTTGGGTTGTAGTGGTGCGGAGGAGGGGCATTGACCGGGGGAATCGGACCTGGTGGAGGGTGATTCATGTAGGGTGGCATCTGACTGATGATGTGTCCAGGTGGAGGGGGTGTTGACATTGGAGGTGCCTGGTTGTAAACCATGTGAGGTGTGGCCGAGCCTTGCGGCGGGTGCTGCATGGGGATGCTGAGAGGGGGCGGCGGGGGCGGCGGAGGTCTGTAATGTGGTTGTTGTGGTGGAGGCATTATGTGATGTGGGTGGGACACCACTGGTTGGCTGGAGTAATCACCAGGGTGATGGTGTGGAGGCAAGCCGGGAGGTGTCTGTGGGTGGGGCTCACGGGGAGAGGGGCACAAGCTCCCCGAATCATCTTGAATGGGCACTGTGATGAGATTGCTATGCTTCCGTGTAGACACCGTGGCAATCCGGAAGGTCTCCGGAGGGAGGTTGCGTGGGGAAGGCCCCAGATCGGAGGGCGAGGACGGAGGTGGATGGTTGTAGGTATCATGGCCTTGCAGTGGGGAAGGAATGAGAGGGTGTGATTTAGACAGGTGGGGAGGTGGCGGCAACCTGAAGCGGTCTGGTGGGTCGGAGGCCTGTGGCGGATCTGGGCGAGAGCTTCCGGCCTTGCTGGCCCTTATGTGGCGATGGTTGATGTGGGCCTGAAGGTCTCGCTGTGAGAGGTAGGTGCGTTTGCAGCCCTGCACAATGTTGCACATGAAGAGGGAGCCGCGCTGGCACTGCTCAATGCGCTGGACAGGGTCTGTGCAGCTGTAGAGGGACAAACTGAACTTAGGATTTAGTAGGGGAAGTGGACTCACATACACATTAACTATTACTCAGATTTCCATTTATATCCGAGAACATTTATATCAAGAACGAACAAAGGACCTGCTATTCACATTACCCTTCAAAAGTTTAGGAACACCCTAGGCAAAGTTTTGGACAATATCAACATAAATCCTTATTCTTTATTGCCATAATTATCATTGCAAGACCAGCAACAATGATTTTCTTTTTGATTTTATAATAATGGCATTATATAAAGGTCCTAGTCAGACTGTGATGCCTGATTACGGGATTAAATTTGACAGATTTTTTTTTTTTTTAGATTATTGGGTCAGCACATGTATATAGATTTACTGACTGATGGACAGTTAAGATTAATACAGACCAAATAAAACACAGTATATAAATGCTATAGCATTTTAGTATGTTCTGATTCAATGATTTTTGTTTTGTTACAAAAGCCATCACAAAAAAGATTTATGCTGATATTGTCAAAAACACTATTATGACCAAAAGTAATTTAGTGCTAAAATCATGGTCTAGAAAAATCTCAGAAATGGTAAATGTCATGACATCTTCCCTGGAAATTAAAAATGTACTATATTATATACATAACACATAATAATGACTGTTTTTGATAATCCAGCGAATTAAAAAAAATATACATGGGTCATTGACGAATAAGGTTTTTAAAAGTGTAAAAAAAAAACCAAACAAACATAAAATGGAGATATAATTAATTTTGAAGTTTTATTAAGTGTTAACAATGAGATTGTGTTTTTTATAATCAATTAACACTGCTTTTGTCATTTTTTTTACAAGATGGACAAAATTTGTCACCAAAAAAAGTCATTCGGTTTAACCAAAGTTTCGGTTTTACCGAATGACACTTTTGGTTATACCGAATGACGATATTTTCAAACAATGCTAACAGGCTGATATCTAGCTAGCAAGCTAGTTAGCTTGCTGGGTAGCTAACAAAAGGACAATCAAACATTTTATATTTAGTAGAAGTTTTTAAAATATTACAACATTTTCCATGTTTTAAAGCGGTTTTACCGAATGACCTGATGTTTCAGGACATGCGTATGAGCAAGTGAAAACATGAATTTGTCAAATGGTTAAAAGAGAGTTAGTTACTTTGCTTCACGACCATGTGGTCCTTTGCAGGTGTTTGAATGATGTCATATCCTGTCACATGATATTGACCGCATGACTTGATCCAAAATGGTCCCTTTATATTGGTTACTCTGAATGACATCAATGAAATTCATTTTTCCGGACATTCTTTCTCATAACAAAGCAGTGACTTCTACACATAATTTTAATACCATTTTGCTTATGTGTTGATATATGATGTTATAAAATCATGCCAGAATAAAAAATATAAAATATCTTAAAATGTAATAAATGTATAATCACAAATGAAATGGCTGTATTGGTCTTTGGACGGTTAAACCGAATGACCTTTTGACACTTCAAAATATTTAAAATACCTTTATATGTAGGAAAATATAATTAAAACCTTTTGGATTCAATAAAAGAGATCTAGTTGTACTTCCTTGCATACTTTAGATGTCATATCTTTGTTTTTTATTATTAAGGCCTTTGGACAAAAAAAAATTACCCATCACGACATTGACCCATATATATAAAGACTTCAAATGCAAAAGCCTTCTAAAATTTTCTTCTAAAATGAGCACTTTTATCAAGCTTGTATGTTTATGTTCAGTTATTTCACTTTAATGGCAATGAAAAGGACCTATTATTTGCCATTAAAGTGAAATATAAATGCTCATTTTAGAAGAAAATTTCAGACGGCACTTAGAGGCTTTTGCGTCTTAAGTCTTCATATGTACTTTGTAAAATGTAAAGTGGAAACTGATGGTCGCAAAACCAAAAATAACATTAGACAACAAATAAATGAGATGTCTGGCATCAGTACAAAAACAGCTGCTTTACGTTATGTAATAGATGGTGTAAACTAGACTGGATGAGCCACATTTAAAAGCTGTTATTCAACGTAGACACACCTGTGATCGCATATAATTTAAATTCTATATTAATTTTCCAAAAACCTGAGGGTACGTTTACACAACATTAATGTACTAAAAATGGAAAAGTTTTCCTTTGCTTTTTTGCGTACAGATGACAACGTTGTCAAAACGATCCCCATTCACACAGATCCACGAAAACGACTAAAAACACAGTATTATGCATGTCAGGCCAGTAGTTGGCGATGTCACTTTGTAAATAATGGTATCATTTTTAACAACTTGCACTTTTTCAAAAGTTTGCATTTTCAGGCCCCCAAAACACCGTTGTCGTGTAAATGAATGGCCAAAACGCATAAAAAGTTTTCTGTTTTTAGTTAAAAATGTGTCTTGTAAAGAGCCCCTAAGATGCAAGTGGTGCACCAAAGCTAAATTGCTCTTAATATCAACTAACACTTAATACTGGAAATTAATTCTTTTTAACAAATTATGATTTATGATATATTAATAATGTAAATTAAAATGTACAACACTATACAGTCAACTAATGAAAAAAATCCTGCTGAATAAGTCTGGTTTTGCCATTTTCCTTGTCACAGTAAACATCTGTCCACTCTATGTATAGAAATAGGTACTCCTTGTAGCATAACCCCCACAACAACACTGGGCGTTTAAGACAAGCATGTGCATCTGAACCACATAAAGTCAGCTGACATACTCTTATTCTAACGCCTACAGACGTTACCAAGGAAACAGAACATACTAAATTTTCATGATTTGCTTGCACCTTACAGGCAACATTTAGAGGAACACTACCTCCAAACTTTATATATCAGGGATGGACACTGTGTTTTTAAAAGCATCACATGAACCTCAAATATACCAAGAACTTAAACAAACTGTTGTAGGAGAAACTCACCCAGGGCACAACTTGTCGCATTTCTTCTCGTAGTGCACTGCACAATCATAGCAGAAAACATGCTTACAGGGAATCTGTAAGAAAAAAAAGTGTGTCAAAAACGAGATCTCCATCAGTATAAAGAATGTTTTAGGGACTTGAACATCTTTCTTACCATTCGCCCATAGATCTGTATGGGTAGGCCACACTTGTCACAAAAATGAACTGGAGTGTCATCTTTTACTCCTACCAAATTGAGCTGAGGAAATAAGCAGAATAAATATTTTATTTTATTAAATATTAAAATATTGTATTAAAAATATTTCCTTCATTACAAAATAATTTGTTACAAAAATATAATCTAATTTGTTGAAAATAATTGATGAGAAATGTATAACCTTATAATCCCAGAAAATTGGCTGAGGGAATCTGCGTTGGTTTCCATAAGCATCTCCAGATTTACACTCAAATCTTTCCTCTTGGTTATAGTTGAAAGGCTCTGAAGATCACAATTAAGTTTATAAATAAAGAAAAACAAAAATCTATTTATAAAAGGAGTCAGCACTACGGTTTTATTCAGACCGAGCAAAATTCTGATTTATTGGTGTATCCAATTTAAATCCACTAAGTTGTTTATTGTCCAAAAAGCAAAAAACACATGAACAACGATAATTATTTTCATGTTATGGCTAATAACTGACAAAAGATCAGTATTACAATTCTATTTTATTACTGTATATATGGGTCATTGACGAATAAGGTTTTTATAAGTGTAAAAATATATCTCCTATTGGAAATATAATTCATTTTGAAGTTTTATTAAGTGTTAACAATGAGATTATGTGGTTTTTATAATCAATTAACACTGCTTTTGTCATTTTTTACAAGATGGACAAAATGTGTCACCAAAAAAGTCATTCAGTTTAACCAAAATTTCGGTTTTACCGAATGACACTTTTGATTATACTGAATGATGATATTTTCAAACAATGCTAACAGACTGATATCTAGCTAGCTAGCAAAAGGACAATCAAACATTTTATATTTAGTACAAGTTTTTAAAATATTATAACATTTTCCATGTTTTTTAGCGGTTGTACCGAATGACCTGATAACAAAGCAACGGCTTCTACACATAATTTTATTACCATTTTGCTTATGTTGATATATGATGTTATAAAATCATGCCAGAATAAAAAATATATACATTTATTACATTTTAAGATGTTTTAAATCACAAATGAAATGGCTGTATTGGCCTTTGGACGGTTAAACCGAATGACCTTTTGACAAAATCTTTAAAATACCTTTATATGTAGCCAAATATAATTAAAACCTTTTGGATTCAATAAAAGAGATCTAGTTGTACTACCTTACATACTTTGGATGTCATATCTTTGTTTTTTATTATTATTATTATTATTATTATTAAGGCCTTTGGACAAAAAATGACCCGTCACGTCATTGACCTGTATAAACAATTTACAAACAAAACACTACAAACTAAAATAAAAAATAATTTTAAATGCTACAAGTGAATTTAGGCATCACAACATTATAATGTAGAGTATGAAAAATGGATATTCGTTTTGAGATTGGCATTTAATAGTATTATTAAATTAAAGCAAAGGTAATATAAAATGTAATATTATGAGAAATGAACATGCACAAATAACTATCTAATATCGGCTGATACCGATATGATGGCCAGCCAGTGTAAATACACCAGATATTTAAAATACTGTCTTAACAGACGGATCAAATTTTATCACTTGCACGATGATGGTCAGTCCTAAAGATCATATTTGGAAACACATCAGATTTATGTGTAGTGTGAACACGGTGATAACACACTATTTTGCATCCACTGAGACCAACCTTCTTCACTTTTTGAGGGCAGTCTGGTGGTGGGACGCTGAGGTCGGGTGGGCGGCTTGCCTCTTACCGTCTGTTTAGACAATAACTTGATTGGGATCTGTCTGCGAACATCAAGACCTCCAAGGGATCCCGAACCATCAGTTCCTTGAAGGTCATTATCTGAGAAAACATACATAAGACATCATTAACAAGCAGAATAACTAAAACTGATACATTATACATATATAATTTATCACACAGGTACACTTCATAAAAAGAGAAAATGGACAAATTTACTGAAGCAGACAAATCAGTACTGCCACAGATATTAGCATAATGCAATTTATGAAATTAAGGATTACAGACCTGTGTTATCCAAAAAGTGCTTAATAAAAAGTGGAGAGGAAACAAAGTATTATACTCTAGAGAAACCCAGTAGGGGCAGTGACTTAAACAGGAAGAGCAGAGAGTTACTATAACGCTTATACACTTTACATAGTAACTAATTAGTATAACAGTGTGTAAATAGATATTTGGGAGACCAATGCGAATGTCTCCTGCGTTTATTTGAATCTGTCACTTGCTGGTCGCGCGCGCAGCACTAGTTGGTCATGTCAGAGGCTAGCTGGACACATCTATTAATGCGTTTGCTGCCAATACAGAGCGACGTATAAATAGCACCAGGACTCGCTGCTTTACTGGCAGGTGGTTACCGTTCACTCGGAAGCATTTTGGCCATTTAAAACGTAACGCTGCAGTAAAATACTTCGTTACGTTAGCTTGTAGCTCACCATTTTGGTCCATGACTTGACGCTGTGCATACTGCGATGATGAAGTGATGGGAGTGGCTTCGTGCGGTTTGGAGTTCAAAGATGCGCACAATTTACGCATATAATGTTTTGCGTCATGTGCCAAGTTTTTTTTTCTCTCGCTATACAGCGATTTAAATTGCGTTTTACCCATGCAATCATCAAAAGCAGTGTTATAAGCAAAACCACTCAGAATTGAACACAGTAGTAATGTTTTATATAGGATACAAACAAAAACACTGGAACATACACTAACATCACAAATAAACCATATAAATACCACAATATAAACGTCAACTATAATTTTTCATTGTACAATGGCATTTAAAATATATATATTACCCTAAAACCCAACAACAACAAAAAAAATGATTACATATAAATATCAAACTATATTATATTATATTATATTATAAAGTCCATGATAACCTGTTAAAAATTACACCATATTGAAACAAGTATATGGTCTCAGATAGTAACACAAACATATGTCCACAACAGTGGACAAAAAAAATAACATCACAAACGCATTGTGGCTCAGCTTGTTGTATTGTTGAATATGAGTAAATAGCTTCCAATGCTTGGTTTAAGCAGAACAAATTAGTATTAGAAAATAAAATTAGTCTATTCTTGGTATGCAACCTTCCATCTCGATCATTTCTGGCCAGCTTTCATACTTATTAGTCTCCCTGTCATTCTTCATGTGCTGAAAAAGAAAAGGGAAAGACATACATTATTAAAGTATTTTCATTGCATAAACTTAAGCACATAAATGGGTGACTTTGGGAATGGCGTTACCTCCTCATAAGAGACTTGGTTTATGGTTTTCTTCCCTCCCACAAAGAGCCAGTTATCTCTGAATTTGATTTGGGAAATATATGAACTGCCAAGCTCTGCAATAAGTGCCCTTGCTTCATCATTAAGTCTATAATAAAGGAATCATACAAATCATGACACGATTAGACAACACCATCATAAGAAGTGCATGTAGTATATGATGAAACTAGAGAAAGAAACTACTCTACTTTGTGGCAGGATCATCAAAAGTGGCTATCAACACAAGAGAACCATCCTCGATTGACTTCAGAAACTCTATCAACTCCTCAACGTCTGTCAACAATAAAAGATTTATTTATAACATACATGTGAACTGAGAATGCAAATAAGTATTTATAATGCAGAAATACTGAACAACATGGTGTATTGAAGTTAAGATACAACATACTTCCGTTCCACATATTGAAGCTGCCAGTTTTGACGTGTTCACCTGTTTCTTCTGAATTTTTAGCAAGAAATGTTGTAAAGGAGCATTTATCTATGAGAACACTGAACAGTATATTTTATATTATATATATATATATATATATATATAAATAAATAAATAAAGGCATAACATTATGACCACCTTCCTAATATTGTGTTGGTCCCCATTTTGCTGCCAAAACAGCCCTGACCCGTCAAGGCATGGACTCCACTAGACCCCTGAAGGTGTGCTGTGGTATCTGGCACCAAGATGTTAGCAGCAGATTCTTTAAGTCCAGTAAGCTGCGAGGTGGAGCTTCCATGGATCGGACTTGTTTGTTCAGCACATCCCACAGATGCTCGATTGGATTGAAATCTGGGGAATTTGGAGGCCAAGTCAACACTTCAAACTCATTGTTGTGCTCCTCAAAGCATTCCTGAACCATTTTTGCTTTGTGGCAGGGCGTATTATCCTGCTGAAAGAGGCCACAGCCAACAGGGAATACCGTTTCCATGAAAGGCTGTACATGGTCTGCAACAGTGCTTAGGTAGGTGGTACGTGTCAAAGTAACATCCACATGGATGGCAGGACCCAAGGTTTCCTAGCAGAACATTGCCCAAAGCATCACACTGCCAACGTCGGCTTGCCTTCTTCCCATACTACATCCTGGTGCCATGTGTTCCCCAGATAAGTGACGCACACGCACCCGGCCATCCACGTGATGTAAAAGAAAACGTGATTCATCAGACCAGGCCACCTTCTTCCATTGCTCCATGGTCCAGTTCTGATGCTCACGTGCCCACTGTTGGCACTTTCGGCAGTGGACAGGGGTCAGCATGGGCACCCTGACTGGTCTGCAGCTATGCAGTCCCATTCGCAACAAACTGCGATGCACTGTGTATTCTGACACCTTTCTATCAGAACCAGCATTAACTTCTTGAGCAATTTGAGCTACAGTAGCTTGTCTGTTAGATCAGACCACACGGGCCAGCCTTCGCTCCCCACGTGCATGAATGAGCCTTGGCCGCCCATGACCCTGTCGCCAGTTCACACTGATCCTTCCTTGGACCACTTTTGATAGATACTGACCACTGCAGACCGGGAACACCCCACAAGAGCTGCAGTTTTGGAGATGCTCTGACCCAGTCATCTAGCCATCACAATTTGGCCCTTGTCAAACTCACTCAAATCCTTACGCTTGTCCAGTTTTCCTGCTTCTAACACATCAACTTTGAGGACAAAATGTTCACTTGCTGCCTAATATATCCCACCCACTAACAGGTGCCGTGATGAAGAGATAATCAGTGTTATTCACTTCACCTGTCAGTGGTCATAATGTTATGCCTGATCGGTGTATATAGGCCTATATTAAAATATTATATAAATATTGATAAAATGTAAATATTAAAAATATATTTAAATGCATTACAAATAATATTAAAATATACAAAAAGATGTTTGCAAAAAATGAAGCTAAATATAAAACATGGTACCATTTTAATCTTTTTCTTTTAGTTTAAAGAGCTCAACATACTTACCATTGATAACAGCAATATTAATTCCCAGCCATTTACCTCGTGTGTCTTTCTGTATTATCCTAAAACAAAATGGCAGAACTGGTTTAAATTCTGTCAAATAGCACTTATGGTATTGGTCTAATCATTCTGTAAAAGTATAGATCGTAAATTTGACAACTCCAAAGCCTTACATTTTCCCCTCAAAGCATATTTGTGGTCCAACAATGTTTGTTGCACCGCTGTAAAGCTTAAAGGCAAAATCTTTTTCAGGACATGGTTTTGAGAGGCCACATTTGCTTTTAGGATCTGATAAAACATAAAAAAATAGACGTAAATGTGTACCCTTAAACTTTTTTAAACTACCAGACCAGATTGTTCGGTAATTGCTTACCATCATCTTTGTGATCATCAGGTTTCAACTGGTCAGAAACTGCTCCCTCCAAAGACCTTTCTGGGTTAGAAAAAAAATATAAAACATACACACACACACACACACACACACATATCAGTAGGAATTTTAAAGAAGCTTATTCATTAAAAATATCAATTGAAGAAGACAAAATATTTCTCATATCAGTAACTCACCCACTAATTTTGATACTGTTAATTCAGGATTCATCTGCAGGAGTTTGAGGAAAAGGCTTATGGATATTATGAGGCCAGCCACCATGAAAACAAATTTAAATTTTTCTGTGAAAGCAATTGTGATTATAAATAATTCTCATAATACAGCAATATCCATATTTGTTAGAAGATTAAATGTTTGCACAGCATCCTAGCACAAGTTGAACAATTAAGTTTCAAACTGTATTAAGATACTTTTCTGATGGTAGCCGGTTTTTCATATTTTCTGGTCCATGTTGGCCAGGTCATTAGGGGGCTGAGATCGCCCTGGTTGATTAAGCTGGTTAGATCTTGTAGACCACATTGGACCAGTAACAAAACAGCAGGTTTCATGTCGCAAAACCCGTTTGACTACTTTAAACGGATATGACATGTTTTTTATTAGCAGGAACATAGGCCTAATTCAACCTAATTTAAATTTTGTTGATTTTCATAGAAGAACATTGCTTAAAAAAAAGTCTAGAAGCACTGTGGCATCGCAAAACACTTTAAAAGCTGAGAATATAAAGCTTTTAGAGTCTGCCAACTATGCAAAGTAAGGAAACATTTGCATTCACAGTCGCTTTCTGAATTGACTGCTACAGCATTGTGATAGAAGACAATGTAACCAGGAATGTAAACACTGCACCGAACGAGACATCTAGCATGTCTTCAAAAACATAACTTACTTTTGTCTCTCTGTCTCCTGTGTACCACAAAGGGACCAACTAGAAATAAAAATGTCAACATAAACATGAAACGAGAGAGAGAAAGAAAGATACAGCGAAGAGAAGCAAAACCAACCTTTTCTAACGTATATCATGACTGAAATGTTATTCTCGGCTCTCCTCTCAGAAGCTGTAGATCCACTTCAAGTGAAGGTGTAGAAAAAAAGTTATTCAGCACACCACCTCAGTAATCTATATTTGATCACTTTCTATCTTTTAAAAAATTGTTTAGATTTGTGGTCCTTGCCCCTGCGGATCTAATTTAATATAGTTGCTTTAGACTCTAGACTCTAGACTCTAGGCGTAAGGCTGACTAAAGGCAGTGCAAAGTGTACTGCATTTAACACATTTTCTGTCCAACTTGATTAACTAGTTCTTTAGGATTCTTACTAAAAACCAATCCAGTTTGTCAACTTACATGTAAATAGCGATGTTTGCTCTTTGCTGCCGTTATAACTATTTCCTTTTAAAAAGAAAATCGATACTTAATAAAATAAATGCATGAAGAGAGATTAAACTAGATTAGAATTAGGCTAAAAAAGTAGTAGCATATAACGCAGTCTATCCTACTAATTTAGAAGAAAGATTCCCTTCGTATGTCCATGTTGTATTCTGCAATTTTGTTGTATATAAGAGGGTATTAGTAAGGCAATGAAGGCTAGTGATCATTTGTGGACGTCGTAGCTTCAAAGCTGAGTTCTGCGTTGGTGTGTTTATCGCTTAGCGAGTACGCAGATACACCGCTAGATGGCGGTGTGGACTAGCCTACAGGAGCACAGTGTAAGCAGATGACGTTTGTTTACTTCTGTATGTACATCTTTGTCAGATAGACAGCATTTTTATTGTAAATGAAGTTAATAAACATTAAGTGAAATTCTCTTTTAAACTACATATTGTAATTATGTAAACAAATAGCCTCTGTTATGATTTTTGGATCAACCTCACCGTTTTAATTAGAAGCTTGGAACAATTAAACTCTTCTACATGTGCGAAATGCTCTAATATATATATATATATATATATATATATATATATACACACATATATATATATATATATATATATATATATATATATATATATATATACATATATATATAATTTTTTGAAATTGCCCATCACTACTAATTATACTAATTATAATAATATAATTATTAATTATAATTCCAGTCCTAACCCTACCATTACAGGGTAGACAGAAATCAGTATAACACCTATAAATAATTATAGATAAACAAATTCGTAGGTACCAAAAATGGTATATATGCAATCTTGCTTAATCGAGCAATTCTTAAACATTCATTCAAAGATTAATACACAGGCAAAACACTATAAAAATGTGATTACATTGAGAAATTAGATACATAGTTGTACATGTCTCAAGTGATTATAAAAAGGGAGTAGGATGAGGATGGACCGAGTAATTCTATCATAAGGCATGCATAAAACAGTATACATTACCAAAGACAAAATACAAAACAGATGTACAAACTGAATTGTACAAACAGTGTCCTGGGGATATGCATGTTCATTCACAGAAAGGTTTGTCTATGAATGAAATGGATACAAGTCCTTTTTATGGACTTTATGTCTTTCCAATGGCAAGATTCAAAGTGAGTTCTTTTGGGGGTTGTAAAACTTTTGCTGCTATTGTGACCAGAGGCCTGGGTCTGCCAGTTGGGGGAGGGGTATTGTGGATTATTTGTATAAATATAACAAATAATTGCATGTCTGATCCATCTCAGTCGTTACAGTACTGTATGAAAATACAAAGCATATATGTGTCTATGACTACAAAATCATGTTTTTTGTTATGAATAGGCAATGATTGCTAATGTAATAAGATAGCTGCTCCTGATATCAGCTTGCTGCTCAAAGTTTTTTATTTTATTTTATTTTATTACAGTGACCAGATACCTGCACCACGATGAGTGCTGCTGAACAACTTTCAGTATGTTACACTGTATTCATGTAAAATGTCCTCACAAGTTGGTTGTCATGATATTTCACAATATAAGAGGACATTTGGCCCTCACAAGTATCACACAATCACAGTTAATGCAGCAGAAGTAATAACATACTGCAACATGTTACCGATGGTGTTGTCTTTGTTTTGTGTTTTTGAGTAGTCTGTGGCCCTAATAAAAGTTGAGTTTGACAAACCTTGTTTTTTTGTACAACAGTAAATATCAGTTCTTGCTATGGATCTTTCATAAAAACTGCTTCAAACTAAAAAAAAAAAAAAAAAAAAAAAAAAAGGATCCTGACCGCTGGTTTCTGCACCCATTATTTTTCCGTTTAGACAGAATCCCACTCACAAAGAATTCAACTCTGAAATCATCTCACATCTTTTTTTATTATTTGTATGTATGTCTATGCACTTTTGTGTTTTTACACAGCAACATGTGAGCGGGACTTTTGTTTTGGATTGGCTCTATTACGTCATAAGGCTGCGCCACGCTCTGATCATCTGATGTGATGCGCCTGAAGAAAGGTTTGTGGCTTCTATGGTTTCTAAAAGTTTTTAAATCTGTGTAACCCCCTCAGACAATTTAGTAATTTTTACAATAACTGTGGAATTAATTAATAAATATTGAATGTAACATTTAAATGTTTTATCTAACATTAATGAGCTTTATTTTTATGAGTAAAGCGCATAGGCACAATAGTAAGAGAAAAGGTGCGTCTCATTTCGCTCTCTGTATCCTGAATCAGCTTATCGTAAACGTGAATTCAGTCACTGGCAAGTAGTGATGGGAGAACAGAGCTTTTGAAACTCCTAGTTAGTTGAATTAATTGTTTCCCAGGGTTGCCAACCGGTCTGTATAATACGGAATCGTCCCGTGTTAATGGCATCAAAGAAGCGTTCCGTGTGAACGCCATACCCTTAAGAAAACAAACTATGCTTTTATTTCAGTAAGTGTATTAACCATGTTTTTTGGCGGATTGATTACCATTTGTATAATGGCTGGTCGCTAATGACAAATCAGTTTTGGCGAATGTAAACAACGTGATTATTGTTCACGAGTCCAACACCCAGCCACGCAAGAAAACATGCATCTAACTTACCTGAGGAACGACGTGATCACTATTGTAAGTTAATGTAGTTAAATAGAAAAAAAACTTTTACATTGAAATAATTTCTAGCATATTCTTAATGTTATTCTTAACCCTCATTATTTAAACACAAAATAACCAATAAAGTCTTAACACCAAAACACTGAAAACGACACATTGTGTGGTACAGTACAAATATTTTGAGTGTCCTTTATTTTCCTGTAAAGAGCCACAATTGTCACTTATTTTCCTTCTCTGAAGTTGGCAACCCTAAAAATTATTCACCCAATAATGATTATTAAATGTGATCCACTAATCATTAAATACCAAATGAAAATCATAAGGAACAATGTTAAGTGTCTGTACAGTTTGTCTTTATTAATTGGTAATGCTAGTTTTCAGGCCATTATCTATCTATCTGACTCCCTAACCAGTGCGCTGACTACTGAACTAGGGACCTGACTGAGACGCACCCAGATGTTTAGTTTAGATTTATTTTTCTTTCTGTTAATTATTCTCATCTTAAGCATGACAGATTGTCCAAACACAAAAAAACTCCTGGTGAAGTGACTGAGAACCATGTGACATATTATAAAGATGGCGTTCATTAAAGAGGAGAGTGAAGACGTAAAAATTGAAGAAACATTCAGAGTGAAACAAGAAGATACTGAGGAACAAACAGGTTGGTTTTATTCTCAAAGCTGAACTCAGTCTTGTAAACAGAACTTTATTCCACGTTGACTTTTCCATGTTTCCAGGTTCTACGTTGACTTTTAACTATGTTTTTACTACTTTTCTGGACCTTGAATGTGGTGATTATGTTGCTTTCTATGGGGGATTAAAAAAAAAAAAACTCTCGGATTTCATCTCAAATATCTTAATTTGTGTTCCGAAGATGAACGAAGATCTTACGGGTTTGGAACGACATGAGGCCGAGTAATATTTATTAACTACAGTACTTACTATAGAGTTACAGTTAGGGTTTGGTTTTGTTTTAGGGTTAGTTACTTGAAATTATGCATAATTTACTGTTATTACTATAGTAAGTACATGTAACTTGTAACTACACCTTAAAATAAAGTGTTACCGAAATATCTTATTCAGGGCAGAACTAAATAACACATTAAATAAAATAAAATAAAACATTAAATTTTTAGGATGTCTATTGTTAAAATAGATGACTCGTTTGCTTTCAGGACAAGCTGTTTTTTTTCTCTGCATTTCACCTCTGCTCTAGCTTGTTTCCCATTCTAGCTTTCTAATAAACCTGTCATTGTTTACTGTGTGTATTGTTGGCTGTGTGGCAAATTGCTTATGTTCCTGTATTGCAAGTCTCTTTGGATAAAAAGTCTACTAAATGCATATATGTAAATGTTATGTAAAACTGAAATACATTTACAGATAAGGATATTACAAATGTTATACACTGGAAACGTCGCATTAGTAGCAACTCATAACTTATGATAACTAAGCATAATGTAATAACTCCATGTTACACCCACATCTGTCAAAGCACCTGACAGGGCAAGCCACTTAAACCGTATCCTTATAACTTAGTTTGAAGCGCTTATGACATTTGACATGTTTTGTGCAGCTTGGCTCATGCACTTTTCCCAAAGCAGCTCACTCTGCCATCCATTGTGGTGCGTTTTGTCCATGGAGATGCTTTATTGACTACTGTAATGTGACATGAATGGAGGATGTTTTTCCATGAACTGCATGCAGACATGATTAATCAACAATAAAATTTATTGGCGATTAAAATTATTTTTTTTTGTTTATATTATCAGTTGATGTAGGCCTAATATCAATAATAATCACTGCTAACTTGGAGAGTTGTGCAGTTTGTTCATGTTGTGAGGAAATGTAAAACTGAATGTCATTTGCTTACCTTGAAATGTAATGATAATGTTCATACTTAAAGGATTAGTTCACTTCAGAATTAAAATTTCCTGATAATTTACTCACCCCCATGTCATCCAAGATGTTCATGTCTTTCTTACTTCAGTCGAAAAGAATTTAAGGTTCTTGAGGAAAACATTCCAGGATTTTTCTCCATATAGTGGACTTCAGTGGGGTTCAACCGGTTGAAGGTCCAAATTGCAGTTTCAATGCAGCTTCAAAGGGCATCTACACGATTTCTAGCAAAATGAATCGGTCATTTTCTTAAAAAAAAATAAAAATGTATATACTTTTTAACGTAATCATGACGTAATCATGTTAGAAAGGTCACACATGTTAACACTTGTCGACAAATGCCAACATAATTCTCAAGCTATTCAAAATAATGTTGTGGTCTATGTTGTCAAAAGATCCAATAGCATGTTTTGATGGTAAACTGGCATTAACTTTTTTTTTTGCTGTAGATCTGATGACACTGAAAGAGGAGAGTCGAGAACTGAATGAAATAGAAGAAAAATATCAATATGAGAAGCTTGATGTCACAACTAGAAAAAAATCCATAAAGACTGAAACAAATTTCTCACGAAAAAGAGCTCAGAAGACAGGAACTGGAAGCTTTTTCACCTGCTTTCAGTGTGGAAAGAGTTTCAAAAAACATGAAAGCCTTAGAGTCCACATGGGAAATCACAATGGAGAGAAGCTTTTCACCTGCCAACAGTGTGGAAAGAGATTCAATATAAAGTATAACCTTGTACTTCACATGAGAGTTCACACTGGAGAGAAGCCTTACAAATGCGAACATTGTGAAAAAAGTTTTATTCACAAAGGAAGCCTTAATTCCCACATGAGAACCCACACTGGAGAGAAGCCTTTCACATGTGATCAGTGTGGGAAGAGTTTTTCACAGAAGCACGTCCTTAATTCCCACATGAACAGCCACACTGGAGAAAAGCCTTTTGCATGTGGTCAGTGTGGGAAGTGTTTCAGACTTAAAGTAAGCCTTAAAAACCACATGAGGATTCACTCAGGAGACAACAGTTTTACATGTAATCAGTGTGAAAAGAGTTTCTTTAGTAAAGATAGCCTCAACAGGCACATGACACTTCACACTGGAGAGAAGCCTTACACATGCAAAGAGTGCGGCAATAGTTTCACACATAAAGCACTCCTTGATTCACACATGAGAAGGCACACTGGAGAAAGCCCTTTCACCTGCGAACAGTGTGGGATGAGTTTTACACGTAAAGAAAAACTTCAGATTCACATGAGAATTCACACTGGAGAAAGACCATTCACATGTGATCAGTGTGGAAAGAGTTTCAATCATAAAACATCCCTTGTTTCACACATGATAGTTCACACTGGAGAAACACCATTCACATGTGATCAGTGTGGAAAGAGTTTCAATAATAAATCAACCCTTGACGCACACATAAGAGTTCACACTGGAGAGAAGCCTTACACCTGCGAACGGTGTGGGAAGAGCTTTACACAAAAAGGAAATCTGAAGAATCACATGACAACTCACACAGGAGAGAAGCCATTTGTATGCGCTGAGTGTGGAAAATGTTTTGCACGTTACCATGCCCTTAATTTACATATGAAGATTCACTCAGGAGAGCAATGTGGAAGGAGATTCCCAGATAAGAAAGGACTTGACAAGCACATAATAATTCACAACGGTGAGAAGTGCCAGCAATGTGAAAAGACTTTCAGATTTAAAGGAAACCTTAAGGTTCACATGAGAATTCACACTGGAGAGAAGCCTTTCACATGCTCTCATTGTGGAAAGGGTTTCAGTCAGAACATAGGCCTTCAGATTCACATGAGACTTCACACTGGAGAGAAGCCTTTTACATGTGTTCAGTGCAAGAAGAGTTTCACATATCAAAGAGACCTGAAGCGTCATTTGCAAACTCATTCTAGAAAGAAATTGCAGGGCTCTGAATGTGACAAAAAGTCTACGAAAGTCTACAAAAGTCTGAAGTCTACAAAAAGGAGCAATTTCAAAAATCACCTGCGCATTCACTCTGAAGAAAGGCAATTTAATTGTGATAAGTGTATTAAAAAATTTATTTCGCCATCACACTTACAGATACATCTGAGAAGCCATGCAGATGGCCGACGTTATTTTTGTTCTTTGTGTGGAAAGAGATTTAAATGGCTTGGTAATTTAAAATGGCACCAGAGAATACGTATCTGTGTGAAAATAAGGCTACGTCCACGTAACAGCTGAATGTGGGCCAGATATAATTGTGTACATTCATGATCATTTGCATTCTTCACCTCTTTATAATTTTGCCTTGAGACTTTTTTTGTCATGTATATATGTACTCATGTGGCTGCAACTCATCATCTGCTTTGATATCGTTTAATGGTTCTCAAACTTTTTTTATCTTAAGGCACACTATTGTGAATCTTTTTCTTTTTCATGTGAGCTCACGATGAACAAAAACTTGTTGAAAATGAATTGTGCCAAGCAATCCTTGCTGTGGTTACAACATTAAAACACAGCATGCCACAGGATACACTAAAAATACTTCTATTTAAGTTCATATAAAAAATGTAACTTCTGGATAGTGATTTCATATAATTTCAGTGTTTAACTCCTTTAATGAGAGTGGCATATTTAATCTAGAGCAGGGTTGTCCAAACTCGGTCCTGGAGGGTCACTGTCCTGCAGAGTTTAGCTTAAACCCCAATTAAACACACCTGAACCAGTTAATCAAGGCCTACTAGGCATACTAGAAACTTCCAGGCAGGTGTTTTGGAGATGGTTGGAGCTAAACTCTGCAGGACAGTGGACCTCCACGACCGAGTTTGGACACCCCTGATCTAGAGTGTCTGAAAATATTTACACCTAGTTTATTTTTTATAAATCCTGATGTGTGTGGAAAATTGCGTATGCACATTTCTATGCCTATTATGTGCGTATGTAACGTTAATACATCAGGCCCCTGCTCTGGAGGAGGTTTTATTCTGGGTTAGAGATTACAACCAAAACTGGACCAGTCAGCTGCGAGTAAGTGACATATATCTGATGCAGTAAAGACACTCCCCCTGTATCTCTCGCTCCAAATTAAAAACAGTTTCTAGTGAAAGAATTTTATAGACAAAATTGTTTGATTTTTTTATTCTAATTTATTATATGAATTATAACCGTGTAATTCGTAATGTCTTCAGAATTATTTTAATTGACAGTTAATATTAAACTGCATTAAAATTAATATAAATTTATACATATAAATATAAGCCTTAGTATAAAAGGCTTAAAATGATTAAGCTTGCATGTTTTCTTCTGAGCTCTTTATAAGTTAAATTTAGTTGATTCATTTGCACTGATATTGTCAGATATTTTCTTTCAGCTGCCTTCTCAAACTTTTGAGGCCACAGCAGTGTTTATTCCTGCTTTGTAAATGTGTTTAAATTCATGCTACTTTTTAGAATGATCTCTTCATCTTCAACAAAGAAGTGAATTGAGCCAGTTCTTGTGAGAAGTGAATCTTGTGGGAAAGTGAATTTAATTTGAGTTGGAGCCCAACAGGGCTGAGGTGTCTCTCTCCGAACATCCAAATGGCATCCTCATGGAGTTTAGCTACTTCAGTATCACAGTTTTGACAAATCTGCCACTTCTGGCTTGGAACATCCACACTGACAATAACCTAACAAATCCTGAATGTAACTCCTTAATTAGGGGTTCAAGCACGAAGTGCTGAAACCCTATTGTAATTGTAAGGATTTTTATTATTTTTCTTCTCCCCTAAAACGAATCGTGCAGACCAAACCGTAAGTGCTAGAAACTTGAAACTTGGCCAAACGATAGTCCTCAATTTGGGGAGAACCTCACAAGAGATGACCCCAATCGGCCAATAGGGGGTGCTACAGCGACCAAAAGTTCAAAATCGCTCGTAACTCATAGACCGTTTGTCATTGACTCAGGTGTCTTATATCATTGTAATCCTTGGCTCAAGACGAACAAAACGTATATCCCGATTTCATTTCCGCCTAGAAAAAATTTCCGCCATTTTGAATTTTGTCCAAAACCTACTTTTGTGAACCAGGTCTAGATTTTTTGCCCGATCGGAACCAAACCAGTGCAGAAAGATTCTCTGGAGTCTGAATATCAATAATTAATTATAATAGTTGTAATTTTGATTCATGGTCACTAAGGGGCGCCAAAACGTTTACTAAAATGGCTATAACTCAAGAACAAAATTAGATATTTGCACCAAACTGGGTACACGTGTAGGGGCTCAATCTTTGGTCACGATAAAAAAAATTGCGTCTAGGTGGCGCTATAACTTGAAAAAAACATGAAAACAGCTGTAACTATGCAGTCTGATCGACTTGAAATTTGGTATGCAGTGTCTTGGTCCAAGGGGGCAAGTCTATAAGGACATTGGCGTATCTCAAAAAACATGGCCGCCATCGGCCAATGAAGTTTGAGCACCTATTAGATAAGGTTAATGGAGGCCGATCGGAACGAAACTTGGTGGGCATGTTCAACTCTTGAGCCTAGAGGTCTGTAAGAATTTTGAAAGACTGGCCTGCCAATCATCTTACATCCTCCACATTTCATTTAGCTGATTTCCTACCGTATCGGAGAGAAATGCAGTACCACGTTGATATGCAGTCGCGGGTCTTTCATGTGGAGAACTCTCCTCGTATTAATACATGATGCATTTAAAAGTTAATGGCCAATCGTATCTTTATAAAAGTCCACATTGGTATTACAGATGAAATATAACACGGATAACATTAAATAAATATTTGCTCTCAGGTTAAACTGATTATTAGTCACTCAAACCTCTCACCGTCGGTCGCGCATATCCGCCATGTTTTGTAGTTTTTTTTTAACACTTTTTACTCGTGTTTGTAGTTCTGAACTGAATCCTCATCCAAAGCGCAATGGGTTGTGGGCAGTATTGGCCTTTATAGTGTGCACGGATCCACACTTCAAAAATCTACCAGAAATAGTAGACCATCCAGGGACTTTTGGCATACTCTTTTCAACATACTATGCTTTGGGACACACTTATTTTAATCTCACATACTATTTAGGATGGATAGTATGGACATTGGGACGCAGGGAAAATCCCTAAATTGGCAACACTGTAGGGGACATGTCCCACCTGCAAATTACGCCTATGGGCGGAAGAGTGAACTCTGACCCGACGCATGACGCAATGACAAACGCGGAAGCTCAGAAGAGAGAGCAAAACAAAACACTGGTCAAGAATTAGAAGTCCAAAACAAGAAATTTTAAAGAGAAATGTCAGAGGATTTTAATATAAGAGAAGAGGAGCTTCGGTTTGTTGCCCAGTTATATTTGTTTAAATCGCGAGAGGCGTCTAAACTTACGCTACTCCTACATCCTGCGTCATACATCACGTCAGGAAAGCTGATTTATACTTCTGCGTCGGACCTACGCCAGAGCCTCTGCGCCGTAGGCTATGCGTCTGTTTTCATTTATACAGGTGCTGGTCATATAATTAGAATATCATCAAAAAGTTGATTTATTTCACTAATTCCATTCAAAAAGTGAAACTTGTATATTATATTCATTCATTACACACAGACTGATATATTTCAAATGTTTATTTCTTTTAATTTTGATGATTATAACTGACAACTAAGGAAAATCCCAAATTCAGTATCTCAGAAAATTAGAATATTGTGAAAAGGTTCAATATTGAAGACACCTGGTGCCACACTCTAATCAGCTAATTAACTCAAAACACCTGCAAAGGCCTTTAAATGGTCTCTCAGTCTAGTTCTGTAGGCTACACAATCATGGGGAAGACTGCTGACTTGACAGTTGTCCAAAAGACGACCATTGACACCTTGCACAAGGAGGGCAAGACACAAAAGGTCATTGTAAAAGAGGCTGGCTGTTCACAGAGCTCTGTGTCCAAGCACATTAATAGAGAGGCGAAGGGAAGGAAAAGATGTGGTAGAAAAAAAGTGTACAAGCAATAGGGATAACCGCACCCTGGAGAGGATTGTGAAACAAAACCCATTCAAAAATGTGGGAGAGATTCACAAAGAGTGGACTGCAGCTGAAGTCAGTGCTTCAAGAACCACTACGCACAGACGTATGCAAGACATGGGTTTCAGCTGTCGCATTCCTTGTGTCAAGCCACTCTTGAACAACAGACAGCGTCAGAAGCGTCTCGCAACTTCTGCGTTGTTGTCCGCGTCGACGTGCATGCACACCACTAGGAAGCAGTATCCGCGGTTATGTTGAGGATCAAGGCAAAAGCCGAAGAAGCAGCAGCTTGTCATGTACGTTGTCAGAGAAGCTTACAACTAGAAGCGGCAAATAGTTAACAACTTTTGTTGCAGTTTCACTGTATGTTTCCCCTGAAACAGAGCGTTTTTTCATTCATATGGAAGTTGAAAACGCTCGCTCTTCTCCGATTGATCCACGCCAGTTTTTTGACCTGAGGGAGGGGTTCTAGCAGACCAATCACAGCGCTTGTGGTCCGCGTAGAATTGACGCGTTGTTACCATAGACTGTAAAAAAATAGGTTACATTTTTGAAGAGGTGCACGTCAGGCTGCGTCGTAGGCTACGCGTGCTACACACAGCCTACGCCGTAGCTATAGCATACACTCGACGCAGAAGTATAAATCAGTTCTCTAAGTTATATTATTAACCTTACTTTCATGTTATAAGTTAAACAGATGTTATATAAAACTTAGTCTTGTCAACATTTTGTAAATTGTTTTTGTGTTCATTGAGATATTGTTTAAAATGTTACTTTTCAAAGGGGGTGTACTCATTTACGCTGAGCACAGTAGTATGCTTAAGTGAATGGTATTTTTAAATCATTTTTATCAGTTTTATGCGATTTACAGGAAAACAGTCTGTTAACTACATTTAAGAAGGCAACTCTTAAGTTATTGAACAAAAATATAAGGTCATTCTTTACAGAATCTCAAAAGAACTGCAAATACTTTGTTTCTAAACACTTTAATTACTGAGAACTTGTAAAAAAAATGTTAAGCATGTTAGGAAATGAATTCATTTTAAGATAAATCATGGTCGCACCACATGACATTTTTAAGGCTATGGCCAATTCATCTAGATAAAAAAACATTAAAATCACTTAATTCATAATTAAATTTTAAATTTACAGTATGTGTACACAACATTCTTAATGTTTGAACAATAGCAGTAGATATGAAATTTTTTTGTATTTTAAAATTGGCCTGTCGAAAATCCTTATGTCATTGACCCATTAGTGAAATATTGCATTTGTTTCACTTCAGCTGTGAATTTAAATTGAAATGTATTCTTATTAAAGCTATAAAACATTATTCAGTCAAGAGCAGTAAGTTATTTTTTCTTTTGTTTGATTCACAATAATGACACAGAGAAGAAGGTGGGTATAATAGGCTGCTGTCATTTTAAGACCAAACGCATGGATCCATTATACTGATACACATCTGGTCAGCATTTCCTCTAGTCAGTACATTGCTCAGATAAAATTGCTAATTTTTTCCTGACCGATACTCAAACGGCCCAGGCGAGCTCGTAGGTCTCTGCGCCTTATGCTGACCTCAGAGTTCTCAAACAGGAGCTCGCTCACATCTGCCCCGTCCAGTAAACTCAACATGTCAGTAGACAGGAGCTGAGCAGTCTGCTTCAGCATGAAAAAAGAGATCATCATGGGCAGTTGGTCAGCCATCTGCTGCACCACAATCTGAAAGAAAATCACAGAGGTACTAAGGACTGCAGTTCATTCAGTCTCTGAGCAAACTTCATATTTGTTATTGAAAACTAAAAATCTACCTCATAATACGCCTTCAGCATTTCACTGTACTTGCTCTTTATGTCAAAGACAGGTAATTGATCTTCTGAAAATGTCTCTTCGGTTTTTAAAAACATCTCTTTGGGCCTCATCTCATTTAGGGTCTTCAAGTAGATGGGATCTTGAGTGTAGATCATGTTTTCCATTTCAAACTGCTCTGAGATCCTCTGCTCTGCCTTCTCTTGCTGGATTGATTGAATGTTGTGAATTTTGTCCTATAGAATCAAGTGAAGAAGTACAGAGAAAGCTTGATTAAAAATGGATGATTGTTTAGTTTTGTTTACCACTAATAGGGATCAATATTTACCGTAGTGATGTCTAGAAGAAGAGGGTATTTCTTGAAACATTGATTCACTACATCAATAAACTGCTTGATGATGATGTCTTCAAGAAAAATACAAAAATCAAAATGACAAATAGCCACAAATCAAAATTCAGATGTGCTAAAACTACAAAAACATTCCTGGTGTTATTTAGGTGTAATCTCATCTTTTGGTTTTATACTGGAAAATTTCCCCAGTGACCAGAAAGATTTTACATATGAAGATGTGTGATGGTACCTTTGATGGTGTTAAGTAAGTCGATGGCTGGTTCTTGAAGTTTGGCCACATGCTTCTGCAGAACCTCCTCAAACATTTTGTAGTTGCTGAAGCCGAGCAGTTCCCTCCCTCTGTAATCCTGGCTACATGCTATCTTCTCTTCAATCAAATTATTAACTTGTTTGGGAACAAGACAGATTTCTTTTGAAATTAACTGACTTTTTCATTTGAAGAGCACAAACATCAGAGTCAATTAAAACTTATGTTTCTTAAATTTGAAAATATACTAACAGGATGGCTTTGTGTCATTAAGATGATCATTCCACTCCTTGAATTCAGCCCGAAGCTGGACAAACAAATTTTCCTTAATGATCAGCTCTCCTGATGATAAGGACTTGATTTGATCATTGAATCTTGTTAAGATCTGTGAGAACAAAAATAACATTTGTTACTTAAAAAGTTACATTAAATAATATCATTAATCTAAGAGAAGTAATAAAAACTGACATAAATTACTTACATAAGTTATTTGTTTTGGCAATTTTGCAATAATTTGTTCTAGTCATTACTGTTACACAATTATTGGCAGAAATGTAAATTAGCACCTTATGGATGCATATCACAAAATTTGGTACACAATTACTGACACACAAACTGCTTGGACTCCAAATAATAATTCTGACAAGCAAGAAAATGAAAGTAAGATTAAATTGTTACTTCAATGAGGAATTGTTTGGCCCCCTTAGGATCCTGTGGTGGTCCAGCCTCACACTCTTTGAGCTTATTCCTCAGGTCCCACAGCTGCTTTTTTATCTGCTCACTGAGCTGTGGCAGCGTTTTCTGACAAAAATTGGTTCAAAAAATAAATTAATTAATTTAAAATAAAATCACACAATGCATTTGGAACACACTATGTTCAATAGATGTAGAAATATGGATTTAGGCTCAAAACCAGTGAGATGCCTAATTTAAATTTTTGTTATTTGGGCCCCATTCATACTGCTAATAAGGTGTATAAAACAACATACTAAACATACAACCAGATAAGAAAAATGCTAAATTACTCATTTGTCATGGTGTAGGGCAGGGTTCCTCAAATTCGGCCCTGGAGGGCCCACTGCCCTGCACCAGCCCTAATCAAAGACACCTGAACAAGCTAATAAAGGTCTTCAGAGTTACAGGTAGGTGAGTTTGATCAGGGTTTGAGCTAAACGCTGCAGGGCAGCGGCCCTCCAGGGCCAGATTTTAGGAACCCTGGTTGTAGCAGGGATATTAACTCCTGATGGGTGAATAAGGCAAGCAATTACAGATCCAAGAAAATGCTTCACTGGGGTTTGTTTGTGAAAGAATAAGCTTCAAGTTCACTTTTCAATCCATTTTATATGATTAAATGAGTTATATGTGACCTCAGTAAGTTTCATTGGCTCTTATTCCCCGCCATTGAAAGAATTTTCCAGCAACCCATGTTTTCACTGTTATACAGTGGGAAGCACTATTACGCATCTTCTGACAGAGTACAGAATCTCTGGATCAAAACACAAGTGAAGAAGAAGCAGAAACAATCAATAAATGCATTTCTTATTGCTTAGTTGTTGTCTTTGTTTTTGTGAAACTCCACATTCAAGTGTTTATCAAAAAAATAATGGGTGAATATAGAATAAAGTGTTTGTTTGTTTTAAGCAGAGGCTCTGTCCTTTCTTTTGATATATTGCTTGTTCGGATATTCATACAACAAAATACTCTGGGGGGTTATGAAAGTTTTGTGAAAATAATCAAAAATGCTGGCGGTGGCTGGCAACTTTTTTAAAGAACGCTGGTGGGGAAAGAGTTAACTGTATTAACTATAATAAGTGTAGCTACTATACTGTATATTGCACCTTTATACTTTTATGTCTTTACATAATTTTTTTATATTTATTTAATTTCTTTCATATCTTTAAAATAACAATGTACATTAATTAAATAGACAATTTTTATCAAACATCTGCAACATAAATTTCCATATCCTTTAAAGTACAACCACATAAGTGCAATTTTGGCTAAATTTTGCGGACAAAAAAGGTCCATTGTCAGTATTGTAATGTATAAAGCACAGCTCATACACAAGTTACTTTCAAACCAAGCAGCTTTCTGGTGGTCAGTGTGGTGAATCCACATGTCCAATCTGAACCCATTCCAATATTTACATTTCACATGAAATTCCAGATTCCGTGGATTCCTATTGAAATAGACTGGATTTAGCCCACAAAAATTTGCTGAAAAATGGTAAATGTGACCACACTTAATCTTAATTTTTGACATAAAAACAGAAAGTTTGTCATTATAATCTGACATTGTTCATTAAACTACTTCTCTCTTCTACTTCCTGTTGGTTTACAAGATTTTTTTCTCTGAACTGTCCCCTTGTTGTTTCAGAAAATCGTACAACATTGTGCGCATCAACTGTAGAATGTGTGCTCAGTCAGCGGACAGTCGCGGTGCACTGCAGACTGTAGAAAGGTATAAAAATATAAACAAGGCTGTAGTCAGTCACGTGACTGTCCACTACATAAGTCAGACGTGATTGTCAGACTCGCTATTGGCTGCTGCTGGAGTCAGCCACACAATTAGCAGCTATTGTAGTCAAATGAACACTGCCAAATGTGTTTGCCACAATAAAAATAAATAAGTAAATAAAAATATTGCTGTGAATGCCATGTCCTCCTTTCAAAACAGTGATTTCCTATTTCAAAATGAAGTTTGCATCCTTGACCATTAGAAACTTACTTTGATATGATCAACAAGATGCTGAGTCAGTTTGGCTGCAAGACATTTAACAGTCGCTTTATCCTCACTCAAGAGGCATCTGTAGAAAAATAAAAGCCACTTTTTGTAAGGTGGTATACTGTATAGCCTAGCTTGATAACCTAGTATTTCAAAAAATCATAACTGCGCTTTGGCCAAAGTGAACATTACTAACATTAACTAACAAACTACAATTATAAAATGTAATATTAAGGATACCATTTCCAAGTTCAGAAAAAATGCTAGAAAACTGGTTGGAATGGGGAAGCAGTCTGATCTAAACAGTGCAAATCAAACATTTTAGAGAACAAAATGTTAAATTTTGGTCAAAAGGTTAAAAATTCTTTTCAGATTGTAACCTGAAATCGTTATGCTTTTGGAAGAAATCTCTCTCCATTTGTGTCGCTTCCTCCAGAGGAATTTTCTCATTGATCTGCTGTTGTCCTCTACACTTCACCATGATGTAACCTTTGCGGAGAGGAATCACTTTGTTCTGAACAATGTCCAGAATGTTCTTCTCTGTTCCCTTGTCAATGAGATCTGGCTTGGTCAAAATGGCTGAGAGAATGGGGGGAAAAAATATTTAGTAAAATCTGCAAATTTGCTGACAGAAGTGCTTTAAGACAGTGGTTCCCAACCTGTGGGCAAAGAGCTTAGAACCCAAGAGGCGACACTTTGATATTTTTTGGGTAATAGCCACTAGATGGCGCTCCGGTAGCGCGGCCGCCATTATAGGCTGAAAATACTAACTGGACCATAGAATCCTTCACATCTTACGCACCCAAAATCGGCGAATTTCACTGCCAAATCAGAAGCGCAATAGAACAGTTTTTTAAATTAAGTCACCAGTAAATTGTATGGCTCCTACAGTAAATGTTGTATTGTCTTATATATGTTTTATTTTACCAGTTGTGGAATCCAACCATTCATCCATCTGAGGTAACAAAGTTAGCCTACTTTGAGTATTTCCATTTTATGCAACTTCACACATTTATTAATAGTAAATTAATAATTAATAAATTTAAGATCATCATGTTTGCAGCGAACAATATATTTTAGACCTAGTGGAGTAATAGTAATAATATCTAGGTCTGAATTGAAATAGGCTATATTGTACGTTTTAATGGATCACGCTACAAACATAACGATCTTATAATACATGATGCATTGCTGTGTCCGTTATCCCATAATTCCCACTTTTGCTTTAACGGACATTAGACAACACTGCAAAATCAAGCTGTTATATTCATATATTTATTGTCCAACATTCCCAATTTTTCTGATGCATGTCCTTAATTTATTTTCATATGTTTGTAATAGTTAAGTGTTTATAAGCCTTTTAAAGAATTTTAACCCAAACTGACTAGGTTTCTAGAGAGCAAAGGTTTTGTGAAGAAAGTGGAAGACTTAAACACAAAGTGTGTAAAATAAACTGTAAAAAGGATTTGATGGTCACTAGTGATAGTATTTTATTCTGTGTTGTCATCATTCAGGTTGGATTTCAGCTTTAATGTATGTTTTTTTAAACAAAGCAGCTGATATTGCCATAGAAACTAGTGGACTGCCGACTCGCGTTCACCCCAAAATGGCGGAAACGCAGGGCCGCTGCTGGGCGCCGGTGTGAGTGTCGCTTCTTGTTAGTGTATATTCTTTGCTGGATCCTCCAGGGGGGCCGCGAGATAAATTAAAATTAATTTAAATATATGAATATAATTCATTAATTTAATTATTAATATGTTACATTAAATTTTTGTTAAAATAAATTAAAAAATACATTTAAAACAAGGCACCACCTCTCTCGTACGTATTCTGTGATTGTTTCGGATCAGCCCAGGCAGTTTCTCATTGTGCTGCTGTGAAATACAGACTGAACTGTGGCTCAAAACGCCTAACTGCTTCATGAACATAGGATACGCAAACTAATTCTCTCAGTTGGAAAAAGAAAACCAGCGTCGCTAAAAAAGGTTTTGATGGATGACGACTGTAATGAAGGTAAAGACGATTACATTGACATACAGGAGTCGTACATAAGGCATGCGCGAGTCCGTCATTATGCGCAAACAAACCGCACGTGCTCTCGACTCACTGATCGCGATAACATCGTATTTCTGCATGAACACAGTTCAATATATTCACGTAGTTGTCAAAATTAATGTACTGTTAGTGTTTTATAACGGATGCTCGCCGAACAAGCGTGTCTTGGAGAAGTTTGAGAGGATCAGTGGTGTTATATGTGTTTAATAATTTTGAATGGATCCGCATAGTATTTAAATTCAGCCATTTGGTATCTTCCTGTGGTCTTGTTTGGTATGGCAGGTTGACTTGTGCTTATTTGTTTAAGTTACTGTATAACTGAGCAGAGTAAATACTTTTAAGTTGTAAAGAATGTTTGCAAAGTATGATTGCAAAACAGAACACTGAAGGTTTAAATCTATCTTGAATTTCTTCTTTAAAAAATAACATGGCGTTGGAAAGTAGGCTAACACTACAAAACAAATGTTTTTGTGAATTAAAAAAAAGGGGGGGTTGGGGCGTGCAGCATTGATTCGGAGAGGAGGGGGGCCTTGGCCTAAAAAAGGTTGGGAACCACTGCTTTAAGATATTTGTTAATAGGTGTTGTGTGGATCATCTGCAAATTACCGATAGTTCTTTTGCCCTCAGGATCTACTTCTTGTGCCATTTTTAATGCTTCTGTTGTTGCAATGTCAGTGTTACAAGGGACCACTACCATGTTTATAGTCTCTGGCATCTGAATAAACTTTGTTATCAGACTTTTGATCTATAAGACAAATAAAGACAAAGTTTAAATCCCTGATTGTTATTAGTTTGATGCTAAATGTAAAGTGCAAAATCAGATTGATCTGCTCACCTGGTTTCCAATATCCTCTGGTTGTCCTTTTACTGGGACTCGGGCAATTCCAGGTAGATCGATCAGTGTGAGGTCACACACATCTGGTGACATGACCTCTAAAGTGATGAGGTCATCACATATTCCTACCCCTTTTCCTGCCAGCTCATTCTGGGCTGTAACACACACATACTACATAATTAAATGTGTTTCTCAACCTGAATGCATTGGTCAGATTAATATAGAGCACTCCTGCATGATTATGCAAGGCTAAAAGGTTACCCGTTGTATAACACAGCAAACTACAGTAGAGTTAACACATTGTAACAGAGAAGTGTAAGCTACAATTACAAATGACTATACCCAGTATCCTACTTGGAACCATTTGACGAGATTGTCCCAATTGTTCATGATACCATCACTACACGTTTTTTTGCTTGGATTTTCCCATTGCACAGATTTTCGAGTCGGCAATGCTTCTCTAAAGGTATAGTTCACCCAAAAATGAAAATTTGCTGTTAATTTACTCGCCTTCAGTTCATCCAAGGCCCTGTTTCCACCTGGTATTAAGATGTGTTTTGGTCAATTGGATCACAAGTGGAAGAAAGAGACACATACCCGTTTACACCAGGTATTTTAATCCGTCTCTTTTGTCCACTTTCAACCACTTTTGTCCTGATTTCTTTGAGGGGAGGGTCTTTGGGTGGGTACATGTAAGTTTTTTTTTTTTAGATCTTTTGATCTAATGAACAAAATAAGCTTGCACAGTTTACATTTGAACGCGTATTTACGGAGATAACGAAAAAACATACAGAGAGCATCAGCTTTCGTTTCTGCCCTGACAGCTGCAAAACCACGCTGAACTGAGGCTACATCCACACGAAGCCAGAGCTTTCTCTATACGATCTTTCTTTTTCCCTCGTCTCAAGAAATATCTGCGTACACATGAAACCACTAAAACCGACTCAAAACGATGTAGTATACATGCCAGACCAGTATGTGGCGCTGTAATTCTGCCACAGAGATACACTAAAAACGGAGAATAAGACTTGGAGCATGCGGATAAACCTTGCGCGCTGTATACAAACTTTAGTGAAGCTTAGTAATAAAGCTAATAGGCTCGGTAACTTCTGCAGCACAAACACAAGCATGTAGTCCACCGTTGTTGTTGCTGTTTTGTGCTGTTAACGGTGTCTGACTAGGGTCGACACGTGGGGTGATGACATCATCGTTTCACAAAATATACGGATTGGCTGTACACACGGAAACACAAGGGCGTCATTTTCAGATTTATCCACTCCAGGACCCAGTTTAAAAAAAATAGCGGTTTCACCTTCTGAAAACGCCGGATCCGTCTATACAATACAAAATTTTTGCGTATACAGCTAAACTCGTCTCTGTGTGGACAAGCCCTGAGTGTGTGTTAGAAATCAGGAATGGTGAAGAACATTGTGCTTGGTTGGTACATCTTTTGTCTACAAACCAAACAAGACTTCAGCTGACAAAGTTTAGATCCCGTCTGGCTAGCGCGCGCTTACCTTACGAGTTAGGTCAGTATGCGGAGAGTAGGCGGTCTGTAGAGGCTGTTCGAATGCATTTGACCACATGAGCGTTTCCACTACGAAAGCAATCCGGTCAAATGCGTTTTCGACTACCTCTGGAAGTAGTCGAAAGTGGACAAGCTCAAAAAGTTTTACACCCCATTTACACCTGTATTTAGTGTCCGTTCTCCACTTGTGATCCGATCAACCAAAACGCATCTTAATACCAGGTGGAAATGGGGCCCAAGATGTAGGTGACTTTAAAATTTTTAACAGAAAACATGGTCCTTGGTGATTCATATAATTCAAGTCAATGGCTACCATCACTTTGAGAGTCAAAAAACATATACAAGTAAAACAAAATGAATTCCCATGCCTCCTGATGATACACTGAGGTCTTATGAAGCGAAACGATCGGTTTGTGCAAGAAGCTGAACATTATTTTCAACATTATTACCTGTAATCCACAGCCTCAGCAAATGGTCCTAACACCGTGTCTACATCAGATGCGAGCGGCGCGATGCATCAAAAGACAATAGAACTCATTATAATCAGTGATATTGTCTACACTGGATGTGGCACGGCGCAACAAATTCCCGACAGTAAGCGGAATCCCCGTTCTATTTCTGACATATGTCCAAGTGCTTTCCAATGGTCGTTTTGTCGCATTCAGTGTAGACAGCTTTAAGCTGTTGCAGCGTGGCGCGACGCGTCGCGTCTGGTGTAGACACGGTGTAAGCGTGTTTATGACAGTCTGGAGTGTTAGCTTCCTGTCGCATTATGAGCTGAAGCTGTGTTTGTTTACAACAGAGAGAGGATGTGTGTGTTGTATTTTTCATCAAAACGTACTTGCACCTATCCTGGATCCTACAACCTAAAAACTTCCGATTACGTTCACTTGCGCGAAGGGGGCCCCCAGCCAGTCCCCCTGAGAAATGTAAAAGCCTGGGGAACATTGACTTTTCAGTTTCCCAAACAGTTTAAGCTTTTACAATTATTACAAGTAATAATGTTGTAAATAATCTTCAGTTTCTTGCACAGACCGATTGTTTTGCTTCATAAGACCTCAATGTATCTATCATTGTATCATGTTAATGTTTAAAAACAGGCTCAAAATGAGTAAACGCTCTCTAAAACAGCTAAATTCGATTGAAACATTTGCAAAAAGGCCTAAAACTACTGAGTAGGGATGGAGAAATGAAGCCTCTTAAATCTTTGAAGCTTTTCTCTAAATGTTTCAGGAAGTGTGTCGAAAACAGGAGTCGTACATGGACTTGAACTGAACTTCCATATTTACCGTATAGTAGTGGTCTGGGTTAAAACATTCCGACAAGCAAAGTGAAGCAATCACGTGACTGGAAAGAAAGGGAGGCTTCGTTTTTTGTTAATCACATGTTTCTCTGAAAACAATATGCACATTTCAAGGCAAACCCACTCAGGCATAACATCTAGTATCTACACAAGCACACCAGGGTGCAGTTAGGTGCATCAGATTAGGAAAAAGACAGTCGAGGTGGGTGCTAGTTCTGTGCGTACCATGAGATAAAATCCTGCAGGTGCCCCTGAATATTATCATTGTATAATCTTGGTTAAATATCCTTGTCTGCATTATATTGTGTAGTTGCTATGACAGCAAGATAAAAGAACGCTTACAGTATGTAATGTGAGCAGGGGCGGACTGGGACAAAAATTCAGCCCTGGCACTGTAGCCACACCAGCCCACATTCCCACACCCACACAACCCCATCCACGGACGCGCATTCCCAGGTGAAAAAAGTACACTTCCATAATGTACTTAAAGTATTCTATTTTTACACACTAATTTTGTACTTTATATACTAAAAATTCTTCTTTAGTACTTCTTATAATAATTTAAAATTATCTAAGTGTACTCAACTGTGCTATTTTGAGACACCATGAATATGTATTTAGTTACCACTTGTAGTACACTTGAGCCCATAAGTGTACTACAAATGGTAACTAAATACATTTTAATACAGAGCTAGTAGGCCTATGTTAAAAGCACATTTAATTCATATTCATGGTGTCTCAAAATAGCACAGTTGAGTACATTTCTATGTTCTTAAGATTATCTTAATATACAAAAAATTCTTTAGTACTTCTTAAGTACAAAATTAGTGCGCGAAAATAGAGCACTTTAAGTACATTATGGAAGTGTACTTTTTTCACCTGGGTTGCTGTACGTTTTTGATGTGTTAGTCTATTGCAAGTAGCCTACAGCAGTCTGCTTACCCTAAATATCTGCTGATATTTCAGTCATGTAATTCAGTAACAGGCTAACAATTGTGACCAATTATCACGAAGTAATGACATTTTAAAAGCCGTTTAAAGGATTAGTCCACCTTTAAATAAAATTTTCTTGATATTTTACTCACCCCCATGTCATCCAAGATGTTCATGTCTTTCTTTCGTCAGTCGACAAGAAATTAAGGTTTTTGATGAAAACATTCCAGGATTATTCTCCTTATAGTGGACTTCAATGGCCTCCAAACGATTGAAGGTCAAAATTACAGTTTCAGTGCAGCACGCTTACGCTGTATGTCCTACGCCTTCCCTATTCAACTTACGGAAAAAAACGAAACTGGCGCCGCGTTCGTTCCGTAAGTAGAATAGGGAAGGCGTAGGACATACAGCGTAAGCGTTTTGGAGAATACGGAAAGCGGAAGCACGTGCAAGGCGTTAATTTGTGTTTATAAAGTATATACAGTTGTATTTTTTTCGAAAATGACCGATCGTTTCTCTAGATAAGACCCTTATTCCTCGTCTGGTATCGTTTAAAGCCCTTTGAAGCTGCACTGAAACTGTAATTTTGACCTTCAACCGTTTGGAGGCCATTGAAGTCCACTATAAGGAGAATAATCCTGGAATATTTTCATCAAAAACCTTAATTTCTTTTCGACTGACGAAAGAAAGACATGAACATCTTGGATGTCATGGGGGTGAGTAAATTATCAGGAAAATTTTATTTAAAAGTGTACTAATCCTTTAATACAAAAAAAACAAAAAAAAAAACACTGGAGCTAACTGGCAGAAGTAGCGTGAAAATGACTTGAGCTAGCAGTATTTTCTGTTTTTTCTTACCTCTACGGCACTACTGTCCTCCTGCAGCAGCAGCCGAATTTAAACCCTTTGAGAAGATTTCGGTTAATTTTACGTATTTGTCAGCGTCTGACTTAAGAGCCCTTTTTTGCTTTCTCGAACCTTTTCTGCACTGCCTTTCCTTTTTTTACGGTCCATTATTTAACTTTTACTGACAATTTGCTCGTGTTGCACTCTCTCTGATGACGTGCTTGATTTTGACTGACCTTTCGCATAGAGTTTGATTGACAGGCGATCTAACCAACCATAACACCGTATCCACATTTACGTCCGACAAAGCAGTTAGAATAACGTGGACTTGAACTTGATGTTATGGTGTGTAGTGTCACGAGCCGCTTGAACTGAGGCAATCTGTCAAGACACGTTAAAGAGCCACAAAACGGTATTTATTGTTTAAATTTCTCTTGTCTGTCGACGCATTGTCAGTGTCCTCTTTGATCCAATGTATTTTTCACTCTGAGAGAACGTGTGGCGTGAAAGCGGCATGGCTTGTCATACATACATAGCAACAGTAACTAAAAGGGGCGGCTCGCTCGGCCTATCTCGGGAACGGGCCGGCCGTTGCCGACTGGGCCAAATGCTTAACATTTATTATTATTAATATTATTGTAACCATAGTGAAATTGTGCAAGCAATAAAACCCGTCCTATGCGCTGTCGGCCTGTAAAAACTATATTTCAAAAATAAAACTGACCGGCCCACATTAAAAAAAAAAAAATGGTCTGGCCCCTCTGGCATTTGCCAGAATTGCCCGATGGCCAATCCGCCCATGAATGTGAGTAGTACAGTGATTCTCTGGTCTGAAAAACATTGCCAAAACATAAAACTGCAAGTTACTTGCTTTCTGTTTCAATATTAAGGCCCCGATATACTTCAAGCGAAATCAAAGAAGGTACTGATGTGATGTCATTTTGAACAAAATCAGGCCAAAACTAACACCGTGTCTACACCAGACGCGACTTTTTTCAACAGCTAAAAGCTGTCTACACTGAACGTGACTAACCGACCATTGCAAAGCACTTGGACTATGTCAGAAATAGAACGGGGAATCCGTTTACTGTCGGGAAATTGTTCTGTCGCGCCGCGCCGCATCCAGTGACAATATCACTGATTATAATGGGTTCTATTATCTTTTGACACGTTGCATCGCGCCGCTCGCGCCTGGTGTGTAGACACTGTGAAAGCTCATTTGAGGTTCATTTCTGGAATTCTGGAATGCCAAAGCAAACTTTATAGAAAAGTATTGGTATGCACCTCTCAGCAACATACATTTAAAGGAACACTCCACTTTTTTTGAAAATAGGCTCATTTTCCAACTCCCCTAGAGTTAAACAGTTGAGTTTTACCGTTTTCGAATCCATTCAGCCGATCTCCGGGTCTGGCGGTACCACTTTTAGCATAGCTTAGCATAGTTCATTGAATCTGATTAGACCGTTAGCATCTCGCTCAAAAATGACCAAAGAGTTTCGATATTTTTCCGATTTAAAACTTGACTCTTCTGTAGTTACGTTGTGTACTAAGACCGACGGAAAATGAAAAGTTGCGATTTTCGAGGCCGATATGCCTAGGAACTATACTCTCATTCCGGCGTAATAATCAAGGAACTTTGCTGCCGTACCATGGGTGCAGCAGGCGCAATGATATTACGCAGCGTCTCTCACAAATGTTTCCATGGTTGCAAGGCACGCTCCCTGTGCAAGCAGGGTCACAGGCGCTGCGTAATATCATTGCGCAGCGCCTGTGTTTTTACAAACTTTGTACTTTGTATTTTTACAAACTTTAAACACTTCCAACTAGAAAACAAAACAGATTGCAGGATTTTTCCAACCTGCTTCTACGTGGTTTCCAACTAATGATGAATCCACAAATTCAATTCTCTTATCACGGTAGGACAGAACAGCCTTCCAACTGACTCCACCTGTTACCTTCTTCAGCCTCAGCTCTAGTGGACATCTGGTGACAATTCCTATGGAAAACACAGTTCAGTTAACAATTACAGTGAATTACTAATGGTGAACATTATGTGACAAATACATTGTATATACAAAAACAGGTACTGACAAAAGAAAACATTCTCTTTTTATTTGCATTTTATTTGAATATGCATGAATATCGATATAAGTAGAATAAAACCAGTCCTCACCGCTTCCTCTTGGTAATGCAACTCCAGAAATCGCTTCTAACACAGAGCTTTTTCCTGAACTCTGGTCTCCGATCACTGCAATAGTCGGTAATGCCAAGTCCTTCTGAATGCCAACTGACCGCAGAGTGTCGATCAGATCAATGTATGGACGAATCCTCTCTTCTAAAAGACTGTGAACTTCTCCCTTCATTTTCTGACTGTAAATATAAAAATGTACATTTTATTTCTAAAATCTTACTGATTGCACTGTATTGTTTCATTCAGTTTATGTCCTACTATGCATATTTTTATTCCTTTTATTGGTTTTAATCTGTTTTTATTCATTTTCTTATTTATTTAGTCTTTTTTTTTTTTTACTTTTTTGATTTCTTAAATTATTTTAAAATGATCTTTTAAATTGTAAATGAAATGTGCTATAATTAAACTTCCCATGTGTATAAATTATCATTTCTGTTTTTGTTTTTTGTTTTTTACGCCAGAGCACATACTAAAAAATAAACTAGGCCTATAAAAGCATATAAAACATGTATCTCATAGTTAATTAACAAGATAAACATTGCACATCTTACACTAACCTTTCATTTTGAGAATGCTCAACATTGTCATTATCGTAATGAGCACTGCTGTCTGTGAAGAAAGAAAACATATCTTGTCTTGAATCGAAAAACAAATTTAGTTATAATATCCTACTTTTTGAGTTGCCTCTCAAAAATGTTTTTATCCAAGCACAGTGTTTGTGGCAATGCTGAATAGAAACAAATCCTGTGTCAGACTGAATTTATAATGTATCCCACCCCCTGATAGGAATGAAAGTAAAAGTAGATCAAACACAAAAGATTGTGTGAGTTTCTCGGAAAATAACAAGAAGGTGGCTATGACTGGCAGACTTAACAGCATTTTCACTAAAGCTTAACACCAGAACTAACACATGAGCAATCATGATCAAAGAGAGACACACACAGAAAAGATCATGGCAAGTAGCAAAGAGAGTAACAATCAGGTAAAGAGCGAGAACAAAAGTGAGAGCGCCCTCCAGCGAGATCCGGAGGAATTTGTAGTCCAGGTCTCATCTCTGGTCCAACCATCGACAGTCTCTCATTAAGTCTTGGACCAATCCTGTTAGAGAGGAGACACAGGAACATATACACAGCATACAATACGTCATAGACGTAACAATATATATATATATATATATATATACACACACACACGCTATATTGCCAAAAGTATTGGGATGCCCCTCCAAATCATTGAATTCAGGTGTTCCAATCACTTCCATGGCCACAGGTGTATAAAATCAAGCACCTAGGCATGCAGACTGCTTCTACAAACATTTGTGAAAGAATGGGTCGCTCTCAGGAGCTCAGTGAATTCAAGCGTGGTACCGTGATAGGTTGCCACCTGTGCAATAAGTCCATTCGTGAAATTTCCTCACTACTAAATATTCCACAGTCAACCGTTAGTGGTATTATAACAAAGTGGAAGCAATTGGGAACAACAGCAACTCAGCCACGAAGTGGTAGGCCACGTAAAATCACAGAGTGGGGTCAGCGCATGCTGAGGCGCACAGTGCGCAGAATTCGCCAGCTTTCTGCAGAGTCAATAGCTACAGACCTCCAAACTTCGTGTGGCCTTCAGATTAGCTCAAGAACAGTGCGTAGAGAGCTTCATGGAATGGGTTTCCATGGCCGAGCAGCTGCATTCAAGCCTTACATTACCAAGTGCAATGCAAAGCGTCGGATGCAGTAGTGTAAAGCACGCCGCCACTGGACTCTAGAGCAGTGGAGACATGTTCTCTGGAGTGACGAATCACGCTTCTCTGTCCGATGGACGAGTCTGGGTTTGGCGGTTGCCAGGAGAACGGTACTTGTCTGACTGCATTGTGGCAAGTGTAAAGTTTGGTGGAGGGGGATTATGGTGTGGGGTTGTTTTTCAGGGGTTGGGCTTGGCCCCTTAGTTCCAGTGAAAGGAAGTCTTAATGCTTCAGCATACCAAGACATTTTGGACAATTTCATGCTCCCAACTTTGTGGGAACAGTTTGGGGATGGCCCCTTCCTGTTCCAACATGACTGCGCACCAGTGCACAAAGCATAAAGACATGGATGAGCGAGTTTGGTGTGGAGGAACTTGACTGGCCTGCACAGAGTCCTGACCTCAACCCGATAGAACACCTTTGGGATGAATTAGAGCGGAGACTGCGAGCCAGGCCTTCTCGTCCAACATCACTGCCTGACCTCACAAATGCGCTTCTAGAAGAATGGTCAAAAATTCCCATAAACACACTCCTAAACCTTGTGGAAAGCCTTCCCAGAAAAGTTGAAGCTGTTATAGCTGCAAAGGGTGGGCCAACTCCATATTAAACCCTACGGATTAAGAATGGGATGTCATTAAAGTTCATGTGCACGTAAAGGCAGGCGTCCCAAAACATTTGGCAATATATAGTGTGTGTGTATATATATATATGTGTGTGTGTGTGTGTGTATATATATATATATATATATATTTGTGTACAGTGCCCTCCATAAGTATTGAAACAGTAAAGACAAAATTGCTCTGTTAGCTGTGCCAAGACATCTGTAAATATTATTAAAAGATTAATATGAAGCAGAAGTACAGAATGTCACATTTTAATATTGACTGTTTCAACACAAAATGTTTAGAAGTGCTGTTCTTCTTAGTTGGTTAGAGTTTCATCCCTCTGCCCTAATGTAAGCATAAGTATTGGGACGGTTTAACTTAAAGCAAACGTAAAAGTGTAAAAGCTAATATTTAATTGTAAATCCCTTGCAAGGAATCATAGGAGCGAGTTTGTGACCCATACATCACCAGACTCCACCAGACTCTTGCCCAGGCCTTTAATACAGCCATTTTCAATGGTTGCTTGTTTTGGGGAGTTTCTGCCTTTAGTCTCCTCTTCAGATGGTGAAATGCTTGTTCAATAGGATTTAAATCTGGAGATTGACTTGGCTAATCTAAGACCCAAAATTTCTCTACCATTATAATCTTGATTGAGTTGGCAGAACTAGTGTTTTGGGTCATTGTCCTGTTGCCATATGAAGCACTTCCCAGTGAGTCTTTTGGCATTTTCTTGAACACTGGTAGGCAAGATTCTTTCGTACACTTCTGAATTAATTCTTCTGCTGCCATCATTGAATAAGTCATCAATAAAGTTGAGTGAGCTTGATCCAGAGGCAGACATGCATGCCCATGACATGACACTACCTCCACCATGCTTTTCAGATGAGGTTGTATGCCTTGGATCATTTGCAGTTTCTTTTTTTCTCCACACTTTTTGCTTCCCCACTTTGATAAAGGTTAATCTTTGTCTCATCTGTCCATAAAACTCTGTTCTAAAACTCTACTGGCTCATCTCTGTGTTTTTTTTGCAAATTCAAATTGGCTTTCCTATTTTTGGTGCTGATCAGGGCCCATATGTATACAGGTGCTGGTCATATAATTAGAATATCATCAAAAAGTTGATTTATTTCACTAATTCCATTCAAAAAGTGAAACTTGTATATTATATTCATTCATTACACACAGACTGATATATTTCAAATGTTTATTTCTTTTAATTTTAATGATTATTCACAATACCCCATAGCTTTTCTATAGGGTTAAGGTCAGGCGAGTTTGCTGGCCAATTAAGAACAGGTCCTTAAACCAGGTACTGGTAGCTTTGGCACTGTGTGCAGGTGCCAAGTCCTGTTGGAAAATGAAATCTGCATCTCCATAAAGTTGGTCAGCAGCAGGAAGCATGAAGTGCTCTAAAACTTCCTGGTATACGGCTGCGTTGACCTTGGACCTCAGAAAACACAGTGGACCAACACCAGCAGATGACATGGCACCCCAAACCATCACTGACTGTGGAAACTTTACACTGGACCTCAAGCAACGTGGATTGTGTGCCTCTCCTCTCTTCCTCCAGACTCTGGGACCCTGATTTCCAAAGGAAATGCAAAATTTACTTTCATCAGAGAACATAACTTTGGACCACTCAGCAGCAGTCCAGTCCTTTTTGTCTTTAGCCCAGGCGAGACGCTTCTGACGCTGTCTGTTGTTCAAGAGTGGCTTGACACAAGGAATGCGACAGCTGAAACCCATGTCTTGCATACGTCTGTGCGTAGTGGTTCTTGAAGCACTGAATCCAGCTGCAGTCCACTCTTTGTGAATCTCCCCCACATTTTTGAATGGGTTTTGTTTCTCCAGGATGCGGTTATCCCTATTGCTTGTACACTTTTTTCTACCACATCTTTTCCTTCCCTTCGCCTCTCTATTAATGTGCTTGGACACAGAGCTCTGTGAACAGCCAGCCTCTTTTGCAATGACCTTTTGTGTCTTGCCCTCCTTGTGCAAGGTGTCAATGGTCGTCTTTTGGACAACTGTCAAGTCAGCAGTCTTCCCCATGATTGTGTAGCCTACAGAACTAGACTGAGAGACCATTTAAAGGGCTTTGCAGGTGTTTTGAGTTAATTAGCTGATTAGAGTGTGGCACCAGGTGTCTTCAATATTGAACCTTTTCACAATATTCTAATTTTCTGAGATACTGAATTTGGGATTTTCCTTAGTTGTCAGTTATAATCATCAAAATTAAAAGAAATAAATATTTGAAATATATCAGTCTGTGTGTAATGAATGAATATAATATACAAGTTTCACTTTTTGAATGGAATTAGTGAAATAAATCAACTTTTTGATGATATTCTAATTATATGACCAGCACCTGTAAAACTTCTCAGAAATGCTCTTAAGAATAGTCTTAAGTTTTGACTTGAGTGTCAAAAAGTAGGACTTTTCTAAGAGCAGGAGACTTTTGTAAAGAAGCTAAAAGCAACTTTTAGTAAAGTCTAAGACTGATTCTTAAGTGCTGACTTAAGTGTTGTGAACTAAGGACTACAATGATGTTAACTCAAAAGGGCCGCCCTCAACCTCTGAATCAGCCAATAGCGTGCCTGCAAGGGTGAAGTCACAGAAGCACAACACCAATAATTTAATGTTATTACATATAAAAAAAAAATAATGTAAAAAGACACTGAAATGTTTTATTATTTAAATTTATTTTTAAAAATAGCTTTGCATTGTGCAAAATTATCACAAATTAGTATTGATGGTGTTGAATCTTTTTCTATTGATTTATGTCTCCCCATTTACAATTGGAGCAATGATGTGTCATGAGTTCATCAACGGCTCCAACACCTCCAGGGAAGCCCACAGTCAACATAAAAGTGGCTTGGTTTGATGGTCAGTTGGAAAGTCAATGAACTGCCATAGAGTAGTGGCCAAATGTGATGTCAAGCCATATGAAAATTGACATCTTCAACCTTAATTCAAATATTTTTTTAAAAAATGTGTTAAAATATGTAAGCACATCGCATAACTGTGCTTGGAGTCAGTTGTTTCATGTGTGATAATGAAATGAAATATCTAATTATTTCGAATTATTTTTGGCCAGGCTGTCATACAAAGAAATTATGAACACATGCAAAAACAAGAGGACCAATGAAATATTAAAAACTGATTGACATTGTGTGCTTTTTTCCTGAGCTTTTTTGTTTTTTCTGAAACCTATAGCTGTAGATTTCCTTTTTTTTTTGCCAAACATTTTGTCAGATAAATACCTTTGCTTAGTTTAGTGTTTTATTCTTCCCTCATATTTTAAAACATTTAAATAATATAAACATAAAAATAAAAATATTTTCTTCATATTTTGATGGTTTAAGCAAAATTGTAGTGTCATTTAAAAAAAACAAAACAAAAAACCTTTGCACATCAATTTTGGCCACTATGTTTGGTGTGGTAAGTTTTGGCAGAAAGTGATCGCGAAAGTGAAAGTGCCCTTTGCGGTCGCATCGCGGTGCTAACTTCTGGGTTGGCCTATAAAATTGCATAGTTCCTGCAGGACTATATATAACAGCAAGCCTAGTCTTGAACTGGGCATTTTCTGAGAAATAAAAAAGGGAAAATGAAAGTAAATTTAGTCTAAGTAAGAACAGATCATGTTTTTGGGTGTCTGTTTATAAACCGAACACAGGTTTCACATAAACACAGTGTTTCTGAGAAATCAAGGGGTTGAAATCATGTTTAGACTGGATTTGCTGTAATAGCTGGAAATGGTGGGCTACAACTAACTCTTTATGTAACTCTATTACAAATATCAGCATCAGGTTTTATTATAAACTGCAATTTATAATATTTTGTATTTTTTCCTGATAAAAAAACGAACAAAAAAATTACCTTTTGTATTAATTCACTTATAAATAGGTTTACATTATTTTGTTATTCTGTATACTTTCTGTGTTGCAAAACATACAAAACATTTTATGTACTGTATAGTCTTATAAATATGGTTCTTACAATATCCTTAAATGTATAGGCCTAAATAAAAAGCGAGACTATAGACCTTATGTAGCCCCGCCCCTTTTCAGCGCTGCGCTCTTTGTCTTTTGACTTCCGGTTTGTATTTCCACAGCGATCTTATGTATTTATGAATGAGATCTATAGAGCTCCGGAGGTTGACGTCACGCGATCTAAACTCCGCCATTTTGGTAGGGCATCAGGAGGGCGCTAGAGCGGCTGTAGCATTCGATAGTGGTCAAACAATAACTTAAAACCAGACATGTTTAGACATTACAAACCTTACTATTTCAAAATGCTGGACAGCTGCTGTGCGCCAGGATGCCAGAACAGGTGGGGGGAAGCAAATGGGGACATCATTTTATCGTATTCCTAAGGATCCCGAGACGACTGAAATGGTTCACTGCAATAAAACGTGCTAACCAATACAACAAAACAACAGATAGTTTTTTTTTTTTTTTTTGGTCTTTTATCTCAGTATATGTTTAATATTAACCCTAAAATTACATGAAATAGTTTAAAATGCGTTAAATAACTGGGCTGATATAGGCTATGTTGGAAAGGCGGGACTTAGCTCACCTGTCAATCATCACCATGACGCAGCCGAATGAAGCGAGAGAAAACTTGCCTGAGACCGGGAGAAATAACCTCAATTTGTGTGCTATTGTGTGCGTCTATGACTGATTGTACCCGTTCTAATCATTCGATAATCTTTGTTAATCGTAGTATTTGATTACGGGTCAATTTTGCATTTCTCCGTTATTATTGAGTTAACCTGAATGAACAGTGTTAAAGCAAACTAGCGCGTTTGGCGCGTTCACGGGCTGTGTGTTCACGATTATATTATCGCACTTTGTGATATCTTCACCCTGTTCCGTATGTGTTTATTCATGTCACAATGCTACTATGCTGAGAGTTATTCATGTCAAGTTTATATGGGAGTACTGTTTAGTGCGCTGGGTGATATTTATTGCCAGTATACGGACACTTTCGGTTTCAACGTGCCGATTATGTTTACATAAATGATGACAGCGCCATACTGCATAGTATTTTTCCACTGAAAGTTAATACTCTATACTGTAGTTATGTATACTATAACATTTACTATAACACTATGCATATAACATGATTTAATTTATATAACAGTCAAGACATGTTATGTTGATTATTTCTTTATTTATGTTTCATTGTAGTACCACACATCTACCCACAAATTCTCAACCTACCACTCGTGTACCTCTTTATAAACATCTTCACTGTTCAATAAACCCCTTTCATTTAATATGATTGCCTTGATCCATTCCTGTGTCCTGATCGACACACCAAGAGGAAGGCTAGAGACATTAGAACCACCTTAGAATACAATCCTAGTTCAACTCCTTAACAAATTGGTCCTTCGAGCCGGATCCGCCATTGCTCTTGGATAAAGAGGATTTATCAATGTTAATATGCAATCAGAAGGAGTAAATGCAGATGGTGGCAGACCTCAACGCCATGTTCGCCCACCCGCCTATCTTGAGGACTACGACCTCACAGCCACGCGACATAGACAGGTCAGTCAGCCAATGATGCCTCATGCTGCAGAGGAGCCACAGCGACGTCATTTATCAGAGGTTGCCGGGTTTTCTCCCCCCCCCCCCCCCAGACAGAGCCTCTAGTCCTGTGAGTCAGTATTCCTGGAATGTAGTGGATGAGTGGTCACCGGCTGCTTTCGACAGGGAGCATTACTATGAGAGAAGGCAAGTTGGATTACCAGCGCAGTCTAGCACACCTGTGCCCCCTAATCACTCCGCTCTGTCTTCACCATATCACCGGCCTTGGGAAGAGAATGAGGTTCAATCGCTTCCACCAACCGTCGGTAACATACCACACCAGCCTTCTCAGCCTATATTGTGCTCTGGGTCTCTTTCAACGCCACTTCCCCACTTATCTACCTCCAGGCAGCCATTGCTGATGACCAGTACAGTTGCTGCGCCAGTGAGATCAGATCTGTTTCCCCAGAGAGGAGTTTATAGTTCATTACCTACCCCAAAGCAGACTGTGGACTATAGAGGTTGTTCAAATCTACCTAATTTGTCAGAGAGGAGTGTTGAGGAGCCTTTAAGAGAGCATGTGCTGGTTGATTTCCTGGGAAAGATGCTTAGTGACCTTCAAGTGATGCGAGATCACATACAGACCACACTGCCCACCAGACAGGAAGTTCCAAAGACAGTCAAGCCTACGATTTATCCTGACTTCCTGTTTACTGGTTATCCAGATGAATCTATCCCCGCCACTCCTCACAAAGTTGCTCCGCCACTTCCTGAATATAGCACCCAGGCCTATGATCCACGCAGGTATGCAGAGCATAAGCTTGGGCCAGGCAGGGCTGTCCACCCCTTTCACCCTGATGATAGATATGAGCCACAGAGACCTTGGTATTTGACACCTACACACAGAGCTTCCACCCTGCATCCAGATGAGCGAGAGAGTACCTACCGTGGTCCTACCCCGACCATTCCAGACTTCGTCACAGGAGACCCTAGTGAGTTTACCAGACTGAAAATTGCTCTTGAGAACCTTTTACCTCATGATGCTACTGAGCTCTTCCGCTATCAAATACTGATGGCTCACCTGAAGTTAGATGAAGCCTGCCTGGTAGCCGACTCCTATCTTAACTCACCTTTCCCTTATACTGATACCATGGCTGCTCTGACTGAGAGGTTTGGCCAACCTAGCACTCAGGAGGATAGCTAAGGTGATGGATGCACCTGACATTCGACGAGGAGACACTGCAGCCTTCGACAAGTTCGCATTGCAGATTAGATCCCTTGTCGGTATGCTGGAGATTTTGAGCCATGAAGGGCAAGCAGAACTGAGATGTGGCTCGCATGTGGAAAGGCTTCTAAGCAAATTACCTCCTGAAATGAGATCAGAGTTCAGGAGACACATGTTTCGTCGCCCAGGCTCAGTGTATAACCTCCTGGACTTCTCTGAATGGTTACAATATGAAGCATGGTGCCAGAGCAGTGAAAGTCAAATTTCTGACCGTCGGCGAAGGGTAGAGCAGAAGCCTGAGCGAGGAAGACCAGTGAATCCAATAGGACGCTCAGCTACTGTACTTCACGGTGCAGATGAGGGCCCCACCAAACTACCTACTGGACCTGCTTCAGTACCTTCAGTTACCCACGGCATTCATAACGCACAGTCCAAAGCCTTCTGTCCATATTGTGACAAATACGATCATTATCTCAGTCAGTGCCCTACCTTCAAGTCCTTCAACAAACAGCAGATCACGGATTGGATACGAACAAATCACCGCTGCTGGCGCTGCGGGCGCACCCACCAAGCGGCCAGGTGTACCCTTAAAAAGCCATGCAGTATCTGTAAAGGCAGACACCTACAGATCCTCCATGAAGTAAACTCCAAGCCCGCGATGGAGGGTTCATGTTTGGTTAATTCGGCAACTGAGACTCTGTATCTCGATAGACCGGCAGGATGCCGGAAAGTTCTGCTGAAGGTCGTTAGAGTGCTGCTTCGTCACAAGGACAAGACACTGTAAGACTGATGCTGGACTGTCTAGACCAAGAGAGGGCTACTCTTTGAGAAAACAAAGGAAATTAATATTTGAACTCTCTCTTGCAAAATTAGCATCCCCATCCAAGACACAATCACACCGAGTCAATCACACCTCATCATTGCCTTAATCTACATTTCCTTTCCTTCACCCCCCTCTTCCCCCATCTCTGCTCTCTACATGCAGAGATGACCTGAAATTCACCCAAAATCTATATGGTTTAATGTGAACAATTATCATACAACATTATACATGTTTGGTATCATTTGAAATGTCTCAGTGCGACTGGTACAAAGGTCTCATTCCCACAGAAGTAAACCAGAAGGTAATAAAGGTTTTAAGATTTTAGAGATATTTTGCTCTCTGTAATGGGTATGTCCACCTTCACAGGGTCTTTCATGCAAATGGTCTTCTGTCCCCAAAAGGTGTAAACTACTCAGTCTAGGACCCTGATTAATGTAAATTCCCATTGTGAACTCATGTTTCCATTTGAAAGAAGTTTCTGTCTTGGTCTGAGTATTTAAATAGATGTTGCAGGAGGCTCAGGGCGCGATTCTGTAATCAGATCAGCCCACATTGCTGAGTGTCCTTCAGAAGCTGCAAGACCTTATCGGCCCCAACAGATGTGTCCTTATGGCACATTGGAAGAGTTACAAAGGTCTTCCCAGGAGCAGATGGCCATGTCAGAACTGCAGAGATACAGATAAAAGACAGAACATATACTAGGCCTATAGCTCGTCTGATTGTGCTTCCTGAAATCCCTGAAGAAGATCAACATCCTGGAAGTGAAGACAAACAACAGAAAGCCTGAATTAGTTTCCAACAGAAAACAAATTTACAAATAAATTTGGGGGCGGCAATGTTGGAAAGGTGGGACTTAGCTCACCTGTCAATCATCACCATGACGCAGCCGAATGAAGCGAGAGAAAACTTGCCTGAGACCGGGAGAAATAACCTCAATTTGTGTGCTATTGTGTGCTATTGTGTGCGTCTATGACTGATTGTGAGTACCCGTTCTAATCATTAGATAATCTTTGTTAATCGTAGTATTTGCTTACGGGTCAATTTTGCATTTCTCCGTTATTATTGAGTTAATCTGAATGAACAGTGTTAAAGCAAACTAGCGCTTTTGGCGCGTTCACGGGCTGTGTGTTCACGATTATATTATCGCATTTTGTGATATCTTCACCCTGTTCCGTATGTGTTTATTCATGTCACAATGCTACTATGCTGAGAGTTATTCATGTCAATTTTATATGGGAGTACTGTAGTGCGCTGGGTGATATTTATTGCCAGTATACGGACACTTTCGGTTTCAACGTGCCGATTATGTTTACATAAATGATGACAGCGCCATACTGCATAGTATTTTTCCACTGAAAGTTAATACTCTATACTGTAGTTATGTATACTATAACATTTTATAGTGGAATATGATGTGTAATGTGATTTAATTTATATAACAGTCAAGACATGTTATGTTGATTATTTTTTTATTTATGTTTCATTGTAGTACCACACATCTACCCACAAATTCTCAACCTCCCACTCATGTACCTCTTTATAAACATCTTCAGTGTTCAATAAACCCCTTTGATTTAATCTGATTGCCTTGATCCATTCCTGTGTCCTGATCGACACACCAAGAGGAAGGCTAGAGACATTAGAACCACCTTAGAATACAATCCTAGTTCAACTCCTTAACAGGCTATATAAGTATTTTCAGTAGGCCTATACACATTATCCCACCGGTCACAATTGTGACCAAACATAAAAAAAAAAAAAAAATTCACACATTTTTTCATAAAAATGTCAAAAAAACAAATATTGATTATTTCAAGGGGCAACTAATGACACCTCATTTGGATATTTTCATGTCATGGGAAAAATTTGGGATTAAACGGGTTAAGATTTTAATGACATTTATGATGTCTACTGTACTCACAGTGATATATCGTTAGCTATGCTGGCTACCTATAAACAAAGACAGCTAGACCAGTCGATTACCCTTCCAATGACGACGAAGCAGGTTTTAGCCGGCAGACTCCAAAGTTGAATATTCATCACAAAATTAGATTGCGTCCATTTGTACCCCTGCAGCAGGCTTTTGTAGGCTTTTAAAAAGTCTCCGGAGTAGGACGAGGGAAAGTTGATGAGGTAGTTGTACATATCAGGATACTGCAGGTCAGAAAAGCTATCCGTTCCTTTATCGATACACGTTAAAAGCACCCCGGGGGCATCAGTTATGTTTAATCTATTAAGTTTTGCTATGTACAGGTCTATGTTGCTTCTCTCCAAACCCATGGCATTTTCATTGGTGAAACTGTTTGATGCGACAATAAGCTCCACAAAAGAAACATAAAAGTAGTCCTTATGTCCATGTGTGCTATATGCGCTCGGATCGCGGTTATATCAGCGGAAACTGCGGATAATCCGCGGGTCGCGTGGGCCAATAAAACAATAATATTCCAGTTAATTGCGGGTGGGTTGCGGGTTGATTATCATTATTGTGTTGATTTTAATAAAGACACAAAACTATCATTTTACGGTAAAACGCTACGAACGTGTGTCACTCTTTTACTTCCGTTTTCAATAACAACAACTTATATCTCTTCAGGGAAAGCCAATAAAGGAAAACATATGCTTAGAGCACCTCCTAGTGGTCATTATATAAAACACAACAGAAAATACAGCTAAAAATACACAAGCTTAACACAAATTATTCTGATATGAGATTTCCAATTATTTTAAATATTAATGTGTTTAAAGCTTAATTTTTGTCAAGCACTAATTTGCAGAATCTCGTTAAGCTACGCAGTTACGGGGTCCACTTGTTTAAGCAGCAATAGAGGCAAAACAGATCAGAGAGAAATTTCAAAAAGGAGAATTAAAAACAAAACAAAAGGAAAGAAAAGTACTGCGTGGGACCATTTTACTGAAATAGTTTACCAGGACCAGTCAAGTTTTGGGTAGGCCTATGTGATATGTAACTGCTGTAAAGCACTGTATGTAGGCTTATATGACAATAAACTAATAAATTACCCTGCAAACAAGCCTCCACTGGTCCTTTACAGGCCCACTAAGGGCTAGCCTAAGGGCCCCCAGCAGGCTGCCAGCGCAAGGCCCTTGAGAATTTGCTCATTGGCAAAATGTTGCACAGACCGCCTTCACTTAGCCCCAGAAAGCCCTCACTAGGCCCACACAGGGCCTGCATTATTAACCCTTTAGTTGGCGGCGTATCCTGGGGGATACAAACATTTGAGAGGCTGTGGGGAGAGTTAGGGAAAGTTTAGGTCTCATTTCTTGGTTTCATGTTGAAAGGGTGTTTGTTGTGAATATTTAGTTTGTTCATAAATTTGTTTAGCTCACAGGCAGCATTTAAAAACAACATGTCCACCTGTAGTGGGAAATCTACTCACCTTCAGATAAAAGTTGATAGATTTCACATATTTACAATATTTGGAGGGGACTTACATGTTTAAAAAGTTGTTGTTGAGTGTTAGCTTATTACGTTAATGTTGAAAATTTACATTTTTCATAATCTGTGTGTAAATGTTTGTATCCCCCAGGATACGTCGCCAGTTTGGGGGTATAAATTCATTGAAAAAAAGAATGCTTGTTTGGCAATACGTGTTACTACATATTAGCCAATTTTTTTAAAACATTTATTCTCTCATAACTTAAACTAAACATTCTTTGTAAAATTCTGTTGAACAATAAATATAATGCATATAATGAATATATTAGCCTACTGTATCATATTTAATATGCAAATTTCTAGGGCCTATAATTTATCAATATGACCAAAACTTTTTTTCAAGTAAAGTCTTTTTTTACTCATAAATCTTTAATTATTTTTATGAAATAAATGTAAGATAAACATTTACTGGACTAAAGCAACTTGGGTTTACTTGATTATTCATGCATCATTTTTTAATGTTAAAAATAAAAAATCTTTTTATATTTTTTCATGTTAATGTAAATGTCAAATATGACACAACAGGTTTTTGGGGAACATTTATTTGTCCATTTCTCAATTATCATTGATTTGTTTGTTTGTTTTTCTATCCTGGTGTAAGGGGATAGAATTCAGTTTTGTACAGTATAAAAATGATTATGTCTATGGAGAGTCCCGACAAAGATAGCGAACCAGACGTGTGTGTATGTATGAAATATGATATTAAAAAAATACATACAAACTTGTATTAATATATAGTATATGCATGTGTTTTTTGTTGAGCATCATATTTATACATCTGGGTTTTAAAGCTCATATATGCAATTCAATGATATTTGAGAGATGGAAAAATAAATGTTCCCCAAAAGCCTGTTCTGTCATATTTGACATTTACATTAACATGAAAAAATGTAAAAAGAAGTTTTAATTTTTTACATTAAAAAAACGGTGTATGAATATGAATAATCGAGTTGCTTCAGTCCAGTAAATGTTTATCTTACATTATAAATCATTACAAATTTATAAGCAAAAAAACTTTACTTGATTAAAAAAAAAGTATGAACTATCAATCAGAGGACAGAAGGCATGAAGTAGATTGTGTACAACAGATTTTTCAGCAAAGTTTTGGTCATATTGATAAATTATAGGCCCTAGAAATTTGCATATTAAATATGATACAGTAGGCTAATATATTCATAAATAGGCATTATATTTATTGTTCAACAGAATTTTACAAAGAATGTTTATTTTAAGTTATGAGAGAATGAATGTTTTAAAAATTTAGCTTGCCAATTTGCATTGCCAAACAAGCATTATTTTTTCAATTAATTCATCCCCCCAAAGGGGCAACGTATTCTGGAGATACAAACATTAAAATAAAAAATAAAAGTCATGTTAAAAAAAAAAAAAAAAAAAAAATCATGAAATTTTATTATTTATGTCCTAATTAGATGGAAAATAGCAATGAATTAATTTTCTGATTTCTCTTTATGGTCTTGCCCTTTTTAGGGCTAGTATGAAATTTAACTGTGCAGACTTAACTTATATGAGTTTGCATTATAAATGAATTCATAAATATTGTTTATCACTTATTGTTTATCAGAATGTGTTACAAAGGATGTTTATTGTATGTTGTAAGAGAATAAAATGTTTTAAAATAGTTTAAAATGTTGTAAAAGGCATTGCCAAACAAGAATTCAGTTTTCAATGAATTTATACTAGAGGTCTTCACGGGTCCAAAAATTCATACCCGAACCCGAAGAGACCCGTAAATGTGCTACACGGAACCGACCCGGGCCCGCCTATTATTTTGAAAGTTGGACCCGGACCCTGTTGTGTCATATTTGACATTCACATTAACATGAAAAAATATAAAAAGATTTTTTTATTTTTAACATTAAAAAATGGTGCATGAATAATCAAGTAAACCCAAGTTGCTTCAGTCCAGTAAATGTTTATCTTACATTTGTCATCGTGACAGCAAGTGGACTTTTAAAGCAAGTGGACTTTTAAAGCTGGAATAATGAGTGGATTAAGCATTTCAATCGTCAAGAGAGGAATAACTGGGATGGAACTTTCTTGGCAAGGAGGATTGTGCATCACGGTCAGGTACAAGGGAGAAGGCTACTAACATTAGGCAAGACAAAACGTTTTATTTTCTCAACTTGTTTAGGCTATTGACTTATTAATAGTCTACGAAATCGATCTACGATGGCGCCGCGCATGGCAGCCACGGTGCTTAGCTCTCCAGTGTTTGTGCTGTTTTTGTTAGTTTTTCCTGTTTTTTGTTTTTCAAATACTATCAGTTTTACCAGGGATGAACTGCTGAACATTCGGCAGTACACACCACAAAATCTTTTACCGGATTTCGATTATTCAGACGTTTTGTTGAATGTTGTAGTCGGTGGAGCGGCAGCGCTGTTTAGACGCTTCAGGACGCGCAGACGGGGGAAGCGCGCCGGCGCCCTCGTGAAGCTCAGACAGCGCGGATTAAGAACGCCGCTGCCTAGCATCCATCTGGCGAATCTCCGCTCTCTACCCAACAAAACGGACGAACTCCTTCTGCTCTCCCGGACAAATAAGGATTTTTCAAACTCGGCTGCTCTGTGCTTCACGGAAACCTGGCTGAACGACGCCATTCCGGACAGCGTGTTAAGTCTGCCGGGCTTTCAGCTGTTCAGATCAGATCGCGACGCAGAATCAACGGGGAAATCGCGCGGCGGCGGGACGTGCTTTTACATCAACGAAAGGTGGTGTTCAGATGTAACTGTGTTAAAGAAGATGTGCTGTCCCGATCTTGAAACACTCTTCATTAACTGCAAACCGTTCTATTCGCCGCGGGAGTTTTGCTCGTTCATTCTGGTGAGTGTCTACATTCCTCCGCAAGCGCACGTGAGCTCGGCTTTACAGAGACTCGCTGATATGATCACAGAGAGTGAGCAACAACACCCGGACTCTGTTTTAATCATTCTCGGGGACTTTAATAAAGCGATTCTCTCACGTGAACTTCCAAAATACAGACAGCATGTTACTTGTCCCACCAGAGACAGTAATACACTGGATCACTGTTACACAGCAATAAAGGATGCATATCACTCTGTCCCACGGGCAGCTTTGGGGCTCTCTGATCACTGTTTAGTTCATCTCATACCGACCTACAGGCAGAAACTGAAATCAGCTAAACCTGTAGCAAAGACTGTGAAGAGATGGACCACCGAAACAGAGCGGGCTTTACAAGCCTGTTTCGAATGGACTGATTGGAGTGTTTTTGAAGCTGCTGCCACCGATCTGGATGAGCTCACAGAGACTGTTACATCATATATCAGTTTCTGTGAGGATTTGTGCATTCCTACAAAGACTCATTTAACTTACAACAACGACAAACCGTGGTTCACTGCAAATCTCAGCCAGCTCCGTCAGGCCAAAGAAGATGCTCGCAGAAATGGGGACAGAGTCTTGTACAAACAGGCCAAATACACACTGGAAAAGGAGATCAGAGTGGCAAAGAGGAATTATTCCGATAAACTTCGGAATCAGTTCTCTTCTAATGACACGGCTTCAGTGTGGAAAGGTCTGAAAGTCATCACCAATTACAAGACACTATCCCCCAGCTCTGTGGTGAATCAACAACTGGCAGACGATCTGAACGAGTTTTATTGCAGGTTTGAAAAATCACCATTCACACCTCCTGTAACCCCCGTCTCCCCCACACCTGCAATTCAGTTCAGTGAAGATGACGTGTGCCAGGTCTTCAGAAAGAACAAGAGAAGAAAGGCACCAGGCCCAGACAGCGTTTCACCAGCCTGTCTGAAAACCTGCGCTGACCAGCTGGCCCCCATCTTCACACAGATCTTCAACAGATCACTGGAGCTGTACGAAGTCCCCTCATGCTTCAAACGCTCCACCATCATCCCCGTCCCAAAGAAACCCAAAATTACTGGACTTAATGACTACAGACCTGTGGCTCTAACGTCTGTGGCCATGAAATCATTTGAAAGACTGGTTTTGGCTTATCTGAAGGACATCACTGGACCCTTACTGGACCCCCTGCAGTTTGCTTATCGAGCAAACAGGTCTGTGAATGATGCAGTCAATATGGGACTGCATTATGTTCTGCAGCATCTGGACAGACCAGGGACTTATGTGAGGATCCTGTTTGTGGACTTCAGCTCTGCTTTTAACACCATCATCCCATCACTCCTCCAGCCCAAATTAACTCAGCTCTCCGTGCCCACCTCTGTCTGTCAGTGGATCACCAGCTTCCTGACAGACAGGCAGCAGCTAGTGAGGCTGGGAAAATTCTCATCCAGCACCCGCACCATCAGCACCGGCGCCCCTCAGGGCTGTGTCCTCTCCCCACTGCTCTTCTCCCTCTACACCAACGACTGCACCTCTAAAGACCCCTCTGTCAAGCTCCTGAAGTTTGCAGATGACACCACACTGATCGGCCTCATCCAGGACGGTGATGAGTCTGCTTACAGACTGGAGGTTGAACAGCTGGCTGTCTGGTGCAGTCTCAACAACCTGGAGCTCAACACGCTCAAGACAGTGGAGATGATCGTGGACTTCAGGAGAAACCCCCTGCTCTCCCCCCACTCACCATCATGAACAGCACTGTGACTGCAGTGGAGTCATTCAGATTCCTGGGCACCACAATCTCCCAGGACCTGAAGTGGGACAACCACATTGAGTCCATTGTGAAAAAGGCCCAGCAGAGGTTGTACTTCCTTCGCCAGCTGAGGAAGTTCAACCTACCACAGGAGCTGCTGAAACAGTTCTACTCTGCCATCATTGAATCCATCCTCTGCACTTCTATATCTGTCTGGTTCAGCTCAGCTACCAAATCTGACCTCAGAAGACTACAGAGGGTAGTCCGGTCTGCTGAGCGAATCATTGGTACAACCCTCCCCACTCTCCAAGAACTGTACTTATCCAGAGTGAGAAAAAGGGCAAAGAAAATCACCCTGGACCCCTCACATCCAGCACACTCCCTCTTTGAACTGTTGCCGTCTGGTCGACGCTACAGAGCCCTGAGCACCAGAACGACCAGACACAGGAACAGTTTCTTCCCTCAGGCAATCCATCTCATGAACACTTGACAAACACGGAACACACAACACTATTATACATTATTTACTTAAAACACATACTTATTTATATTTCAAATTTGCACTCATCATAACTGTACATACAAATTGTCTATATTATATATTGTTTTTGCCTTTTTTTTTTTTTTTTTGCACTTTGTCTATCTTGTATATTTGTATATTATTCTTATTCTTTTTGTTATCTGTGTCCTGTCTTGTCGCTGTCACTCTGTTGCACTGTGGAGCTTCTGTCACTAAAACAAATTCCTAGTATGTGTAAACATACCTGGCAATAAAGCTCTTTCTGATTCTGATTCTGATTCTGAATAGCAATTTGCTGTGGAATAGACCTATGTGCCGATCGGGTCCAGTCGGGTCTGTGTCTTCCCGGCAGGGTTCGGGTCCAGCTTTAAAATAATAGACGGGTTCGCGTTGGTTCTGGATAGCAGCCTACATTTATGGCATTTCTCGGTTCTGCACAGGTCCGGGTCCAACTTTCAAAATAATAGTCGGGCCCGGGTCGGTTCCGTGTAGCACATTTACGGGTCTCTTCGGGTTCGGGTATGAATTTTTGGACCCGTGAAGACCTCTACTCTCCAGCACAATGGTGACCTCACAAAACTCAGACAACAGAAACAGAACATTAAACACTAACAGATCTCTAGATCTCAGCATCTTCACCTATTACAATCCAGTATGACTTTATTTCTTTCATTCAAAGCTTTTTATTAAGAATTAACTGAGGTTTAGATGTTGATGTTTTGGTGAAAATAATTGTAGGCGCACGATTGTCCAATTTTAAGATCTTGGTTTTGACGCGTTCTTGGTTCTTGAATAGACTGACAATAAAATATAATGTTCATACCTTAAAAAGTAAAGTTGGATATTCCAATCCATTTATTGTCTATTTTTTTGCTCAAAATTCAAACAGCAACAAACAATAAAGAAATTAAAAAAGCAAATTACTCTACTCAAGTCCATCACGGTCAAAAAGTTTGTTTGACCTTCGCACACTCTGTGTCGATTTAACAACATAAATACTTCATGTGCCCTCTAGTGGCGTGAAAGAAAAACTACACAAACTGAAACAAATGGCTCCTACACACCGGCCCCTTATGACAGAATTGAAGAAACAATTCAATTAACATATCTGCGAAAACCCATCACATGGTGAAATTTAACCTATCACAGGTTTCAGTATCATATGAAATCATATCAATATCATATGAGCCCTTTCCAAATCTGTTTTTACTTCTTACATAGCTTGTCTATAGCAAAAGTTATGGTTATCTGAAGTCAGCTGATCGCTATGATTTTCAGGAATGGAATTTTAAGAAAAACAGGTTTAAATAACTGCACGCTCAAAAAGGATGTGTTAATTAATAACACATTTTTTTGTGTTATGGCTATTTTAAAACATTTTGTGTAATTTTAAGTTGATCATGTGTAAAAAGAAAGAGAGAGAGAGAGAGAGAAACAACACTGTGTCCAACACAACATGTGACTATCATCCAATCACTTAAAATTGTTAAGATATAACACAGGTATGTGTTGTTTTTAACACATCTGTTTTAAGAGTGTGTCACCCCCTTTTTCGCATAGACATGAAAATGCACTATCCAAACTGAAATGGTTGTAATTCAAGGATGCTTTGGAATATAGACCTAAGGTTGGTCTTGTTTTAAATAAGACACTTGTCAGATTATTGTAGAAGTGAAATAAATTAGGAAAGTGAAATAAAAAAAGTTATAGAAGTTTAAGTTTATGAAAATGTAAAAATATAATTGTTTATATTTTATAATAATATATTACAAAACATGTTTTACTCTTAAACTGCAAGAAAATCAAAGCCAAAAATGTCAACATTCCAAATTTTAGGTTGAAATATTTCAAAAATGGGCTTTCAGTAAGATTTTGTTTGGGCGCAGTACCAAACTTTTTCACTAGATGACATCCAAGCTCCATTACTGACCATGTAAGGGCGCCTCCATTTATTTGAGTGATCTGATCCATATATTTCCATATTTTCATACATTTTACGAAGTAGACATCCTATTCAGAAGTTGTATGGGCAGTTTGGCAGAATTTGATTTGAATTAAACCTCTAATAAACACATAATTAGAACATGTATGTTCATTATAGCTCCGTTGTTCTCTTGTGCTCCGCCTTCTCACGATAACATTGTATTAGAAGAAAAAATCTTTGCTTGTCGTAGTTTACACAGGACTGGCGGGAAATTTGTTCCATATTGTTTGCACCATAGATATGCATAATAAAGGCTAGATGTCTTACGGCGGAGTCTCTAACGTCATCACCGGCGGCCATCTTGTCACAGGCAAGCTTTCTGGCGGGCTCCGTGGTACCTGATGTAAGGTGAGTGATCTGCACGAACACAAATACTCTTATCTCGCTGAAATCTTGACGGATTTACAAATGGTTTGGTTTCTTACAAACGTTATTAACGTGGCTATAATTCTGGATGCTTGAACATGTTGAAATTGCAGCTTTTCTTTTCGAAAAACGACTTAATCGTGCAGCATAGTTGTGTATCACGGCTACTTGCGCAAGTTATCAAGGCTGAGACCACAATCAAGCTGTTCAATTATATAGGTTTTACTGACACCAATAACGATTTTATGACAACTAATCTTTTGTCTAAATTACAATCTTTGTGGATGTGGTTTGTAGTTATTAGCTGGCTAATAACAAGAAGCTGTGAGTGAGACCTAGTAGTTACAGTTTAGCTGCTACCCAGCAATTTTACATCAGTGGGAGAGGCAGAATTGCTCTTTCTTTTCAATATAACTTAAGTTGCACATGATTTCCAATCGGTTTGGTTTGTTAAAAACATCTTACATTATGATACAGGAAATTGCTGGCTTTATAGGAGAAGATGCCATACTTTTGTGCAGCCTAGTAAATGGCCCAACCCTGAAGAAGTTAAAATAAACATGTAATAATTCAAATTATTTTATTATAATAGTAATATTCATATTATAAAAGTGTGTGTGTGTATTATTTATATATATCTATCTCATGTTGCCATTCTGTACACTGAGTTTTAGTAGCCTATATATTGATTTAACATAAATACCTTGTGCGTGTGTATATTCATTGCACCTATCTGTTCTGTTCAATGTTATTTTCATATGGAAGTCCATGGTTATAATTATTCATAAGTATGCAGTGTCATAAATACATCTCTGACGTTTATAACAAACCAAACAGTTTGAAAATCGGTAGAAAATTGAGCAAGTTATGGTTATTTAAAAAGTACATGCACCATTAAAACACAATGTTACGAGTGAGCGAGCTGACTGTGACAAGATGGCCGCCAGGTGCGGACGTCGACCTCCATTGGCCAGCAGCGCGGACGAGACATCTAGCCTTTATTATGTATATCTATGGTTTGCACATGGCGTCATTGCTGTGGCACGAAATGTGGCTGGAGGGCAGGAAGTGATTGTTCTATATAGGAATTGCTATCACAAACTCAAAATTCCTATGTTTTGCGTCGTTTATGGTTGCTTAAATCGATAAAAACGAGAAACCACAAGGAGCTTTTATCGTTTACGTAACTTATATCGTTTTTTAACTTTAAAAGTTGTCGCCTTTAATAGCGTTTTGCTTCTGCTGATACTGAAATTAATATGGATACCTGCTTACCTTTTTTGTTTTTGTCTTGGTTAAATATTCACATTCTTCATGGTATCGTTTGCAGGGAAGAGAAGCTATTTTATCCCATTGCATGATCATTTGGTGTTTTCACTTCAGTTTTGTAGAATTCCGTTTACTGTTGATCTGGTTACCGTGAAAACAGTGTCACGCGCTGCTGCTTCAGCCATCATATGGTAGAAAATGTCCAAATAAAAAAATGTGTTCAACAAGCTGACAGAAGTCGATCCATTTCTTTGTTGGAAAGGTGTAAATGTAACTGTAGTTTTAATGTTGTCTTTGTAAATATTCACTTTCCCATATGGCCACGGAGGAGAATCGGAGGGTCACATTCGGCAAACAGACACCAACACACTGTATTTTTTTTTTTTTGTATTTATTTCAACAAATGACAACCAAAATCAAACCCATAGAAGCTCGGAGACAGTTTTGAAGTGGCTGTGTGCAAGTTATACTCATTCACAAGCCGAGTGAGAGTTATACTAGCAAATGTAATGTTAATTATTAAACCAAAACAAAATACAAAACTTTCAAAAACACTCAGCAATGTGATTATATTATTGAGTGATAGGCAGTGGGTTCAATCAGTGACATTATTAGATTTGGTATACGACGTCTTCCCGTTACCTCCTCCACCTGCTTCCCTTAGAGTTATTACATTCAGAAAAGGCGTTACACCATCCAGTTTTTTCCCTGAAAAATGATGTGAGTTCCTGTTGCAATTCTCGATTCAGCATGAATGACCTACAATGGTGACATTTTTCACAATCACAACAAAATCAAAATTACTGCCCTAAACTCACTAGCAGAATGGCAGCGCGATATAAACAAACCAGACTAGAACTCAATATGGCGTGACGGCAGCTTCACATTCTCTATATCTACCGCCTTGATGGCAGGCAAGTTTTTCAATTCAGTAGAAAAATCGCTCCTCTTCATAACATAAGGATCACGTCCAACATATTTAGTGATTTTTTGCTTATATCTATCTTTTGAAATAGTGTCTAAACCGCTACAATACAGACATTCCTCTATGTCTTCCATTCTGTTTCTTTACTTTACAGAATTTTCACATCATCAGAACCATGTGATTCGTTTTTGTTTTCACTCATCAGTTCCCCTGTTAATAAGGAGTTGATTTGGTCAGTGAATCTTTTTATTTGGTCTGTGATCTACTTATGGTCTGTGTTACACTATCATTAGACAGCAAAAGCAAATCCTCTGAGGTAAAAGAGGCATTATCTGAACAGAGAACATTTTCAGGTGCTGTTCATACAAGGCATTAGACAAAGCAACAGAATGAACCGCACTATTCAAAAATGAACTTCTTTTTAATTGATGTTAAGGTAATTGCAAAAATTCTTATTCGCAATACAGATTTCCGAATTTCTCAAAATAGCAACTATATATCTTGCAGTTCAAACTTTTTTTTCTCAGAAAGTTTGTGATTTTGTAAAACTTACAAATTTGTGTCTCGCAATTTTTACCTTTTTTCTGTAGTTTTTTCTGTAGTTTCTTTACTTTTAGATTAACATGTTTTTAACATAAATTTATGTCCCGTAAAACCATAAAAGTTTGCTACTTTATTTTTTACGGTAAAATACTGGCAACCACAGCTGCTGTTTTTTTACTGTATTTTTTATTTTTTTTTTACAGTGTATTATATGTATTTTCAGATAATATCCTCTAATCAGTACAAAAAGTGCTAATTGCTTCCTGAGCAGCAATCAAACGTTTCAGGCAAGCTCGTAGTTCTTTGCGCCTTTTGCTGACATCGGTGTCCTCAAACAGGAGCTCGCGCACATCTGGCTTTTCCAGTAAACTCAGCATGTCAGTAGTCAGGAGCTGAGCAGTCTGCTTCAGCATGAAAAAAGAGATCATCATGGGCAGCTGGTCAGCCATCCGCTGCACCACAATCTGAAAGGAAACAATGAGATACTAAGTTCCACACCATGAGCACTGCACTGTAATTTGTTAATGAAAACTAAGAAGATCCACCTCATAATATGCCTCCAGCATATGACTGTACTTGCACTTTTTGTCAAAGATTGGTAACTGATCTTCTGAAAATGTCTCATTTGTAATCTCATTTAAGATCTTCAAGTAGATGGGATCTTGAGTGTAGATCATGTTTTCCATTTCAAACTGCTCTTTGATCCTCTTCTCTGTCTTTTCTTGCTGGGTTAACTGAATGTTCTTAACTTTGTCCTATGTGTAAAATGAAAATGTCAAATGATAAAGTACAGAGGAAAGGGAACTTGTTTTAACTGGATAAAAATTGGACAAGTTTTGCCACCAATTAAGAGCATTATTTACCTTAGTAATGTTTTGAAGGACAGGGTAGTTCCGGAAACACTGACTCACCACATCAATGAATTGTGAGATGATGATTTCTTTGGAAGAAATACATAAAGTCAAGAAGATAAAATTTGTCATTAAGTTGGTGATCTAAATCTTTTGGTTTTATAACAGAGGCTCTCCAAAATAACCTAAATAAGTCTTTAAACACAAAGATGTGTGATGGTACCTTTGATGGCATTGAGTAAGTCAATGGCTGGCTCCTTAAGTTTGGCCACATGTTTTTGCAAAATCATCTCAAACAGTCTGTAGCTACTGAAGCCGACCAGTTCCCTCCCTCTGTTATTCTGGCTCAACTCTTTTGTATTGCTAACTTGTTAGGACACAAAATGGATTTCTTATGAAATTAACTGACTTTTTCATTTTCATCAGAACTCTAAGGAAAAACAACAGTAAATTCAAAGTTGTAGCATGTTTGGAAATATACTGACAGGATGTCTTTGTACTGTTAAGATGATCATTCCACATCTTGAATTCAGCCCGAAGCTGGACAAACAAATTTTCCTCACTCATCACTTCCCCTGATGATAAGGAGTTGATTTGATCATTGAATCTTTTTATGGTCTGTGAGAAAAAATAAAATTTGTTTCATGAGCCTGTTACACTATCATTAGACAGCAAAAACAAATCTTCTGAGGAGGTAAAACAGGCATTATCTGAACAGAGAGCATTTTCAGGTGCTGTTCATACAAGGCATAAGACAAAGCACAGTGGATTTAAACAGAATGAACCATGCAATTTAAAAAATGAACTTCTTTTTACTTGATGTTAAGGTAATTGCAAAAATTCTTATTCGCAATACAGATTTCCGAATTCTGACTTTTTTCTCAAAATAGCATATATCTTGCCATTCAAACTCCGATTTCCTTCAGGTCACCGCTTGTGTACGCATTCAACTAAATGATCTTTCGTGAAAAGCCGTCAATACAGCCGTTTATGCAAATACCATATGGCTTCAGTTAGTCATGAGAATCAAAGTGCCAGATGTAATTTGGTCCTTTTGCAAAATAGTTATGTCGATGGAGACATCGGGCTTCCCTGAATTCTAGCGAACTCAAAATTAAACAGACATGTTCTTTTCTGATATGCAATCTGTTTTCTTTACACTTTGCATGCATCCACCTGTATCAATGGAGCTGGCCTGATGTTTGGAGTTGATGCTGAATAAATACGATAGCGTCTTCAATACTTGAGTATTCTTTTCGTCGGAACAGGCTTCTGTGTCAAAATGCAAGAATGCAAACAATGTCTTTGTATTGAAGTCCAAGTTTAAAATAGATCTCTATTAATTCATGCACATCCACATCCATGCTCTTGTTTTCTTGTTGTACGCAAACCGGAAATTGTAACACGCGAGCACGCGATATGTTTCTTGTGCGTACACGAAAGTCTGTATATTTTTATTTTAGGGGCTTGATAGGTTTATATCTCTTTTAAGGGGCAGCTAATTTTATGGACAAAAGGATCTGTCTGTATCACAAAATGCATATTAAGAAATGTTTTGGTACATAGGGTTCCAGCAGCTTGGACCCTAATCATAATTCTCGTAAGCATGAAGATGTGATGACTTGAGATCCTACTTCAGTGAGGAATTGTTTGGCTCCCTTAAGATCTTCTGGTGGTCCAGCTTCACACTCCTTGAGCTCATTCCTCACGTCCCACAACCGATTTTTGATCCGCTCATTGAGCTGTGGCAGTGATTTCTGACAAAAATGGGTAAGACACAATTTGGTTATAGTCTCTCACAAACCACAAAATGCAGTACCAACAAATTCATGACTTTTAGGTTGAGACATTTACAAACTTACTTTGATATGATCAACAAGATTCTGAGTCAGCTTGACAGCTAGACAATTAATAGTTGCTTTATCCTCATTCAAGAGGCCTCTGTAGAAAACGAGAAGACACTTAGTTTAGATGGGGCTTAGTTTAGATCATATAGCCTACTGTAGCTTGATAAACAAGTAATGAAAAAATCATAATAGACAAAGTGAACATCACAAAAATTATACATTAATAAAAAGGTTTTTTCAAATATGAATTATTCATGAATTATACATTAAATTTATGAATTAATAATAAATATCATTACGTTTTACAATCTGAACTAACCTTGCCTTGTAACATAAAGATAAAGTATATCTGAGACTTACTGTCTTAAAGGGATAGTTCACCCAAAAATGAAACTTTTGTCATCACTTACCCTTATGTTGTTCCAAACATGCATGAGTTTCTTTCTTCTGTGGAACACAATAGAAGATATTTTTATGTTGGTAACCAGACAGTTGACGATAGCCATTGACCTCCATAGGTCAATGGCAACCCTCATTGCCAGCATTCTTTAAAATATCTTCTTTTGTGTTCAACAGAAGGAAGAACAACAAAGATTTGGAACAACATGAGGGTAAGTGATGACAACATTTTCATTTTTGGGTGAACTATCCCTTTAAGGGTCTGCAGGGATACTTTCTAATACATTTTTTCCCTGCATGTTTGGTATGCCATATGGCCTATGATTTTGTGGACAAACATAACTTACATAGCTTATATTTTATTTGTCAAAATATTTTGTGAAAAAAACTATGTAAAGGGATAGTTCACCCCAAAATTAAAATTCTGTCATTAATTACTCACATCCGTAAGACTTTCGTTCATCTTTGGAACACAAATGAAGATATTTTTGATGAAATCTGAGAGATTTCTGTCCCTCCATAGACAGCTACGCAACTTTGACGCTTCAAAAAGTTTTCATAAAGAGATCGTAAAACTAATCCATATGTGATTATAAGGCTAAATTCAGTCTGTTCATCATATAAAGCGATCGTGTCTCTTCAGAAAATTTGGACTAAACTGCTCAATTCATATGGATTAGTTTTACGATCTCTTTACGAACTTTTTGAAGGTCAAAGTTTCAGTTGCATAGCTGTCAATGGAGGGACAGAAAGCTCTCAGATTTCATCAAAAAGATCTTCATTTGTGTTCTGAAGAGGAACGAAGGTCTTACAGGTTTAAAACAACATGAGGGTGAGAAATTAATGACAGAATTTTATTTTGGGGGAAACTAACCCTTCAAGGTTTTATTTTCATTCACTTCATTCTTTTAACAAGGACATTAGTGTCACCCTGACATTTTTTGTTTTTACTTTATGCAGCTCAAAACATATCAAAATGAATTTGAATTCACAAATACATGCTAAAAAGTTAAAATGGTATTCTCATCAGATTGTAACCTGAAATAGTCATGATTTTGGAAGAAATCTCTCTCTATTTCTGTCGCCTCCTCCAGAGGAATTTTCTCATCGATCTGCTGTTGTCCTCTACACTTCACCATGACGTAACCTTTGCGGAGGGGAATCACTTTGTTGTGGACAATGTCCAGGATGTTCTTCTCTGTTCCCTTGTCTATGAGATCTGGCTTGGTCAAAATGGCTGTGAGAATGAAAAATTTTTATTTTGTAAAAAGTGCATTTGATGATTTGAAGTCCTCAAATATATTTGGTGCGATATTAGATGTTGTGTGGATCATTGCTTCATTACCGACAGTTCTTTTGCCTTCAGGATCTACTTCTTGTGCCATTTTTAATGCTTCTGTTGTTGCAATGTCAGTGTTACAAGGGACCACTACCAGGTTTATAGTCTCTTGTTTCTCAATAAATTTCATAATCAGACGTTTGATCTGCAAGACATGAAAATATTTTTAAAACTGGATGTCTATGGTACAGATTGTGACATGCAAAATTGAATTATACTGCTCACCTGGTTTCCAATATCCTCTGGTTGTCCTCTTACTGGGACTCGGGCAATTCCAGGTAGATCGATCAGTGTGAGGTCACACACATCTGGTGACATGACCTCTAAAGTGATGAGGTCATCACATATTCTTACCCCTTTTCCTGCCAGCTCATTCTGGGCTGTAACACACACACTGCAAAATTAACTACAACCCGAATTCCGGAAATGTTGGGACGTTTTTTAAATTTGAATAAAATGAAAACTAAAAGACTTTCAAATCACATGAGCCAATATTTTATTCACAATAGAACATAGATAACATAACAACTGAGAAATTTTACAATTTTATGCACAAAATGAGCTCATTTCAAATGCAACAGGTCTCAAAATAGTTGGGACGGGGGCATGTTTACCGTGGTGTAGCATCTCCTCTTCTTTTCAAAACAGTGTGAAGATGTCTGGACACTGAGGTTATGAGTTTCTGGAGTTTTGGTGTTGAAATTTGGTCCCATTCTTGCCAGATATAGGTTTCCAGCTGCTGAAGAGTTTGTGGTCGTCTTTGATGTATTTTTCTCTATAGGTGAAAGATCTGGACTGCAGACAGGCCAATTCAGCACCCAGACTCTTCTACGACGAAGCCATGCTGTTGTAATAGCTGCAGTATGTGGTTTTGCATTGTCCTGCTGAAATACACAAGGCCTTCCCTGAAGTAGACGTCGTCTGGAGGGGAGCATATGTTGCTCTAAAACCTTTATATACCTTTCAGCATTCATAGTGCCTTCCAAAACATGCAAGCTGCCCATAACGTATGCACTTATGCACCCCTATACCATCAGAGATGCTGTCTTTTGAACTGAACGCTGATAACACGCTGGAAGGTCTCCCTCCTCTTTAGCCCGGAGGACACGGCATCCGTGATTTCCAACAAGAATGTCAAATTTGGACTCGTCTGACCATAGAACACTTTTCCACTTTGAAACAGTCCATTTTAAATGAGCCTTGGCCCACAGGACACGACGGCACTTCTGGACCATGTTCACATATGGCTTCCTTTTTGCATGATAGAGCTTTAGTTGGCATCTGCAGATGGCACGGCGGATTGTGTTTACCCACAGTGGTTTCTGGAAGTATTCCTGGGCCCATTTAGTAATGTCATTGACACAATCATGTCGATGAGTGATGCAGTGTCATCTGAGGACCCGAAGACCACAGGTATCCAATAAAGGTCTTCGGCCTTGTCCCTTACGCACAGAGATTTCTCCAGTTTCTCTGAATCTTTTGATGATGTTATGCACTGTAGATGATGAGATTTGCAAAGCCTTTGCAATTTGATGTTGAGGAACATTGTTTTTAAAGTATTCCACAATCTTTTTACGCACTCTTTCACAGCTCTGCCCATCTTTACTTCTGAGAGACTCTGCCTCTCTAAGTCATCCCTTTTTATAGCTAATCATGTTACAGACCTGATATCGATTAACTTAATTAGTTGCTAGATGTTCTCCCAGCTGAATCTTTTCAAAATTTCTTGCTTTTTCAGCCATTTGTTGCCCCCATGCCAATTTTGGTTTACTGACAAATAGACAAAGAACATCTGACTGTACATGAATCATGACATAACAGATCAGACATTGGAATTAACACAGTTACATGTTGTCACATTACTGTCGAGTCCATATCGTAAAAAACAACAAAGCCTGCGCCGAAATGTGATTGATTTACCAAAGAAGTCAATAAAAGCTTTTATTGGACTATCAAGGAAGTTTTCAGTTCTGAAACTTACAGGATATTCTTACAGTATGATGACCTTTTATATATCAAAAGCTCAAGGAAAGTTGATTTCTCAATTCATGACAGCTTTAAAGGCCCACTGAAGTGTCTTGGAATGTGCAGCATTATGGCTGAATCTGAAATTGCCCCCTATACCCACCTCATTCACTATTCCCTACATTAGTTCACTAATACAGTCCACTTGAAGAAGTGAATGAAAACGAGTGAGTAAATTTGGACACTGAGGAAGGGCTGCCACTTTTGCATAGTTTGTACTCGTTGTTTAATAATCATTTGAAACTTAGCAAACTGGCAGCTCCAGTAGTAAGATGAAAGGATTTATCTTGAATTCTGTCATGGAAATTATGTATAAACCTTAGATAAACAATTTAATAATCAATTAAAAATGAATTTTTACCTGTATTGTATTATGCTGTATGCCGCGGACAAGCGGTTTGTAAAATCAATGAATGGATGGATGGAAGATTCAGATGCGGGCACCATCTTCTGGCAAGACGCGGGAATTCATTCGGCGTACGACTCTCACAGTGCATTACGGGTATTCTCTATTCATTGAGCGTACATCAGTTGTACACTCGTTATTGAGGTGCATTGTGGGATTAAATGAATCTTTTTTGATAGCGCCCTATTTAAGGGTATAGGGGCGATTTTGGACATGGCAAATGTGTTGATGTAATTTTAACTGAAACAGGAAGACAGGGCGGTGACTTCAGCTTGAGATTTTGAATTCTATATTATGTTCCAGTAACTCTGATAAGAAAGGTGTTTTCCAGAAAATGTACTAACCTGCTGCAACATGTTCTTCAACTAAAGAAGGATCTCCAAATTCAAATTTCTTCTCATCATAAGTTGAATTTGCTACCTTTCCACTTGCCAGTTTGCTGACTTTAACAGGACCTGCAAAATTTCATAATTTAAATCCATTTGAAGACTGATCATTTTGACCCAGTTGCAACAAAAAAACAAAAAACAAAAAAACATCAAGTTAAGAACACAAAAGGGATTGCAAGCAGTTTATAAACCTGAAACAAGTGAGGAATCCACAAATTCAATTCTCTTCTTACGGTAGGATAGAACAGCCTTCCACCTGACTCCACCTGTTACCTTCTTCAGCCTCAGCTCTAGTGGACATCTGGTGACAATTCCTATAGCAAACACAGTTCAGTTAACAATCAAGAAAACTGACAGTGGAATATTATGTGACAAGATAATATATACAAAAAAACAGTGCATGTGCTGACAAACGCAATCATTCTTTAATTAAGGCCCATTCACACCATAGACGATAACGATAAAGATACTGTTCTAAAAATTTTGTATGTAAATGAATAGCAGAGTCCAAACCACAATTATAATGATTATGGCACAGACAGAGAACATATATCATTGGAATCAATTTCAGAAAGTTTTTTTTCCAGCTGCCAAACTATAAAAACATTAGCTGCTTTTCCACCGTCGGGCTGAACGGTTCTTAGAATGGTAAGGAACGGTTCCAGTTGTGTTTCCACCTGAGCCTGGTTCGGCACGGCACGATTACAAACCGTTCTCAGCACGGTTGTCTAAATCGTGCTGGTAGAATCCATGAAGTGACGCTGCCGCTCGTAATTGGTCACTTCTGTTGCCTGGCTACCAGTTTCTCTATTTGAGCGACGTAAATACAATTTAATAATAAAATTAAAATTAATATTTGATCATCCTCCATAAAGCAGTCATTATTTACTCTCATTTACTCTCATATCATCATTAAACCGTTGCGTTACCAAGGCAACGACAGACGCTTTTGTATTACATTCCAAACAGAGGCCATTATCAGCCCCACAGTGGAAAATGAAACCGTAATCGTACCAGCTGGCCCGGATCGGCACGGAATGGAACGGTTACGCAATGAGAACCGTTTGGCCCGATGGTGGAAAAGTGGCTATTGACAGCCAATCAGAATCCATCCTGCTTTAAGAGCTTGATCATTTAAAGTGGTAGAGACATTACTGCAGCAAGCTTAGAAAAACGAAACAATATCGTCTTCTGGTGTGGAAGCTAATATAGTTATAATTTTAGTTATCTTTATAGTTATGGTTCATGGTGTCAACGGGCCTTTATAATTCAATTTGAACACACTCTGTAGCCACTTTACCTCTACACCTGCTTGTTGATGCAAATATCTGATTAGCCAATCTGATTTAAATCTGATGAAATTTTGATTTAAGTGGTTTGTTGCTGCCAGACCAACTTTCTGTTGTGACATGCAGATATGGTAGTCATACTTTGGCATAAACACCTTGAATTTATGGATCCATCCTACCTTGTGTCAACATTTCAGGCTGGAAGTACAATAGAGCAATACTGAAGGGTGTGGGCTACCTTTAAATGGTCACTGAGTGTATATGAATATCCAACAGCAAAGGAGAGTAAAACCAGTCCTCACCGCTTCCTCTTGGTAATGCAACTCCAGAAAGCGCTTCCAACACAGAGCTTTTTCCTGAACTCTGGTCTCCGATCACTGCAATAGTCGGTAATGCCAAGTCCTTGTGAATGCCAACTGACCGCAGTGTGTCGATCAGATCAATGTATGGACGAATGCTCTCCTCTAAATGACTGTGAACCTCTCCCTTTATTTCCTCACTGTAAAGATAAAAATATACATTTGTATATAAAAAAAATCTTAAAATATTATTTAGGTTTTGGGCATTAATTCAGCTTAATGCTACATGTTTTCTTCTTCAAAAATATTCAAAAATCACATACCGTAGGTAAGGTAACATTGTTATATTGGAAATAATCTAATCATTGTGGTCGTCTGAGGGCATTATGCCATTTTTAATATCTGAGTGCAAAATGCTGCTTGGACAAGGGAATTTCAGTACTAAAAATAATAAATACATCAAATATTTTACACTTGTTTATTATTGTTTATGCATTACTAATCTATTTATTATTGTTTGGAACTTTTTAATTAATATTATATTTGAATGATTATGAAACTAAGCATGAACAAATTAGAATTTATTGTGTTAATATACCATAAGTTAAGCCACAAAGCTGGCATGGACATGTATAATTACAATATAAAGTTATCATAATTGTTATTATTATTTCTTCTAATTTAAAGTCAGTGTAAAATAAAAGTACATAAATGTATCTCTACTTCATTATAAACTTAAGTTATAACCCTACCCTTATAAACTTACCTTGCATTGTATATAAATGTACATCTAGATAACAAGACATTAAAATTACATCAAATTATTTCTAAAAACCCAATTTATGAAATAATTCAGTATTGGTTTAATAATAAGCTAAATAAAATATACTAACCTTTCGTTTTGAGAACTGTCACTATCTTTATCATCATAAGCACTTCGATCCGGAGATGAGAATAAAGAAAATATGCGTGAACTAGACATTTTCTGGATAAACAAGGCAAAAAATTTAAAAATTAGTTCTAAGAAAAGAAGATGCCTCTTATAAATTGTATAATTTAGGTTTCAACCAAATAGAGCATTTGTGGTGATGCTGAAGAGAAATCAAAGAGTTGAAATCTGTATTTTAGACTGAATTTATAGTGAAACACACCCATAAGAATGCAAATGAAAGCACACAGGTGGAACATGTGACAGACAGATTACAACACTTTAAAAAAAGGTTTTTTTGATAAGATGAATGGTTCCATAAAGAACCTTTAACCTCCATGGAACGTTACCTGTGCACAAAAGGTGTCATACTAATTGTATCATGAGTATATGCTGTTTTTTGATCATTGGATATTGTGTGTATTTATTTTCAGAGGAACTGTGGGCATTAATCCAGAAATATGGTCAAAGACAAGAAAACAATGCAGGGAGTAACCCCACATGTATGCACTCTGTTTTAAAAGCTGATGGACTTTGAATGGCTTGCTGTTTATAAAAGAAAATGATTCTAACAATGTAATGTAAACAAGGTAGACAATTCTGACCCATATTTAAAGTTTAATGATCAAGAATGTAATGGAATGTCTTGCTGTGTAATGTATTTGCAGTTTAAAAACAGTTATGAACATTTCTTTTGGAAAAAGGTTAGAGAAATTCTTTTTGTTGTTGTTGTTAGTTTTTTTTTTTTTTTTTTGTATTTATTTAAATGTTTGCAAAGCTTGTATTTATTTAAATGTTTGCAAAGCTTTAGCATACCTAAGATTTATTTGTGAAATTTCTACTGTCTTTTATACAGTCGTTTATACAGATTTATGTTATCACAGCACTGAAAAATCTCACCTGTAGTTATTTTAGTGAAGTGAATTTCACAGGAAATGCTCAAATTTACTGTAAAATATATAATAAGGACATATAATTTCAGTCATTTTTATAGTATACATACATTTTCTACTGTAATTTTACAGTAACAGCTGAAAAAAATGAGCTCATTTTACAGTATATGTATACAGTGGTATGCTGTGTTTTTTAAAGTACAACTATTTAATGACTCACAATACTATTGTAAATTTACAGTCTTACTGGCAACCAAAATTGTATTACAGTGTATGTATAGATGGGTATGCTCTTTGGCTCCACATTCTGATCCATTTCTCATTTTTATTCAGTCTGTCGAGATCAACTCAGAACAATAGGTAAAAATTGAACACACTGTGCAGCAGTTTTTTAAATTGAAATTGACGTTGTAATCATACATTTGCACACTTGAAATAGTTAACTTTCTAAACCCTGGGTAAAAATTCATTGGCATTTTGATTTATGTTTCTTACATAGTTTAATTTTGATATAAAATTAACTTATCTTGCTGATCTGCTGCAAAAATTTCCACATCTTTATGATCAAGTGCTTTCTAAACTGTTCTTTTCTCTCAGTCATTTTTTTGTTGTGTGTTTGTTTATTTCTTAAATTTTAAAACATTTTAAATTAGCAGCAACTTACTGAATACACCTTCACAAAATATAGTTATGGTGACAAAAATAAAACAAGATACATAATCAATGTGTCACAGTTAGTTGCAGCAAAGAGTGTGAGGCATGATCTATACACAGCAGTCACTTTTATTAACAATGAACCAAATCAAAAAAACATGCAGGAGCACAGGAGAATGCAAGGAGAAACGGCAAACCACCATAGAAATTATGAGAATGGACCATGAAAAACAACTGAGGACTATAAATACACATGATAACTAATGACGGTAACAAGAAACAGGTGAGTCTAATCAATCAAACAATGAATCACTATGACAACAAAAGACAAAAACAAAAATGTTTTTTTCAGTAAACTGACCACTACATTCTAAAGTCATAAAGAAATTACAACAATTTACACTTGACTAGGAATAACGGTTTAAGTTTATAATGGTTAATTTTCTGAAATAAGACATCCTTTATGACAAATACGACCTCTGAAGGACACAGCCTTCAAAATGAGACACGCCATATGAGTTCTGTGCAGTGATATGGTGAACTGGAATGATGAATTAAATTGATTAAATCAGAATCCAAGATTATAAGCCATCAATTTTATAAGGCAAAACAATTTATTATATTTATTTACTGATTGTGACTTCAGCTTGAGATTTTGAATTCTATATTATGTTCCAGTAACTCTGATAAGAAAGGTGTTTTCCAGAAAATTTACTAACCTGCTGCAACATGTTCTTCAACTAAAGGATCTCCAAATTCAAATTTCTTCTCATCATAAGTTGAATTTGCTACCTCTCCACTTGCCAGTTTGCTGGCTTTAATAGGACCTGCAAAATTTCATAATTTAAATCCAGTTGCAACAAAAAAACAACAACATCAAGTTAAGAACGCAAAAGAGATTGCAAGCAGTTTATAAACCTGCAACAAATGACGAATCCACAAAATCAGCTCTCCTCTTACGGTAGGATAGAACAGCCTTCCACCTGACTCCACCTGTTACCTTCTTCAGCCTCAGCTCTAGTGGACATCTGGTGACAATTCCTATAGCAAACACAGTTCAGTTAACAACCAATAAAACTGACAGTGGATATTATGTTACAAGATAATATATACAAAAAACAGTGCATGTGCTGACAAACGTAATCATTCTTTAATTATTAAAGGAACACTCCACTTTTTTTGAAAATAGGCTCATTTTCCAACTCCCCTAGAGTTAAACAGTTGAGTTTTACCGTTTTCGAATCCATTCAGCCGATCTCCGGGTCTGGCGGTACCACTTTTAGCATAGCTTAGCATAGTTCATTGAAAATCTTTGGTCATTTTTGAGCGAGATGCTAACGGTCTAATCAGATTCAATATTTTTCCTATTTAAAACTTGACTCTTCTGTAGTTACATCGTGTACTAAGACCGACGGAAAATGAAAAGTTGCGATTTTCTAGGCCGATATGGCTAGGAACTATACTCTCATTCTGGCGTAATAATCAAGGAACTTTGCTGCCGTACCATGGGTGCAGCAGGCGCAATGATATTACACAGCGCCTGTGACCCCCTGCTTGCACAGGGAGCGTGCCTTGCAACCATGGAAACATTTGTGAGAGACGCTGCGTAATATCATTGCGCCTGCTGTACCCATGGTACGGCAGCAAAGTTCCTTGATTATTACACCGGAATGAGAGTATAGTTCCTAGCCATATCGGCCTAGAAAATCGCAACTTTTCATTTTCCGTCGGTCTTAGTACACGATGTAACTACAGAAGAGTCAAGTTTTAAATCGGAAAAATATCGAAACTCTTTGGTCATTTTTGAACGAGATGCTAACGGTCTAATCAGATTCAATGAACTATGCTAAGCTATGCTAAAAGTGCTACCGCCAGACCCGGAGATCGGCTGAATGGATTCGAAAATGGCAAAACTCAACTGTTTAACTCTAGGGGAGTTGGAAAATGAGCCTATTTTCAAAAAAAGTGGAGTGTCCCTTTAAGGCCCATTCACACCATAGACGATAACGATAAAGATACTGTTCTAAAAAAAAATTGTATGTAAATGAATAGCAGAGTCCAAACCACAACTATAATGATTATGTGTAAGGCTCCAGCTTGTAATGACTCTCCCAACCATTACCTGGCACTGACACTTATGCCATGTAATGACTCTCCCAGCCACTAGGTGGCCCCAGCTTCTGTAGAATTCATTGTATTGCTACTCATTAGGACTTGATTTCTCCCACCTGTGGGTCATTATCTTGTTTGTGTTTGCCTATTTAAGCATGCCTCTTTCTTTCAGTTGTGTTCAGTCTTGAGCCTACTATGCGTGTGTTATGCTTGCCAAGAAAGCTAAGTCTGTTGTGTTTTTGGATTTGCCTTTTGCTCATCTTTTGTTTCTTGTACTTTTTCTGCGGAAGCATGGCTTCCTTTTTGTTGTAATTTTGAACTTGGACTCCTCAGTAAAGCACTTTTTGTTCAGTCATCTAAGCCTGCATGTTATTCTTCTGCCCTTGGGTCCATCTGTTATTTGTCATCCACCATAGGTCAGTGGTAAAGAGGCAGTTCAGTTGACTAGAAGACCCGAGTTTGATTCCAGCCTCACACACCCATCACAGTAAGACTGAACCATGGAAGTGGACCCAGCAGAAGATGCCACACCTGCCTCCAATGTTGATCGTATCCTAGCTGCTCTGTCTGGTCAAGCTTCCACCATTCACAGACATGAGCAGATCCTAACTGAAATTCTACAACACTTAAGTGAGACAGATGTCTCAAGCCCCTCCAGTTTTAACCACCCCATCCGTTCCAGCTGAAAAGTCCACACCTCCATTTCCTGGGCTTCTACCTGAGCCAAGACTACCTGCACCAGAGAGATATGATGCGAATCCTGAGAGATGTCGAGGCTTTATCACTTAGGTTGTCATCCAAATGCCAGAGTACACTAACAGCTTATCAACAGAGAACAGCAAGGTTGCATACATCATCACTCTGCTCACTGGAAAAGCGCTGGACTGGGCTACGGCTTTGTGGGAACATTCCCCACTTACTGACAGTTGTGGCCTATTTGTTGCGGAGATGAGGAGGGTCTTTCATCACCCTACCAGTGGGGGAGAGTTTGACCACAGGCTGCTTCAGATTTCTCAAGGGACAGGGAGTGTGGCAGAGTTTGTGATTGAGTTCCGCATTTTAGCCTCAGAGAGCAGTTGGGACCAACGAGCCCTGAGAGCGACGTTTCACCGTGCCCTGTCCCCTGAACTCAAAGATGAACTGGCCTTCCGAGATCTGGCTCCTGACCTAGAGTCCCTTATTGACACTGCCATCAGGGTGGACAACCGCATTTGAGAGCGCGGACGGGAATGCTGCGGGGAGGTCCGGCTGCCTGAGCCCCAAGCTTCTAGCAGTGCCCTTGATTCACCTCCACTTCCTATGAATTTCGAAGAACCCATGCAGTTGGGAAGGGCCAGACTGTCACAAGCCGAGAGAGAACGACGCATGAGGGGAAAAATGCTGCTTGTACTGTGGAAAGCCAGACCACTTCAGGTCCAACTGTCCCAAGTTGACGGGAAAAGACAACTCTTGTCCAGGAAGTGGGGGGCTGGGATGAGAGTAATCACCTTCCCCCAACCAGCAGCTTCTGGGGTTTCACTCAATGTTTCACTGGATTGGGGTAACCATCATCACAAGCTTCTGGCCTTCCTAGATTCAGGGGCTGCTGGAAATTTTATGGACTTTACTTTGGCCAGACACCTGAGAATTCAGCCTATCTCTCTTCAAGAACCCCTGACCATAACTGCATTGGATGGGAGACCCCTGGGCTCTGGTCAGGTAAGACAGTGCACTACACCCCTCCATCTCCAAATTGGTTGTCATAAGGAGAAGATACAGTTTTTCTTGATCGATTCACCAGAGCTCTCTTTAATTCTTGGTTTCCCATGGTTATCCCTTCACAATCCACATATAGATTGGACAGCTAGGGTAGTGAATCGTTGGGGTACCAATTGTGGTATTTCATCTCCTGACTCACGACAAACCACTTCCAAGCTGCTGCCCATTCCTCTCAAGCCACCAGCCCAATCCACAGAGATGCTAACTATCCCCAAGCTTAAACCTGTATCCTCCGGAGTCCCAGTGCTTCCTCGAGACAGCTCAGGAGTCCCCTCAGAATATGCAGACCTCTGTGAAGTTTTCAGCAAGACCTGCGCAGCCTCTCTGCCACCCCACAGACCATATGACTGTGCAATTGATCTGCTACTGGGTACCTGCCCTTCTCGAGGGAGACTTTATTCCCTCTCTGCCCCAGAAAGAGCTGCCATGGAGGAATATATCAATGACGCTCTTAACAGTGGGTTCATCCGTCTATCTACATCACTGGCAGGGGCTGGCTTCTTTGTGGGGAAGAAGGATGGTGGTCTTCGGCCGCGCATTGACTACCGGGGCTTTAATCGCATCACGGCAAAATGTTGCACTGACAGCCCTCACTTAGCCCCCAGATAGTTTGTTTGACCTTCTTCGCACATATACTCTGTGTCGATTTAACAACATAAATACTTCATGTGCCCTCTAGTGGCGTGAAAGAAAAACTACACAAACTGAAACAAATGGCTCCTACACACCGGCCCCTTATGACAGAATTGAAGAAACAATTCAATTAACATATTTACATAAGGAGCCATGAATCATAATCATAAATACATACACAAATTCATATTTGTTTTTCAATAATCTACTTCAGTACTTTTTTTAACAATTCACAATAACCAAATAAAATCAATATATGGTTCTATTTAACGCATTTAGGAATTTCTTCAAACCCATTAATTTCTTACATTTCTGCTAAAAGACAAAGTTTTGTTACTGGTCTTATGACACTCAATTTTGTTTGGATTTTTGCAGACCTAACTAAACCCTTCTGATCTGGGAAAGATTCTAGAACTTTTCCAAGCATCCAAGAATTGTGAGGGGCTGCAGTGTCTGCAACAAGAACAATATCACCTGGTTGCAAATTGCGTCTTTCCCTGGTTCATTTTTGTCTTTCTTGTAGCAGAGGTAAGTACTCTTTTATCCACTTCTTCCACAAGAAGTCTGAGAGGTACCGCACCTGCCTCCACCTTCTTCTTACATACTGGTCCTTTTCATCAAACAGTCCAGGAGGCAGGATTGGCTTTTCCTCATAGTAAGAAGATGGTTGGGAGTGAGGGGCTCTAAATTGTTCGGATCCTCACACCTTGGTAATGGGTCGATCATTTAGAATGGACTCTACTTCACAGAGAAAGGTGTGTAATCCCTCATCGTCCAATGTTTGTTGATGCAGAACTGAAGACAACACTTTTCTTACCATTCTTATGATGCGTTCCCATGCTCCTCCATAATGTGAAGCTGCGGGTGGGTTAAAACTCCACTTGATGCCAGGTTTTCTGGATCTTGCTTTGATTCAAGTCTTCCAGTGCTTTTGTTAATTCCTTTTCTGCGGCAATAAAATTTGTTCCATAGGTTGTTTGCACATGACGTCATTGTTGTGGCGCGAAATGCGGCTGGAGGGCAGGAAGTTATTTTTTTTTTTTTTTTTTTTTTTTTTTCTATATAGGAATCGCTATCACAAACTCAAAATTCCTATGTTTTGTGTCGTTTATGTTTGCTTAAATCGATCAAACCGAGAAACCACAAGGAGCTTTTATCATTTACATAACTTTTATCATTTTTTAACTTTAAAAGTTGTCGCCTTTAATAGCGTTTTGCGTCTGCTGATACTGAAATTAATATGGATACCTGCTTACCTTTTTTGTTTTTGACTTGGTTAAATATTCACATTTTTCATGGTATCTTTTGCAGGGAAGAGAAGATATTTTATCCCATTGCATGATCATTTGGTGTTTTCACTTAAGTTTTGTAGAATTCCGTTCTCAATGTTGATCAGTTTACCGTGAAAACAGTGTCACGCGCTGCTGCTTATTCAGCCATCATATGGTAGAAAATGTATCGAGTGAATTTTGTGCCATAATTAAACAAACAAATCCAGCATTTTGCAAACAAACTCAATCTGCTTTGCAAGAACACTCGACTCGCAAACAAACAGAAAACAATGTACAAATACAAAGGCCTGTTTGAGCGAGAGCGCAGAGGAGTAACAAATGTATTATGTTTTACAAATATAAATAAATATTTCACAACTAAATACAAACCATCCTACAAATTGCATATAACCTGTGAACAAATACCAAACCTATAGCATATAAATGCTTACCTGTCTGTTACGATTGTGAGACACTTGCCTTTTTATGAGATCTCTTGTCTCGATTTTCTCACAAGTGTGTCCAGGCAGATTTTCTCACAAATGCAGTTGAGCAACATCCTCTTCCAAAACAGCAGATGGCGCTATGCTAGTGGATCAATTTAGCGCTAGAGAGCAAGCACAAATCCTGGTCGCAGTGCCACTTCCGGTGGCATCCGGTGGAGTAGTGTGTGTGTGGTTTTTTTTTTTTTTTTTTTTTTTTTTTTTTTTTTTTTTTTTTAAATAAAAGATTTAATGATGCATATTATATACTAGCAAGCAGATGCGACCAGAATATGAACCCAATAAGCTAAATTGCATAAGCATTTTCCCATAAAACAACATACACAAAAGGAGTGCCCAGCGGCCGATAGGCACTGTATATACACACACTCGCACGCAAACACACAAACATTATTTATTTTATTTATTTATTTATTTAATGTGATCTCACATTTGCCCATTTCATTTTTGTAGCTATTACAAAAATTTTCTATACTTCATTGAACTGCCAAATTTCCATTAATCACTTTATTCATTTACGTGCATTAAATGAATGTAAAATAACCTGCCAAAACTTACAAAACTTCAAAGCCACTTCCGGTGGTATCCCTATTACGATTTTTTTAGACAATGTTATTTTTTTTTTTATTTTTTTTTTTATTCATGTCCCTGTTACACTTAATGTTGTCACATATAAACATTACATAAAGGCTAAATGCAATTATATTTTGTATTTTTAAAATATTCTGTTTATTAAAACCAATAAATCTCAAGTTAGTGTTTTTACGTATTTTTACATTTATTCCAAAATAATATCAAAAGGCAGTAACAATACAAACATTTTATTTAACTGATGTTCAGCTGTTCTTTTTAACTTTACCAGCGGGTGTCGCTGTTGGACAGAGTTACTATATGAAAACTAGTGACTTTTACAATTTTTAATGACACATTTTGTAATACTTGCGTTGTTTTATTTTTGTAATATCGATAATTTTCTCATCCAGTGTCTTCTCTAAAGAGACTCTGCCTCCCTTGCCTTGACTGTTGGCAGGCAACGACTGATGGCAGAAGCATTGCAACACACAAACATCAGATTCATTAATCTTAAATTATGATCCTTGTGGCTTTGAAGTTATGTAAGTTTTGGCAGGTTAATTTTACATTCATTTAATGCACGTAAATGAATAAAGTAATGAATGGAAATTTGGCAGTTCAATGAAGTATATAAATTTTTTGTAATGGCTACAAAAATGAAAATGGGCAAATGTGAGATTACATTAAATAAATAAATAAGCAAATAAATAATGTTTGTGTGTTTGCGTGCGAGTGTGCGTATATACAGTGCCTATCGGCCGCTGGGCATTCCTTTTGTGTGTGTATGTTGTTTTATGGGAAAATGCTTATGCAATTTAGCTTACTGGGTTCATATTCTGGTCGCATCTGCTTGCTGGTATATAATATGCATATTCAAATCTTTTATTTAAAAAAAAAAAAAAAAAAACTACTTCACCAGATGCCACCGGAAGTGGCGCTGCGACCTGCCGCTGCCAGAATTTGCGCTTGCTCTCTAGCGCTAAATTGATCCACTAGCATAGCGCCATCTGCTGTTTTGGAAGAGGAAGTTGCTCAACTGCATTTGTGAGAAAATCTGCCTGGACACATCTGTGAGAAAATCGAGCCGAGAGATCTCATAAAAAGGCAAGTGTATCGTCAATCGTAAAAGACAGGTAAGCATTTATATGTTATAGGTTTGAAATTTGTTCACAGGTTACATGCAATTTGTAGGATGGTTTGTATTTATTTGTGAAATATTTATTTATATTTGTAAAACACAATACATACGTTACTCCTCTGTGTTCTCACTCAAACAGGCCTTTGTATTTGCACATTGCTTTCTGTTTGTTTGCGACTCGAGTTTTCCCTTTGCAAAGCAGATTAAATTTGTTTGCAAAATGCTGGATTTGTTTGTTTAATTATGGCACAAAATTCACTCCATAAAAATGTCCAAATAAAAAAAATGTGTTCAACAAGCTGACAGAAGTCGATCCATTTCTTTGTTGGAAGGGTGTAAATGTAACTGTAGTTTTAATGTTGTCTTTGTAAATATTCACTTTCCCATATGGCCACGGAGGAGAATCGGAGGGTCACATTCAGCAGACAGACACCGACACACTGTATTTTTTTTGCATTTATTTCAACAAATGACAACCTAAATCAAACCCATAGAAGCTCGTGAACAGTTTTGAAGTGGCTGCATGTAAGTTATGCTCATTCACAAGCCGATCTTCATAACATAAGGATCACGTCCAACATATTTAGTGGGTTTTTTTTTTTGGTTTTTTTTATTATTTATTTTTTTTTGCTTATATATATCTTTTGAAATAGTGTCTGAACTGCTACAATACAGACTTTCCTGTCTTCCATTCTGTTTCTTTACTTCCTGCCCTCCAGCAGAATTTTGCGCATCATCAGAACATGATCGAAGAAAAAATTCTTATTCGCAATTCCGATTTCCGAATTCTGACTCTTTTCTCAAAATGGCAACTATATATCTTGCAATTAAAACTTTTTTTTTCTGAGAAAGTTTGTGATTCTGTAAAACTTACAAAACTGTGTCCTGCAATTTTTACTTTTTTTTTTTTTTTTTTTTTTTTCCTGTAGTTTCTTTACTTCCTGCCCTCCAGCTGAATTTTGCGCCTCATCAGAACCACGTGATTGCAAACAAGCTATTGATGTTGAACGTATGCAGCACTGTAAAGGGTTTGAGATCACTAGTGAACTTTGTTGTCTTGTTTTAATCATTTTTGAGTGAAAGTCAGCTTATATAACATTATAAGATTAACATTTTTTTGACGTAAATTTAAGTCCCATAAAACCATAAAAGTTTGCTCCTGTATTTTTTTTATGGTAAAATACTGGCAACCACAGCTGCTGTTTTTTTTTTTTTTTTTTTTTTTTTTTTTACAGTGTATTATATGTATTTTCAGATAATATCCTCTAATCAGTACAAAAATTGCTAATTGCTTCCTGAGCAGCAATCAAACGTTTCAGGCAAGCTCGTAGTTCTTTGCGCCTTTTGCTGACATCGGTGTCCTCAAACAGGAGCTCACGCACATCTGGCTTTTCCAGTAAACTCAGCATGTCAGTAGACAGGAGCTGAGCAGTCTGCTTCAGCATGAAAAAAGAGATCATCATGGGCAGTTGGTCAGCCATCCGCTGCACCACAATCTGAAAGGAAACAATGAGATACTAAGTTCCACACCATGAGCACTGCACTGTAATTTGTTAATGAAAACTAGAAGATCCACCTCATAATATGCCTCCAGCATATGACTGTACTTGCACTTTTTGTCAAAGATTGGTAACTGATCTTCTGAAAATGTCTCATTTGTAATCTCCTTTAAGATCTTCAAGTAGATGGGATCTTGAGTGTAGATGATGTTTTCCATTTCAAACTGCTCTTTGATCCTCTTCTGTCTTTTCTTGCTGGGTTAACTGAATGTTCTTAACTTTGTCCTGTGTAAAATGATAAAGTACAGAGGAAAAGGAACTTGATTTAACTGGATAAAAATTGGACAAGTTTTGCCACCAATTAAGAGCATTATTTACCTTAGTCATGTTTTGAAGGACAGGGTAGTTCCGGAAACACTGACTCACCACATCAATGAATTGTGAGATGATGATTTCTTCGGAAGAAATACATAAAGTCAAGAAGATAAAATTTGTCATTAAGTTGGTGATCTAAATCTTTTGGTTTTATAATGGAGACTCTCCAAAATAATCAAAATAAGTCTTTAAACACAAAGATATGTGATGGTACCTTTGACGGCATTGAGTAAGTTAATGGCTGGCTCCTCAAGTTTGGCCACATGTTTTTGCAAAATCATCTCAAACAGTCTGTAGCTACTGAAGCCGAGCAGTTCCCTCCCTCTGTTATTCTGGCTCAACTTTTTTGTATTGCTAACTTGTTAGGACACAAAATAGATTTCTTATGAAATTAACTGACTTTTTCATTTTCATCAGAACTCTAAGGAAAAACAACAGTAAATTCAAAGTTGTAGCATGTTTGGAAATATACTGACAGGTTGGCTTTGTATGGTTAAGATGATCATTCCACTTCTTGAATTCAGCCCGAAGCTGGGAAAACAAATTTTCTGCATTGATCAGCTCCCCTGATGATAAGGAGTTGATTTGATCATTGAATCTTTTTAAGATCTGTGAGAAAAAATAAAATTTGTTTCATGAGCCTGTTACACTATCATTAGACAGCAAAAACAAATCTTCTGAGGAGGTAAAACAGGCATTATCTGAACAGAGAGCATTTTCAGGTGCTGTTCATACAAGGCATAAGACAAAGCACAGTGGATTTAAACAGAATGAACCATGCAATTTAAAAAATGAACTTCTTTTTACTTGATGTTAAGGTAATTGCAAAAATTCTTATTCACAATACAGATTTCCAAATTCTGACTTTTTTTCTCAAAATAGCATATACAGTGCCACTTGAAAGTTTGTGAACCCCTTGCAGAATCTGTGAAAATGTGAAAAATTTTAACAAAATAAAAGAGATAATACAAAATGCATGTTATTTTTTTATTTAGTACTGTCCTGATTAAGATATTTTACATAAAAGATGTTTACATATAATTCACAAGACAAAAAATAGCTGAATTTATTAAAATGACCCCGTTCAAAAGTTTGTGAACCATTGGTTCTTAATACTGTGTGTGGTTACCTGGATGACCTGGTGATGGTTGTTCATGAATCCCTTGTTTGTTCTGAGTAGTTAAACTGAGCTCTGTTCTTCAGAAAAATCCTCCAGGTCCTGAAGATTCTTCAGATTTCCAGCATCTTTTGCATATTTGAACCCTTTCCAGCAGTGACTGTATGATTTTGAGATCCATTTTTTCACACTAAGGACAATTAAGGGACTCAAACACAACTATTAAAAAAGGTTCAAACATTCACTGATGCTCCAGAAGGAAGCACGATGCATTAAGAGTCAGGGGTGAAAACTTTTGAACAGGATGAAAATGTCCAAATTTTTCTTATTTTGTTTAAATATCAATTTTCTTCATTTAGTACTGCCCTTTGGAAGCAACAGAAGATACCTACATGCTTCCCGGAGATAAATTAAGTACAGTTTACCTTGATCTTCAAATTCAAAAAGTTTTCACCCCCCGGCTCTTAATGCATCGTGTTTCCTTCTGGAGCATCAGTGAATGTTTGAACCTTTTTTAATAGTTGTGTTTGAGTCCCTCAATTGTCCTCAGTGTGAAAAGATGGATCTCAAAATCATTCAGTCACTGCTGGAAAGGGTTCAAATAAGCAAAAAATGCTTGAAATCTGAAGAATCTGCAGGATCTGGTGGATTTTTCTGAAGAACGCTGGGCAATTTAACTGCTCTGAACAAACAAGGGACTTATGAACAACCGTCACAAAACAAAAAAACAGTCGTAGATCATCCAGTTAACCACACACAGTATTAGGAATCAATGGTTCACAAACTTTTGAATGGGGTCATTTTAATAAATTCAGCTATTTTTTTGTCTTGTGAATTATATGTAAACATCTTTTATGTAAAATATCTTACTCAGGACAGTACTAAATAAAAAATAACATGCATTTTGTATGATCTCTCTTATTTTGTTAAAATTTTTCACATTTTCACAGATTCTACAAGGGGTTCACAAACTTTCAAGTGGCACTGTATCTTGCCATTCAAACTCCAATTTCCTTCGGGTCACCGCTTGTGTGCGCATTCAACAAAATGATCTTTCTTAAAAAGCCGTCAATACAGCTGTTTATGCAAATACCATATGGCTTCAGTTTGTCATGAGAATGAAAGTGCCAGATGTAATTTGGTCCTTTTGCAAAATAGCTACGTCGATGGAGATATCGGGTTCCCTTTTGAGGGAACTCGTGCTGCATCGGAACGACACTTTGGGGAACGCCTCCAGCGCGATAGCATCTGAAGCACGTACTGAACTAGTCCAATCTCGATTGGTGTTGCGTGATGACGTCACGTATGCCAGCGTCCCGGAAACTACAAAGATAAGCCGGCACACAACAGTGTCAGTGGCAAGTTAAATATCGAGTGGCCATCTGAAAAGCAGGAAGCAGCAAAAAAAGCAAGCTTGATGAACGCTTCCTGCAATCCCATTCACAGCCTCCACGTCGGAGCCTCCCTTTCTTTCCCGATCTCCATGCTGAGGTGTCGAGATCATAGAAAAGGCTGTTCTCTGCACGTATTTCCAGCCCCAATGTGCATAATTATTCTAACATTGTGGGTCTGAAAGAGAACGGCTATGGGGTGATGCCACGGGTTGAGGAGTTCCTTGCATCTTACCTCTCACCCGACGCTGTGTCATCCCTGAAGGCTCCGACGCTGCCCACCAACTTCATCGACTTCAGCGTTGGTGGGCAAGGCATATATGGCGGCTGGTCGTGCTGGGGCATGCCTGCACACGATGGGGCTCTTGCAGGCATACCAAGCCGGCATTCTAAGAGATCTAGACGAGGCGGGGCAGGTCTCGCTCGACGATATTAAAGAGCTGCATCAAGCTGCAGACCTGTCTCTCCGTACTACCAAGGAGACGGCCCATGCCATCGGCCGGTCCATGGTAGCATTGGTAGCTACGGAGAGACATTTATGGCTGAACCTGTCTGGCATTGATGAGAAGGACACCTTCTGGCCTCTTCAACGATTCTGTGAACACCGTAGTCGAAAGGTTTCAGGAGGCGAAGCACCAGTCAGCGGCGTTTAAACAGTTTCTCCCCCGCCGCCGTTCTTGATCTCGTGGGGCTGCTTCCAAGGAACAGCCTCACACGTCAGCCGCCAGCTCCTCATACCTGCAGATGCAGAAGGAGAGTGTTGCGGCTCGTGCCTCCCCTCAAAGAGCCTGGGGGCCGAAGCAACAGTCTCAGCCGAAGCCTTGTAAACCGAAGACAGACCTGAGGGCTGTCATTCAGGCGAGGAAGGCTTCGGCAAAGAGGTCCTGACGTGACGCGCAGGCCTCTGAGGGCGGTCCCCCTCGTGGTGGAGCGGCAACATCTCGCTCCTCTGCAGAGCCCTCAGGAAATCGATGTATGCTTCCCGCCGCCTTGTGCGTTTCGGGATGCATCGGTTTCCAGCTAACAAAAATCAGAAGGTCTGACAGTTCTCTCTGCGGCCCTATCGAGTTCGCTTCCTCTCATGAAGCCTGTAGAGAATATTTCGGGTGTTTCCCCTGCCGGCCAGCCGCTTCAGGGCACCCACAATATTTTACCCATAATTCCCAAGGTCAGTCCCGAGAGACTGATTCCCTTTGTGGAGCACGTAGAGGCTTGGAAAGCTCTTCAAAACATATCTCCGTGGGTCCTGCGTATGGTCGAGATAGGTTACAGACTCCAATTCGAGTACTGTCCGCCGAAATTCAAGGTAGTTCACACGCTGGTCAGCCCCGAACAGGCTCAGGTTATGGAGTCAGAAGTTCAGTCTTTCTTAGTGAAGGAGACCATAGAAATTATTCCTCCCCACGAGAGAGAAACCGGGTTCTACAGCCGGTATATTATAGTGGGGCTGCATCCCATTATAGATCTCAGGGTGTTGAATCAGTCTCTGAGGAGATTCAGATTCAAAATGTTGACCATCCCTATCATTGTGAACCAAATCAGGTCCGAGGTTTGTGACCATAGATCTCAAAGACGCATACTTCCATATATCCATCCTTCCCCAACACAGGAAGTTCCTGAGGTTCGCCTTTGGGGGAAAGGCATACCAGTATCGGGTACTTCTGTTCGGCCTGGCTCTGTCCCCTCGCACCTTCACAAAGTGTATGGATGCGGCCTTGGCCCCATTGAGACTCCAGGGCATCCGTATACTCAATTACATCAACGACTGGCTCATTTTAGCCCAGTCGGAGGAGATGGCAATGCAGCATCGAGATGTCGTTCTTCGCCATATCAAGTGCTTGGGTTTAAGGCTAAATGTCAAGAAAAGCATACTGACACCCCAGCAAAAAACTACATTCCTGGGGGTAGTGTGGGATTCCATTACGATGTGGGCACAGCTGTCTCCTGCTTGTTTACAAAGTATCCTGACTACAGTCAGCAACATCAAGCTAGGCCAGGCCATCACTGTCATACACTTCCAGAGAGTGCTGGGGCTTCCGGCAGCAGCGTCCAACATAATTCCTTTTGGCCTACTGTACATGAGACCCCTGCAGTGGTGGCTCAGAACCAGGGGGTTCTCCCCGAGGAGAAACCTGTTTCGCATGATCAAAGTAACGCGCAGATGCCTTCGTTCTTTGGTTATGTGGAAGAAACCATGGTTCCTGTCCCAGGGTCCTGTGTTGGGAGCGCCCTGTCAACGTCTCATCGTGACTATGGACGCATCCCTCACAGGCTGGGGAGCGGTCATGGAAGGCCACTTTACCAGAGGTCTGTGGAGAGGGCATCATCTCTCATGGCACATAAACTGCCTGGAGATGATGGCTGTGTTCTTGGCCCTAAGACACTTCCTCCCAGATCTCAGAGACCATCATGTCCTGATTCGGACAGACAATATATCAGTGGTCTCATACAAAAATCGTCAAGGGGGTTTGAGATCGCGCCCTCTGTGCATACTGGCGCATCAAATCCTCTTGTGGTCCCAGGGGAAACTGCTGAGAGCTATTTATATCCCCGGGGACCAGAATTTGGGAGCAGACGTCCTGTCGAGGCAGGGGCTGAGGCCCGGGGAATGGAGGCTCCATCCCGAGACGTTGGAGTTAATTTGGGAGAGATTCGGCCAGGCGGAGGTGGATCTGTTCGCCTCTCACAAGAACACCAACTGCCCGTTTTGGTTCTCCCTCATGCATCCAGCTCCCTTGGGACTGGATGCTATGGTTCAGACGTGGCCGATAGCTCTGTTCCCGGGAGTTCTAGAGAGGGTCCGCCAGCACGGGGTCAGCCTACTTCTAGTAGCCCCGTACTGGCTGGCCTGAGTGTGATTTTCAGACACCGTAGCTCTCCTAGCAGGCACTCCTTGGCAAATCCCGTTCAGACAAGACCTGCTGTCTAAAGCCGGGGGCCTAATTCATCAACCCCAGCCAGAGCTTTGGAAACTATGGGTCTGGCCCCTGAGGGGGACCAGCTCTTAAGCACTGGTCTCTCAACTGAGGTTGTTGAGACCATCCTAAACTCTAGAGCTCCCTCCACGAGGAAACTTTATGCCCTAAAGTGGAACATGTTCACTTTATGGTGCAGAGAACGTCAGTTGGACTCAGTTAACTGCTCAGTGGCTTCAGTGCTGGAGTTCCTCCAATGCCGTTTCTCTGATGTTCTCTCCCCGTCCACATTAAAGGTCTATGTGGTGGTTATAGCAGCCTTCCACACGCCTTTAAATGAGGGCCCTTTGGGGAAGCACCAGTTTATCACTCGTTTCCTTCGTGGTGCTCGGAGGATGAGGCCTGTAGTTCAGACCAGAGTTCCCACATGGGACCTGGTGGCAGTGGTTCTTGAAGGGTTATCCCTGGCACCCTTCGAACCTATTGGCAGAAAAATTTCTTTCTTTTAAAGTGGCCTTCCTACTTGCTATTACTTCCCTCAAAAGAGTCGGGGACCTGCAGGCACTCTCCGTGGCTCCCTCTTGCCTAGAGTTCGCCCCTGGTAGGGTCAAGGCCATTCTCCACCCTAAACCTGGCTACGTGCCTAAGGTGCCTTCGAATGTGGCACTGTCTGTTGTTCTGCAGGCCAGTCATCCTCCAACTCATGTGTCGGCTGAACAAGAGAGGCTACATTTGTTATGCCCTGTTAGAGCCTTGGGGGCCTATGTGCACAGGTCCTCCACCTGGAGGAAGTCAGACCAGCTACTTGTGTGCTTTGGGTCACTTAAGATGGGTTTCCCTGCCTCTAAGCAAACTATTAGCAGGTGGATTGTTGAGGCTATCTCTTCAGCGTACAAGGCGCACAATTTGCCTTCGCCTCTCCTGATTAAAGCCCACTTGACTAGAGGAGTGGCTTCCTCTAAAGCCCTGCTATCAGGGGTCTCCCTTCAAGAGGTCTGTGATGCTGCGGGCTGGGCCTTCCCTCACACCTTTATAAAATATTATAGCTTGGATCTGCCCTCTACGCCGGGCTCTCAAGTTCTCATGTCCTGAGTTGTGCCTGACAAGCTTCACATCAGGGCAGCCTCTTCGGTGTGGCGCAGTGGGTATTTCCTTCCCCAAAGTGTCGTTTCGACGCAGCGCGAGTTCCCTCGAAAGGGAACGTCTCGGGTTACGTCTGTAACCCTTGTTCCCTGAGAAGGGAACAAGACGCTGCGTCCCTTTGCCACACCTTCTGAGTGCCTGAGAAGGACTTGCTTCGATTTATCTAAAGCTGACACTGTGGTGTGCCGGCTTACCTTTGTAGCTTCCGGGACGCCGGCACACGTGACATCATCACACAACACCAATCGAGATTAGACTAGTTCAATACGTGCTTCAGACGCTATCACGCTGGAGGCGTTCCCCAAAGTGTCGTTCCGACACAGCATCTCATTCCCTTCTCAGGGAACAAGGGTTACAGACGTAACCCGAGACGCTTTCCTGAATTCTACACCACCAGGATCTAGCGAGCTCAAAATTAAGCGAACATGTTCTTTTCTGATATGCAATCTGTTTTCTTTACACTTTGCATGCATCCACCTGTATCCATGGAGCTGGCCTGACGTTTGGAGTTGATGCTGATGTAGGATTATTCCTGAACGAAGCCCACCAAATTAACACAACTCCACATACCAAAGATCAAAAAGAGATTCAACTCCCCCCACCGAACCATTTGTGAGCCATAAAGCTGAACCTTGGGACTAAAATGGCTGATCGAAGACGGCCCCTCCATGTCTGCTTAATTACAAATGCATTAGATTGTGGTAACAGAGCAAAAGATCAAAGAGACCCTCTTTCCTTTTGTTGACTTTAAGAAAACAGATGGATCAGCAAACACCAGGACGCAAGGTATAAATTCCCACTGTTATCAGGAAACTCGGACTTGCAACACATCTCGAGGTGAAAATCACAGCAGGCCACCACGGGAATCACCTCCAGGAAACATTCCCTCTGCCCAGCTTTGCATTTCAAAAGACATTCCAAAGTTCCCCTGGCACAATGAAGCCACTCTGTTTTAAATAGAAACAATCTCAGAAATGCTGCCAAAAATATGAACTAATCACCAGAAGTAGCCTTTAACATAACATATATGTATTAGGCATGTTTTATTTTTGTTTATAGAACCTGTGTAATTCTTTCTGTGTGTTTAAATATTGATTACAGGTAACTTCTTAGGAAAGTCTAACTCAAATTACAGGAAAAGTATGTACTGTTTGGTATGGTTGTGATGGATGAATGCTTTCCAGTATTTTGATGCAAAAATGATTTGTGTAAGATGTACGACTTCTGAACTAGGAAAATTTATTTCTTCGAAAGTGCTGACCAAACTCCAGAAAAGTTTGGACACAAAGGACCGTAAGGACAATATGCTAATTACATACAAGAACAGGAGAACTGGGCGTAGGACCCGCCCAAAACCACACCGGACTGGTGGGTGGACTTGAAAGGGTGGAGCCAACAAACCGTTCAAAACTCAATGCCGCGCATTGTTCTTTGCTTTTTGCTTGCTTCTTGGCTTTGCGCTTTTGCCGTGGCTTTTGCTGACTCCATCGCCGACTCCATCGCCAAACCATCGTCCTGCCGGCACGATTAGTACTCTTCAAGAACTCACTCAACTTCCCTGCAAGAATCTTCGTTGAACTTCGCCGAAGAAGACTTGCTCAAAGTCTTATTTCCAGCAACTCCTCGAGACGCCGAGAGAAATTTACGCAGCAACTCGTAACCCTACAACTGATCAACGAAGATTCCTTCTGCAAAGCCACTCCATTCACCACCGAAGGCTGTACTTCAGAACTCTTGACCGACTTCCAGTCGAACAACACCGCAAAGATTCCCTCAACTCCATCATGAAGGGAACACGCGCTCACGGGAGCACCCAAACGCAAGTAACCAATGCAATCTCCTCATTTTTGCTGAGCTGGTGAAATTTCTTTTATTAAGCAAAACGAACTACGGTTTAATTGCTGGTATATTAATTCTCTCAGGTTACGGTCAAAGAATATTGTTTAAAGCTAGACAATTGGGGACTCCATTCACCTCCCGATAACAATCTCACAATTTCCCTGTAACTATATGAATGAATGAATGAATGTGTGTGTGTGTGTGTGTGTGTGTGTGTTTTCGTTAGATTAGTTGGAGTGTATTAGAGTAGTTCAATAAAGTCTTGTTTGATTTTTTTCACATATACAAGTGTCTTGTGCTGTGTGCTTGCCAAATTACTGCCTTAAACTTTCTAGATTTTGCTACCTGCTCATATCAGTAATCATAACTTTATATTATTACCGTTGGCCACAGGATAATATTGTCCAGAATTGGTAAAATACCCTAACCTCAATTTTTCGGTGGACGAATAATTGATAAAGTGTTAAATATTAATTCTTAATCATTTACAGTTAATTCGGTTCTTATTCACAATAATTTAATTACCTTTGAGTTATAATTGATCCGATTGGCCCTTACACTGAATAAATATGATAGCGTCTTCAATACTTGAGTATTCTTTTCGTCGGAACAGGCTTCTGTGTCAAAATGCAAGAATGCAAACAATGTCTTTGTATTGAAGTCCAAGTTTAAAATAGATCTCTATTAATTCATGCACATCCACATTCATGCTCGTTTTCTTGTTGTACGCAAACCGGAAATTGTAACGCGCGAGCACGCGATATGTTTTTTGTGCGTACGCGAAAGTCTGTATATTTTTTATTTTTGCAAAGGTCCTTTTAGAGGCTCGATAGGTTTATATCTCTTTTAAGGGGCAGCTAATTTTATGGACAAAAGGATCTGTCTGTATCACAAAATGCATATTAAGAAATGTTTTGGTACATAGGGTTCCAGCAGCTTGGACCCTAATCATAATTCTCGTAAGCATGAAGATGTGATGACTTGAGATCCTACTTCAATGAGGAATTGTTTGGCTCCCTTAAGATCTTCTGGTGGTCCAGCTTCACACTCCTTGAGCTCATTCCTCACGTCCCACAACCGATTTTTGATCTGCTCATTGAGCTGTGGCAGTGATTTCTGACAAAGATAGGTGAGACACAATTTGGTTATAGTCTCTCACAAACCACAAAATGCAGTACCAACAAATTCATGACTTTTAGGTTGAGACATTTACAAACTTACTTTGATATGATCAACAAGATTCTGAGTCAGCTTGACAGCTAGACAATTAATAGTTGCTTTATCCTCATTCAAGAGGCCTCTGTAGAAAAACAGAAGACACTTAGTTTAGATGGGGCTTACTTTAGATCGTATAGCCTACTGTAGCTTGATAAACAAGTAATGAAAAAATCATAATGGACAAAGTGAACATCACAAAAATGTTACATTAATAAAAAGGTTTTTTCAAATATGAATTATTCATGAATTATACATTAAATGTATGAATTAATAATAAATATCATTAAGTTTTCGGGGAGTTATACCACATGATATTTTACAATCTGAACTAACCTTGCCTTGTAACATAAAGGTTCACCCAAAAATGAAACTTTTGTCATCACTTACCCTCATGTTGTTCCAAACATGCATGAGTTTCTTTCTTCTGTGGAACACAATAGAAGATATTTTTACGTTGGTAACCAGACA